>CM063507.1:69713059-69718059 GCA_032207245.1 Pardosa pseudoannulata | reverse complement strand
AAGGGATCAGCTACGCTGTACGAAATTTCGTTGTATCTTGAACAATATATTTGCAACCATATTGTGTCTTTTAATTTACACTCTAAGATTTTACCAACATTAAATTTCAATCTGAATTTCATCACACACGAACATACATACAAAGTACATGCATAAGTCTTATAAATACATATATCTATAGTTTAGCGTGCATACATAAATGCGTCATAAAACGGATCAACAGCGCTGTTCGTAATTTCGTTGTATCTTGAACAATATATTTGCAACCACATTGTGTCTTTTAATTTACACTCTAAGATTTTACCAACATTAAATTTCAATCTGAATTTCATCACACACGAACATACATACAAAGTACATGCATAAGTCTTATAAATACATGTATCTATAGTTTAGCGTGCATACATAAATGCGTCATAAAACGGATCAACAGCGCTGTTCGTAATTTCGTTGTATCTTAAACAATATATTTGCAACCACATTGTGTCTTTTAATTTACACTCTAAGATTTTACCAACATTAAATTTCAATCTGAACTTCATCACACACGAACATACATACAAAGTACATGCATAAGTCTTATAAATACATGTATCTATATAGTTTAGCGTGCATACATAAATGCTTCATAAAACGGATCAACAGCGCTGTTCGTAATTTCGTTGTATCTTAAACAATATATTTGCAACCACATTGTGTCTTTTAATTTACACTCTAAGATTTTACCAACATTAAATTTCAATCTGAATTTCATTACACACGAACATACATACAAAGTACATGCATAAATCTTATACATACATATATCTATAGTTTTGCATGCATACATTGCGTGCATACGAGGAACTTGATTTATGAAATTTTTACTGAATATTCGTATAACTGATTATTTGATATATGTGAATAATCTATTAAGCAGGCCTTATGAGATTTTCTCCTTAGAATGAGAAGTAATTCGTATAACTAAATATTTCGTCTAATTGAACAATCTATTACCCAGCTATTATGAGATTTTTGCCAGAGAACGAGAAGTAATTCGTATAACTGAATATTTCTTAAATGAATAATTTATTATGCAGGGGTAATGATATTTTCGACGGGTAACGAAAAGTAATTCGTATAACTGAATACTTCATATAAGTGAATAATCTGTTACGCAGGCGGCCTTATGTCATTTTCGGGGAGAGAGAAGTAATTCGTATAAGTAAATAATCCAATTACGCAGACCTTATGAAATTTTCGCCGGGAAACGAAAAGTAATTCGTATAACTGAGTATTTTGTTTAAGAGAATAATCTATTTCACAGGTCTTATGAGATTTTCGCCATGAGCCAGAAGTAATTCGTATAACTGTGCGGTTTCTTGTATTCGTTTTTATTTCCATTACTAGAATCACATGCATTTGAAGTTTGTGGCACGTATTTAAGGTAAATGTTGTTTCCTCTTATGAGTCGGGTAAGAGTTGTTTTACTTTCGCAAGAAAACTGTTGGCATTACACCAAGAGATACTTTTCCTCGTGAACCTATGACGTCACTGTTAAGAAACGGGTGTATGTTTCATGCTGATTTTTCAACGGAAACATTTTTTTCAAGCCTTAGAATTCCCAGAATTTTCCGAACGTTTCGTTTACGCGTGTTCCGGTGTAAAATCAACAGAATAGTAACAATTCAAACTGCGTTTGTATTAAGTTTCAAAATTATTTTTAACTTGCAAGGCTCAAAGCCGAAATCAGGATTTAGTTTCGAGGGAAGGGGGGGGACTTAAATTAGCTGTGTTCCCTCGGATATTTCCTCACTTTTCTACGAAATAAAATTTACTTAAAAGTTATTCAAAATTTAATTTTTGTATTAAAAGTTAAATTGCATTAATAACTGCATTAAATTTAATATTTTATGTATCTAAAATGTCCAAGCACAAACTTCTGTAATGTTTCGTTAAATTTATAAAATAAATCCGAGCAAATATATTGAAACTGAAAAAGTGGGTAGAAATTAAAAAAATTGAAATTTTTATTTAAGTATGAAGTTTTAAAAAGTTTTATATTTGAATTATATATATATATATATATATATATATATATATATATATATGTGTGTGTGTGTGTGTGTGTGTGTGTGTGTGTGTAGATATTTATACTACAGTGACAAATATTTAGTAATTATACATTTTTATAAATTATATATTAAAACTTTTTTATTCATTTGATATAAAAGTATATAAATGGGAATCCATAACACACGTATGTTTTTTGGTTTTGGTTTGGAGTGCTACGGTCTACTATTTTGCAACACGAGGGCTAATGAGACCGGGACCTACAGCTTAAAGCCGATTCCGAACGGCTACGAACACCCATATCACAGTGGGATTCGAACCCACGATCTCTGTTACCGAAGGTCAGAACCCTAACTAATCGGCCGTCTTTCGGCATAACATGCGTATATACGTAACATATCAGAATTATTTAACTTTAATATCTCCTTAAAAATATCCTCTCTCTGATTCTAATTCTTTAAAATCCTTTTCCCATACTCTAAATGTCTTAATCAAAGGAGCGTTCTCGACTTAAAATTCTTTCTATTCATTTCCCAAAACTTTCTGTCCTATAGATATAAATTTTCTGTCTATTCAACACGTTTTCCAGCTGTCGCTGGCAAATAACTCCTCGTTTTTCCCTGATCTTAATACTTAAATTCGCTGAGTAAGTTTCTTGTCCCTTGGGAAAATTCTTTCTGTCTTCGCTCTTGGGTGTACCTCTGTTGGATCAGAGGGATTTTCGTGGCTTTTCTTTGTCTGTTGTACAGTAGAATAGATGTGCGTCGTAGCTGCTCTGGAATAAAGTTTCAATTAGACTGGTGCCGTTCTCTTCAATGTCGTCCCGACTCCATTTCTATTACTGTTAGCTGCTGAGCACACACACACACACAGATATATTTATATATAAATTGGATTACACACACACACACACACACATATATATATATATATATATATATATATATATATATATGTGTGTGTGTGTGTGTGTGTGTGTGTGTGTGTGTGTGTGCGTGTTTTCAAACTAAAATAATAAAATAATAAAAAAAATAATTAAATTAGTATTAAATTCATAAGACGGCAGTTGAGGAATTGCTTAGAGGTATATGTGGGTACTGTTTAGGATGATTGCTTGATTTATATCACTTTCATTGGTTTAAATGATTTAAATCAGTTAATATTAAAAAATGATTAAAATCAAGAAATATTTTGTTCAATCAACACTTATATTAACTCCTTCCGGTATGATTTAATAATGAAAAACTGTGCATGAAATAACCATTTAATTTTTATTTAAAAAACTTGTTTCATTTTACAATTTTTACATATTCTTAATTAAAATCCACTTTTTACATAGCGTTAAATAATATCAGAAACAGTAAAATTAAGAAAATATCAAAGCAAAACATTAATAAGGTATACAGATAATAGTCTTCAAGCTAGTGGTACTTTTCAAAACAAAGTGCAAAGGAATTCTTAATTGTTTACACCGCCAAGCAGTCTCACTTTTAATTTGATTCTTGTAACACACACGGCATTTCTTAGTAGGTTTTCTTTTTGTTCTGACTCATTAATTTGGCAACGACTTGTACCAAGTAAACAATATGCAATAGTGACTTGTGATTTTCACAAGTGATAAAAGTGTTGCCAAATTCAGTACACTAGAAATTTTAAACTAAATTAATTATCATATTTAACAGTAACTTTAATCGTATGACGAGTGTAGCTCGTCATTGTGCGGTATGGAATGAAAAACTAATGACGAGCTAGACTCCTCATTTTACCGGAAGAGGTTAAGGAAAAACATGTAAGCTCGTGATTTTGGTTAAAAATTTAAATTAGGATGAAATATAACATTTGAATTTGCAATTATAATTTTTGTCATTGCTTTTATACTTAATTCTTTTTTGTTCACAAATTCATCTAAAAATTTTAAAGGGAGGGAGTAAAACGAGATAGTTGATATTTTACATTCTTTTGCGATAAAATCAACTAAAGTACCTTCCTTTATATTTATGTTTGTATTTGTTCAAATTATAGGTCAATAAATAATTTTATATTTGTAAATAATAAAGAAAATAGAAAAAATAAAACCTGTTTCCCAATTAAATTTAAAAAATTTTATATCTGTACATCGGAGTTAGCGGCGCTGTGTCAGAAAGTTGAAATTTTGCAGGAAAGTATAACAAATTTTTTGAAAGATTAGTTTATGTCGGATAGTGCTTGTAAACGTACGAAAACAGTAGAAATAAGAAGTTTTGTGTCCAAACGGGGTCTTAGTTTATGTAGGATAGTGCTTGTAAACGTACGAAAACAGTAGAAATAAGAAATTTGTGTCCAAACGGGGTCTTAGTTTATGTAGGATAGTGCTTGTAAACGTACGAAAACAGTAGAAATAAGAAATTTGTGTCCAAATGGGGTCTTAGTTTATGTAGGATAGTGCTTGTAAACGTACGAAAACAGTAGAAATAAGAAATTTGTGTCCAAATGGGGTCTTAGTTTATGTAGAATAGTGCTTGTAAACGTACGAAAACAGTAGAAATAAGAAATTTGTGTCCAAATGGGGTCTTAGTTTATGTAGGATAGTGCTTGTAAACGTACGAAAACAGTAGAAATAAGAAGTTTGTGTCCAAATGGGGTCTTAGTTTATGTAGGATATTGCTTGTAAACGTACGAAAACAGTGGAAATAAGAAGTTTATGTCCAAGTGGGGTCTTTATCTCAAATTATGTTGATTCTTAGTAGGTTTGGATTGTTTATCAGTATATTGTTATTTACCGATAATCTTCAAGTACCATGATAACAGTACTTAAGGGTGTAGAAGGACGAGACTCTTATTTCAAAAGGCGTAGAGAATTAATTTAGTCATTTTTTTAGGAACCATTTTTATTTCCTTTCAATGTCTGTTCCCCAACACAGAACACAAAACAACAAAGAGCACAAAACACACTCTCATAGACCACTGAC
>CM063507.1:69700559-69705559 GCA_032207245.1 Pardosa pseudoannulata | reverse complement strand
TCTGTCAGATCTAATTCTGTACTAAAATGGATTGCAAACGGAAATACACAACGCTTTAGCAAAATAAAAAACACCCCTGCTTACATAAACAAACACCACGTGCAAATTTAAAGAGCAGTCATAAAAATGTCAATCGGAAACATTCCTTTCTCGTGTTTATATAATCAAAAACCACTTGTATGTGTATCATACTACTCTCCTACTGAGTACAAGGTCAAATCTGCATGTATCTAAATCCTATGGACAACAATGCCATCTTGTGTCAAAACTTATAGTTTAAAACGTTCCACAACGTGGCACACATATGTGACAGCTGAACGAGAAAAAGCTCTGGCACGCCAGTGTGACGGCCGGGAAGTAATGTTTCTTACTGGCACGTATATGTGACAGTAGGCAAATTGAAAACCTAGGTTATGGTTGTATGTAGTTTAATGGCACTGAGGCACATATTTGCCAAAAAATAGTTAAAAATCTTTAAATGCAACAAAAAATAAAAATGACTGAAGATAAAATTAACAAGCTAAAAATGCAAAAAATGTATTAACGACCAAGTAGAAACAGGTAAATAGGAACCTAGGGAAACGGTCACTTTGGGGCTGCCATACTATTTGGAGGCATTTTAAGGAACTTACTACCCTTTCATTAAAATGGAATATTTTTCCATTCAATATGAAGTTGTTTTCTTAAGAATACATTTTTTTAGACCATCAACCTATTAATGCCCAGTGTCCCTTTTTTGGGGGAGGGGGGTTACAGCTAGAAAATACAAAGTCTTCCCCCAAAGTAATGAGAAAAAGTTACACAAATTAAATTATCGTACCTACAAAGAAAAACAGTTAAGGTATCCGTCTGTGTTCGGAGAACTTTTTTCTTTAAACGTAGAAACTAGTTCATGTTTTTACATTTTTAGCTTTATTTTTTATATTATCGTAGAGAATTCTACTTAAAAAAATTATTCCTGGAGAAGGTTTTTAAAATTTCTAATAAATGAAGAAAATTTAGTAAAAAAAAATCAGGTTTTTTCAAAATGTCTAATTTTTTTAATAAATTAAATTATTTCAATATTTTTTGATGCAACACATTTCTTATACACTGGACTGGTGAATCACCTAAAATCTTTGCTTAATTTACATTTGGTGAAAAATTTTGGTCCTTCAAAATCATACACATTGAATTTTTAACGAATTTTCATTACCTTTATACCTAACTATGAGTGTGACACCATTAAAAATTATCCAAACATAAAGCTTTTAGGTCATTCACTAGTAAATACTATCAAATGCATTCATTATAATTTCCAACAAAACATTTTAAGAACTGTTTGAGAAATCACATGTCAAGTTGACACATTTTATTAAAATATTAAAACAATTTGAAGTGTATGAATAATTTAAATTAAAAATTAAAATATTTAAAATAACACTTCTTTTCAAAACTTTCTAATTGCCAATTTAATTAATAAAAATACTAGAAAATAAATGTTTAAATATTTCATGAAATTTAAAAAGTTTTGAAAAATATCTTTAAAGAAATTCACAAACTTCCGGTTAATGATACTTTCCGTTTTGTATTACAACTGTATGAATTTAATACAGCTGTAACGTTTTTAAATGCCGTAGAGGCAAAACAAAACCATTTAGAAGCCTAAAAGTTGAAATTTTCAATAGAGAAATAGAAAAAAAAATATGATTTTTGCAAAAAAAATGACTTTTGGCTAATACCTTAAATATTCAAGTGTTATACAGCAATACAACAATACATTGATGCTTCTCTTTAAAAATTGTTACTGATATTGTAATAAAAAAAATGCCTTATTCGTCTTTTAGATTTGAAGTGTGTCAAAGGCGATTCCTCCTTCTTAAACATGAGTCACCCGGAGCATTCGGGTTTTCACACTGCTCTAGGTTAGGTATTCAGCCACAACCAACGCTTCAGGGAGGGAGAGAGTTGTTGTAGGGGACAATCCTGCTGACAGCAATCTCTGGGAGGGGACAAACCTCTTCAAGCACTTCAGCATTTCCAAGTAAAACTGTGCATTCACAATTCAGACTTACACAATTTAACTTAAACTTAATTAGCGGTCGATCTTTAGAATATTCCACACTCGTTCGAATCTTCGTAGTCATTGGTTCGTCAGAGCCTGAGCCGGTTTCAGATCTGCAGTGGTCGTTACAGGTGACTGGAACACGTAAAATAGGTTCGTGGTCAGAATGTCCTCCAAATTCTCAACCAATACCTCTATGGGTGGCAGGCCAAGCCTATGGGTCTTCTGCTTGGCCACTGCTTCTAAATTAGGAGGATCCGCTTGAGCAAGAAGTCATACTTTCATCCTAGATGTGCTCGTTAAAGACGAAAGGCGCTCCCCTTTCACTAATACGAGTAGACTCCGGCTCAATAGTACTTGGTTTGTCCAAGTGGCAAAAGACAACAACAACATATATTTTTATGGGTATAAAATTAGGAAAAGTCTAGAAATTTAATTCAAATTTTTTAGTTATTTTTTGAGAGAATTAAACACAAAATAATTTTTGAGTCAAAATGACCTAGCCTACTACTCAATCGTGCTTGGTTTGACCAAGTGGCATAAGACAACAACAACATATATTTTTATGGGTATAAAATTAGGAAAAGTCTAGAAATTTAATTCAAATTTTTTAGTTATTTTTGAGAGAATTAAACACAAAATAATTTTTGAGTCAAAATGACCCAGCCTACTACTCTATCGTGCTTGGTTTGACCAAGTGGCATAAGACAACAACAACATATATTTTTATGGGTATAAAATTAGGAAAAGTCAAGAAATTTAGTTCAGTTTTTATAGTAATGTTTTGAGAGAATTATACATAAAATAGGTTTTGAGTCAAAGGGACTCAGCTTACTACTCAATAGTTTGGTTTGAGAAATGGCATAATCTCAACATATATTTTTATGGTATAAAATTAGGAAAAGTGAAGAAATTGTTTCAATTGATTTTTAGTGGCATAAGAGTATACAACAAAATATTTTATGTATGTAAAAAGGAAAAGTCAAAAAATTTAATTCAATATTTTTAGAAATTTTTTGAGAAAATTAAACATCAAATAATTTTTGAGTCAAAATGACCCAGCCTACTACTCAATCGTGCTTGGTTTGACCAAGTGGCATAAGAAAACAACAACATATATTTTTATGGGTATAAAATTAGGAAAAGTCAAGAAATTTAATTCAAATTTTTTAGTACTTTTTTGAAAAAAATTAAACATAAAATAGTTTTCGAGTCAAAGTGACCCAGCTTACTACTCAATCGTACTTAGTTTCACCAAGTGGCATAAAACAACAACAATATATATTTTTATGGGTATAAAATTAGGAAAAGTCAAGAAATTTAATTCAATTTTTTTAGAAATGTTTTGAGATAATTGAAAACAAAATAGTTTTTGAGTCAAAATAACCCAGCCTACTACTCAATCGTGCTTGGTTTGACCAAGTGGCATAAGAAAACAACAACATATATTTTTATGGGTGTAAAATTAGGAAAAGTCAAGAAATTTAATTCAATATTTTTTTAGTTATTTTTGGGGAGAAAATAACACAAAATAGTTTTTGAGTTAAAATAACCCAGCCTACTACTCAATTGTACTTGATTTTACCAAGTGGCATAAGACAACAACAACATATATTTTTATGGGTATAAAATTAGGAAAAGTCTAGAAATTTAATTCAAATTTTTTAGTTATTTTTGAGAGAATTAAACACAAAATAATTTTTGAGTCAAAATGACCCAGCCTACTACTCAATCGTGCTTGGTTTGACCAAATGGCATAATACAACAACATATATTTTTATGGGTGTAAAATTTGGAAAAGTCAAAAAATTTAGTTCAATTTTTTTTAGTCATTTTTGGAGAAAATTAGACACAAAACAGTTTTTGGGTGAAATTGACCTATCCTACGATTCTAGCGTTACGAGCTGTGTTCACAAAGGATCGCTGTTAGACAACTAGGCATGCCCTACGAATTAGAAGAAGCTTCCGAACTGTTGGAACGCGTCACTGACATTCCAAGAAACATTTCTGAGATACCTGCTTTCCTTGGTGATTTGCCAGATATACACACAGAGTTTTTTCTCGTAATTTCTGCGATTGTTCTTGTAGTTTGTACGAATTTCATTTTATCTCGTTCAGGCCTTTTTCCGTTTCTTGAGCAAGCCTTTCAGATGTTAGACTGCAGTCTAATAAACCATTAAATCATCTAACAACCTTTTAAATATCTACTTTAATTTTTAATTTTTTCATTTGGATTTGGATTTGTTTGCACATAAATTTGCATTTAGGCATGCACATTGACTGAACTCTTGACAAAGAGATTTATCTAGTATTATAAAGCTTCATTTTACAGTAAATTGTAATAAATAATAAACCTAATTATAAAAAGGTTTTTTATATAAATGGCATTCTATCATGTTTAAAATGACAATAGATCACCATAGGAGACTGTCTGTACTAGTAGTGTAGTCTGTACTCTATTTAAATTTGTTTAAATTCAATATTTGTTAACTCTATTTATTTGTGATTTATTTTCTTCCTATTAACTTAAATTTAAGATTAATCGATATATATATATAGTCAATAAAAATGACTCCATCATAAACGGGTAAGGTTTTTAACTTTATAAGAATTATTAATATAATAAAATTATTTAACTTCATTCACATCCCCTATATAATAATAGCCTAAGTTATCTGTACGTCTGTCCTCCAATTTATGAAGCGGTTGGACCTGGAATGGATAGAGGCATCCATTCAAAGCGAATAAAGTTTATCTTCTCCTAAACTATCGATCCGATTCTAAAATAAATTTGTATAAATATGCTTCATATCACAGCAAAAAATACTGTCGTCTTTAAAACGTTCGAAATCCAACCCTTCCCTCCTTTTCGAGAGTTTAATGCCATTATTTCAAGCCCTATTTTCCCCGGTTAAGAGCAGGCGATTAAATTTATCCATTTATCACTTAATAAAGA
>CM063507.1:69688059-69695559 GCA_032207245.1 Pardosa pseudoannulata | reverse complement strand
CGAAATCCACCCCTTCCCTCCTTTTCGAGCGTTTAATGTCATTATTTCAAGCCCCCGGTTAAGAGCAGGCGATTAAATTTATCAATTTATCTCATTATAAATACGTAATAAATAACATTTTTTAGCATTATGACGTCATTCCTTTAACCACCTCATTGAATCGTTTCTTATTTTAAATTGTTTAAGATCGTGTAGATGGGAAGTAATCTTCCCACGGCCCATGAAAGGGTTAAGTTATGTGTCCGCCTGTCCTCGAATTTTTGAAGCGGTTAGACCTGGAATGGATAGAGGCATATATGTTGGATTCTTGGTGAGTTAGGGTTAGCAGAATTCAAAACGAGTAAAGTTTTTCTTCTAATTTATCGATCCGATTCTAAAATAAATTGGTATAATTAAGCTTCATATCGCAGCGAAAAATGCTGTCGTCTTTAAAACGTTCGAAAACCACCCCTTCTCCATTTTTCGGGCGTTTAATACCATTATTTCGAGCCCTATTTTCCCCGGTTGAGAACAAGCATTAAATTTATCAATTTGTCACGTAATAAATAGGCAAAAATAACGTTTTTTCTAGCCTTATGACGTCATTCTTTTAACCATCTCATTTAATCATTTCTTATTTTGAATTATTTAAATATCGTCTGCATTATTTTCATACGTTTCATCATTGAACTTAGATATGACGTAAAGAATTTTCTTTTATATTTGGTTTAAGTTATAGATTGTGTACATATGCGATAATTTTAAATTTAATCATCGATTATTTTTCGTTGCAATGAAAATTTTATCACCGTTAACAACAAATTCTATCTACCTCCAGGGTGTAGTGGAAATGATAGTTTCATTCCTTTTCTTCCATTAATTACTGTGGCAAAGAATTTGGAAGAACTTAACGATAACTTCGACGTAGCTAAGAAAACTTTAAATTATCTTTCTAAATGAATTCAACGGGGTTCTAAACTGCATTCACAGTATGGGGAAACTTTAGAGGAGTATGAAGATAAAAAATATTATTGAGGGTGTACCAGATAGTTCTCTGCCAAAACCAAACCATTTTTTTTTACCTGCTTCATAGGGTACATTACAATTCTGGAAAATTAAAGATTTTACTGATCCCGTCATATGACGGGTTTTATGCTACTCATAAAAATATCGTTAAAAATTAAAATTCAGTGTCCCTTGTCGTTTTAACTCAGGTGAGAATAACCACTCTTTCTTGGAGAGGGTTAGGGTGATGACATCGGTTTAAGAAATTGCCATAAGTTGATGCGACGTTAGACTTTCTGTTTTATTCAAATGTTTAACCGCAAAAAGAGATTTCAGTCCATCTGGTTTCTATTTTTCTGATAAATAATGCAATCTATATTGAGAGGTATTCATCAGGGAAGTTTGATGTTTGTTTCTATTGTCTGATTACCACTAACTTTCACTTTGCTATCTCAAGAGTTGCCTTATCAACAAAATGATTGATGTATTTTAGGCTCGATCTGCCGAGGAAAATGATCTTCGCCAGCGATCCACCAGCCTGTCTAGTCCAAAACCCAACGCTCTAGAAGAGGAGAGTTCTAGTCCAAAAACAAACAGGTAGGTTTCTCTACTTCTCTTATAATCTATTACAGAGTTTCGGAAATCGTAGTTCATGACTAACGTGACCAAACGTCCCGTTTTGAACGGGACTGTCCCTTTTTACAATTACGAGTCCCGGTGTGCCCGAAATGGACTGTGGGACGCAAAATTGTCCCGTTTTCAGAAACCGCGCGAAAATTTGAGTAGCAAAATTTGAGAAAATTTGAGTATATTAGTGGATTAGCTACTTGTATTCATTTGCAACGAAGTGACATCGCTTGCTATTGAAGAATTCGTTATTGGTAACACATTTTCAATGTCTCAAATTGCAACACCTTGAGTATCAACTGCTTGCAATCTTTTGCAATAACGTGACATCACTTGCTATTACAGAGTTCGGAGCCTTTATGGGTTAAAGACACATTTTGGTTTGTCTCCCACTGTGAAAGCACGTGCTACATACTTTTTATTACAGCAAAGTGAACATTTGTTATTGCAGATTTGAACACTTTATGCCTTATCATGTTTGTCTGTGTCTCCATCAGCAATACCTAGTGGATCAGCTACTTGCATTCATTTGCAACAAAGTGACATCACTTTCTAATGCAGAGATTGAATCCGTTAAGTGCAAAACAATTTCAGTGTCTCCAACAACAATACCTAGTGGATCAGCTACTTGTATTCATGCATGAAGTGTCATCTCTTGCTGTTTCAGACGACATTAACACACTTTTAAATGTCTCAACAGCAATACCTAGTGGATAAACTACTTGCATTCATTTGCATCAAATGACATCACTTTCTAATGGAGAGATTGAATCCGTTAAGTGCAAAACAATTTCAGTGGATCAGCTACTTGTATTCATTTTCGAAACCATTAAACACATTTTAAATGTCTCCAACAACAATACCTAGTGGATCAGCTACTTGTATTCATTTGCAACAAAGTAACATCACTTTCTAATGCAGAGATTGAATCCGTTAAGTGCAAAACAATTTCAGTGTCTCCAACAACAATACCTAGTGGATCAGCTACTTGTATTCATTTGCAATGAAGTGTCATCGCTTGCTATTGCAGAGCTCGAAACCATTAAACACATTTTAAATGTCTCCAACAACAATACCTAGTGGATCAGCTACTTGTATTCATTTGCAACAAAGTAACATCACTTTCTAATGCAGAGATTGAATCCGTTAAGTGCAAAACAATTTCAGTGTCTCCAACAACAATACCTAGTGGATCAGCTACTTGTATTCATTTGCAATGAAGTGTCATCGCTTGCTATTGCAGAGCTCGAAACCATTAAACACATTTTAAATGTCTCCAACAGCAATACCTAGTGGATAAACTACTTGCATTCATTTGCAACAAAGTAACATCACTTTCTAATGCAGAGATTGAATCCGTTAAGTGCAAAACAATTTCAGTGTCTCCAACAACAATACCTAGTGGATCAGCTACTTGTATTCATTTGCAATGAAGTGTCATCGCTTGCTATTGCAGAGCTCGAAACCATTAAACACATTTTAAATGTCTCCAACAGCAATACCTAGTGGATAAACTACTTGCATTCATTTGCAACAAAGTGACATCACTTTCTAATGCAGAGATTGAATCCGTTAAGTGCAAAACATTTTCAGTGTCTCCAACAACAATACCTAGTGGATCAGCTACTTGTATTCATTTGCAATGAAGTATCATCTCTTGCTGTTTCAGAGCTCGGATCCGTTATGGGTAACACATTTTCAATGTCTCAAATAGCAACACCTTGGTGATCAGCTGCACGCAATCTTTTGCAACAACGGGACATCACTTGCTATTACAGAGTTCGAAATCTTTATGTCTTAAAAACATGTTTTGGTTTGTCTCACAGTGAGCGCATGTGCTACTCACTATTTATTACAGCAAAGTGACCACTTGCTATTGCAGATTTCGAACACTTTATGCCTTATCATGTTTGTCTGTGTCTCCCGTAGTGACAGCAAGTGGATAAGCCTCTCCATGGAAGAGATGGACAGCGAGAAGGCAGACGTGGCCAACCAGCGAAGCAGTTCCACCTTCGACATTGTGCAGGGGTCCGAGAACGGCGACGTCCCGAAACCGAGGAGGGTGGGTCCCAGGTTGGGGGTCAACCTCCTCGGCCAGCACGCCGCCCTCACTCGGGAACTCGAGATGAAGTTGAAGGCGGGAATGACGCCGGGAGCAAGGAGGCCGCCCTCTCCGGTAGGTCGACCAGTGGGTCGAATTCAGTTTTATTTTCATGATTTCATTTAGTCTGTCCTTCAAACGGATTAAGTTTTATGTGCGCAGCGGGATTTGTGGTGCAGGCATCAAATTTTCAAAGCTCATAATTCTGGTAGGTTTGTAAACTGAATCAAAGGAATGGACATACTGGTCCAGACAGAAGGTAGAAATATAGATTAACTTTTACGTTTCGGCTGGTACAGCAATTGTACCATAAATATTTAGAAACCCAAAAGTCGGCTTGGATACAACAGTTGTACCGTAGATATTTCTCCCCTTTTTCCGGGACGGAAAAGGGGAGTTGAAGTTTTGCTGAGTGCATCTGTACCAGGAAGGAAGGGTGGGATTTTGTTTGGCGACATGTGGAACAACTGGCGATTTTTTGTCCATGTCCAGCAGTTGTTTGTAAACTATTCATTCTATCTTGTGAACCAAATCTGTTTGGAAGCGAGTCAAAGTTTCTTTCCTTCGTTGTTTATTTTTTTTTTATTTAATCTGATCACAGCTCCAAAATTTAACGGTCTTTCTCAAAGTGAGATGTCAAATATCAACTTTCAGACTGGTTTTAGAGCAACCCTGCATTGTAACGTCCTCCATTCCCAGAGAGTGACAATAGGACAAAACATTTTTCCCTCTTGAGAAAATGAAAGGAGGGGGAGGAATTTTCGAAAATGTTGCCGATTTGTAGACCAAACGCAAGCCAGCAGTCAGCCGAAGCTTAAAGGTTAAAAAACAATTTTTTTAAATAATGAAGTAAACAAAAACGAGAACAGCTAAGATAAATTCATATACACTATATTGCCAATGATGACCGGTCACTTGCGATTTTAGACGTATTGAATATCTAGAAAAATACACGAGGAATTATTCTGAAACCTCAGCTCCCTCATCTTTTTGCTTCCTTTTCGGAACGACGGATTTCGAGCTTATTCTATTCACGATCACTTTCAGAATTTTTAAGCTGTGTATTTGGGACTTTCACAAAATATATTTAGCTCTATATATTTAGCTAATATATTATGCACATTATATTTGGATTGCATTCGCTCATCCGCAATGAAACATTATTTAGTAACCTACTCATTTTTCATCCAATATTTATTGTTTTTCAATTTCGATTGCAGGGTATAAGGCGATTTCACTTTGTAGGGCAAATTCTCAAATTATGACAATTCTGGCTTTCGTTTCAAACGAAAGGGCAGTTTATTGTTTGTCTATTGGCTGTTTTAAACATGAAAATGAATGGGAAGGGCATTATAGTAGTTCGCGACAAACTGCTCTATAAGGCGATTTCACGCAGTAGGGCAAATTCTCAACTTATGACAATTCTGGCTTTAGTTTCAAACTGAAGGGCAGTTTATTGTTTGCCTATTGGCTGTTGTAAACATGAAAATGAATGGGAAGGGCATTATAGTAGTTCGTGACGTGGCTACAAACTGCTCTATAAGGCGATTTCACGCAGTAGGGCAAATTCTCAACTTATGACAATTCTGGCTTTAGTTTCAAACGGAAGGGCAGTTTATTGTTTGTCTATTGGCTGTTGTAAACATGAAAATGAATGGAAAGGGCATTATAGTAGTTCGTGACGTTGCGACAAACTGCTCTATAAGGCGATTTCACTTTGTAGGGCAAATTCTCAAATTATGACAATTCTGGCTTTCGTTTCAAACGAAAGGGCAGTTTATTGTTTGTCTATTAGCTGTTGTAAACAAGAAAATGAATGGAAAGGGCATTATAGTAGTTCGTGACGTTGCGACAAATTGCTCTATAAGGCGATTTCACGCAGTAGGGCAAATTCTCAAATTATGACAATCCTGGCTTTAGTTTCAAACGGAAGGGCAGTTTATTGTTTGTCTATTGGCTGTTGTAAACATGAAAATGAATGGAAAGGGCATTATAGTAGTTCGTGACGTTGCGACAAATTGCTCTATAAGGCGATTTCACGCAGTAGGGCAAATTCTCAAATTATGACAATTCTGGCTTTAGTTTCAAACGGAAGGGCAGTTTATTGTTTGTCTATTGGCTGTTGTAAACATGAAAATGAATGGAAAGGGCATTATAGTAGTTCGTGACGTTGCGACAAATTGCTCTATAAGGCGATTTCACGCAGTAGGGCAAATTCTCAAATTATGACAATCCTGGCTTTAGTTTCAAACGGAAGGGCAGTTTATTGTTTGTCTATTGGCTGTTGTAAACATGAAAATGAATGGGAAGTGCATTATAGTAGTTCATGACGTTGCGACAAATTGCCTTATTGTGTACGATGTCGTTTTACATGCGTCCTGAAAATAATATTGTTTAATATTGAGAAGTCTGCAAATTATAAGCAAAACACTTGGAGAAATTTGGGATTTTTTTATAAAAACCTTAATTTCTCCACGAGTTTGCGTGCTATCATCATAAAAATGAACACAGATTATTACAAAAAGCTTGTGCAAAAGTTTCAACACTTTTCATACTTTACTTTTTACAGGGTTATTCAAAACGTATTTGTTTTTCTTCAGTTTGTTGACGGCCCTGTATGGGGTTTCGAGAAAATATCTTTGCTGGAATATATGACGTCTACCTTCCTGAGGTACTTACATGCCTGAGATTTCAGGATAATTCCTCGTGTATTTTTCTAGTATTCAACGAAATTTCTAAAATCGCAAGTGATCGGTCCTCAGGTTTACTTTCCTGAGATTTCCGGATAATTTCTCGTGTATTTTTCTAGATATTCAACGAAATCTCTAAAATCGCAAGTGACCGGTCCTCAGGTTTACACGCCTGAGGTTTCCAGATAATTCCTCGTGTATTTTTCTAGATATTCAACGAAATCTCTAAAATCGCAAGTGACCGGTCCTCAGGTTTACACGCCTGAGATTTCCGGATAATTCCTCGTGTATTTTTCTAGATATTCAACAAAATCTCTAAAATCGCAAGTGACCGGTCCTCAAGTTTACACGCCTGAGGTTTCTGGATAATTCCTCGTGTATTTTTCTAGATATTCAACGAAACCTCTAAAATCGCAAGTGACCGGTCCTCAGGTTTACACGCCTGAGGTTTCCAGATAATTCTTCGTGTATTTTTCTAGATATTCAACGAAATCTCTAAAATCGCAAGTGACCGGTCCTCAGGTTTACACGCCTGAGGTTTCCGGATAATTCCTCGTGTATTTTTCTAGATATTCAACGAAATCTCTAAATTCGTAAGTGACCGGTCACCATTGGAAATATAGGGTATGATGGGAAAAGCGATATAAGAGAGAAAGTTGAGGAAAAAAAGTTAAAAATATTTTCATGAGGTGATATTCCTAACAGGTTATATAAACCAATCTTGTATGTTTTGAAATAAAATATTCTGTGATTATTAAAATTGGGGAATTTAACAAGGAAACGTTTAATTGTGACGTCACATGTCTCGCAAGTTAGAGAACGTTCTCTCTTAAGGAAATGGGCATGAGTAAATCTCATGTGACTACTCGGAGATGAGTTAGGATGACATTTTACCTTCTAGAAGGCAATAAAGACAAGAGTTTGATAGAAGATTTTATCCACTGTAATTTGTTGTTCGGTTTATTTGTCCCAATTTTGTTGCCATTTTTAGTATATGAGGTATCTTGTAAACGTTTTAACCCTTTACAGATAACTAACTTAAATTCTTTAGAATTTAATTAAATCTCTATATATCTAAATGAATTTGTGTCTGTCTGT
>CM063507.1:69593059-69683059 GCA_032207245.1 Pardosa pseudoannulata | reverse complement strand
AGCCAGTTTGAAAGTATCTGAGATCTTCATTAGGTCCCGTGAATCGGAAGATTGCTTTTGTACTCAAGCGTGCTTAGTATTTCGGAAAGTATCAGAAAGATAACTCGCATAAAAGTTTTCCTTTTTGCACATCAGTCAGATTGGAAGTTTCAGATCTACATTAGATCCCGTGAATCAGAGGATTGTTTGTGTACTAAAGTGTTGTACTCAACTTGATTTTGTGCTATTTCTGAAAGCATCTGAAAGATTACTCGTCTAAAAGTGTTCCTTTTCGTACGTCAGTCAGTTTTTAAGTATCTACATTAGGTCCTGTGAATCAGCGGATTGCTTTAGTACTCAAGCGGGTTTTGTATTTCGGAAAGTATCAGAAAAATAATTCGCATAAAAGTTTTCCTTTTTGTACATCAGTCATATTGGTAGTTTCAGATCTACATTACATCCCGTGAATCGGAGGATTGTTTGTGTACTCAAGTGTTGTACTCAACTTGATTTTGTACTATTTATGAAGACACCTAAAAGATTACTTCTCTAAAAGTGTTCCTTTTCGTACATCAGTCAGTTTGGAAATATCTGAGATCGGCATCAGACCGCGTGAGTTGGAGAATTGATTGTGTACTCAAGTGTGTGCTTACTATTTTGGAAGGAATACAAAAGATAACTTGTATAAAAGTCTTACTTTCCGTACATCCCCCAGTTTGGAAGTATCTGAGATCTACAATAGGTCTCGTGAATCGGAGGATTTCTTTTGTACTCAAGCGTGCTTAGTATTTCGAAAAGTATCAGATAGATAACTCGCGTAATAGTGTTCCTTTTTGCACATCAGTCAGATTAGAAGTTTCAGATCTACATTAGATCCCGTGAATCGGAGGATCTTTATGTTTGTGTACTCAGGTGTGCTTACTATTTTGGAAGGAATCCAAAAGATACTCGTATTAAAGTGTTACTCTCCGTACATCAGCCAGTTTGGAAGTATCTGAGATCTACATTAGTCCCCGTGAATCGGAGGATTGTTTTTGTACTCTAGCGTGCTTAGTATTTCGGAAAACATCCGAAAGACTCTTCGCATAAAAGTGTTACACATCAGTCAAATTGGAAGTTTCAGAACTACATTGGCCCCGTGAATCGGAGGATTGTTTGTGTTCTCAAGTGCTGTACTCAACTTTATTTTTGTACTATTTCTAAAGGCACCTTAAAGATTACTCGTATAAAAGTGTTCCTTTTCGTACAGTTAGTGTTAAATCTCTGAGATTTGCATTATACTGCGTAAGTTGGAGAACTGTTTCTGTATTCTATAGACTACTCGTCATAAACGGTATGTACGCTTTATTCCCAATTATTATTTTTGAAATAAAACGATGTCCACAATTATACAATTATTAAGTAATTTTAGCACTTCATTCAGTTTTAGAGACGCTCTGTTGAATTATGGGGTAACCCAATAACAAATAATTTTGTTGATACAGTTCTTTATGAATAATTTATGTACTGCCGAACCTATATTAAGATTCTTCTGTATCATTAAGTAGAAGCAGCAATCACCGATTACCATTTTTCAATGGCTCGAGCTGGGGTTCCGTTTCCATATGCTCACTGTATTTCCTCTGGATTTTATCCCATATAACCCAAAAGCGGATAGAAAGCTAGAATTTTCTATAATGTTCATATTCCAGTTTTGGTTTTACTAAATCGATGGTTCTCAAACTTTTTGTTCCATGGAATCATTTTCATACCATATACATAGCAATGGAACTTCAGCATAAATATTACTTAAGGAAAAACTAAGGGCCTATTATATATTACTGACGAGACGTAAACATAAAAACTAAAGAATAATCAAAGCAGTATAAAAATGTAGATAATACAAAAGATGACGTGAAAGCAAGGAACTTTTTTAATGATGGATGGATGGATGGATGATTTGAACTTTTTTAATGAAATGATACAAGTAAAATGATACATTGGGGAAAAGTATGAATGACTTCTTTTTTGACTATTACAATGTTAATTCATGATTAGTTGTATTGCATCGAGTTTTGTTCTCATATCAGTTTCTGAACCGACCATATTCTGGTGTTTAGTTTTCGTTAAGGTATATACAGAAAAGTCAGTTTCGAAAATATAGGTTTTTCAACTGGTACAATAATAGATATTCTCCTTTCAAACTACACCAGAATTCTGACACTGTTTAACCGTTTGAATTTTAAATTTGTTTTAATGAATTTTTAAATATTTATTTTCTTTACAAACGCATTATAAAACTCATTTTTGGTGTGATCATATAGTTATTAAATAATAAAAAATCTGTAAAATTTACGCTGTGTGACTCTTTGTAGAATTTTGTAATAACTATGGTTTCTGAAAGGGGTGTGTGTGTGATCGGAACAGATGCATTATAGACGCCTGATCCGTCTGCCATTTTTTTTTTTTGGGGGGGGGGCAACCAACAGAAAAACGTGTGTTTGAAAAATCGCCAAGTAAAAAAACATGGCGGTGTTACTCGTTTTTCACAATTTATAGCATTGTTAGAGTAAAATTTACAGCACGATTCAGAATTTATGGCATTATTAAAATAAAATTAGCATAATAATTATAATTTTTACGTTATTTAAAAAATAAATAACAGATTAGCAATACTCATGGTATATATCAAAGCAGCATAAACACAATATATATAATTTTAATAAGCACTAATATTATAAAAAAACTAATATATGAGGGGGTATACCCCTCAACCATCTTGTAATAAAAGAAATGCCAAATAAATTTAATAACAGACACACCAACTCACTCATCGCAAGCATAAAACAGCCAAAAATCGCCAAGTTTGGTGAAAAAAAAATGCATCTGTACCGGGTGATCTTTCAGAAAACACCATTTTTTGCCGCCATTTTAGTTTGGCAACTTTCAAAAAATGGGATTTTTGCCAAGATCGCCAAGTAAACAACATGGCGGCCGGAAGCGATGTAAATATCGCATCTGTTCTTGGGATTTATCGACATAAAATAAAATAGGCGCTATATAGCTTCTTGGGTCTTTTCATACCAATGTAGATAAAGCGCAGTTCAGGATTCTTCGACAGTGTTTTTTCAAAACCCTCTGGGACTCAAACGATTAATTTAAACGGTTGAAAGGTTTACGGCTTGTTTTAGAACCTAGAATTCACACACTTTGAGCAACACTACTTTAAGTGAAAACATACTTGAGTTGTGTTCACCTACACACACGCAAACATAGTATTTCGGGAACCACGGAATTCCAAAACGTGAAGATCTATCAAAATCTCAAGGTCAAAATTTTGGACGATTACAATACATTACCTGTATTACGTATACGAGAAAGTACTTCATTGAACAATGACGATTTATTATCTTTCCCTAGGACGAGGAAGACGAAGAAGCTAAGAAAGAGGCTGAGGCGGGCAAGAAAATGGAGTTCTTGAGTGAAAAGGTGGAATTGGCCAAAGACACTCTCAACGCTCTGGAAGAGAGAGTCAGCGAGTTGACCAACCAAGTGGAAGCTACTTCGGAAAAGAGTGAACAAGCCAAATCACAAGTCGGAGACGTGTTGCTGCAGGTCACAGTTACGCTTAAGGTCATTTTCTAAGTTTTTTGTAATTATGCCGTTTAGTTTGACATGTGACCCTTTATCAACCCATTAATATTCGAGTCACTTTTACCGAAATCTTAAATTACTCGGTAAATTTCCCGGTACAATTCCGCTGCGAAATGTACCCGCACACAATGTGTTAATGTTTCCAAAAAAGCAAGGGATACAATGTTCGGATGGAATGCCTTTGTGGTTTAATAACATCGCCAATAATGTCCCCAAATTTGCCGAGGGGTACCCTATTCTTAAGTAAAGCAGTTAGTTAAAAGAAAAATTGTAAAGAAGCTGATTGGCATACACAGGACACTCAGTAAGGTCATGCTTCACGGTCAGTTTGGATTAATTAAGTAAGAGTATATACTTCTATTACAATGGTGAACTCTGCGTTCATTAATGCCACCAAAAAAGCAAGGGATACAATGTTCGGATGGAATGCCTTTGTGGTTTAATAAGCATTGCCAATAATATCCACAAATTTTCCAAGTGGTACCCTTTTCCTAAGTAAAGCAGTTTTTTAAAAGAAAAATGGTAAAGATGCTGATTGGCATGTACAGGACATTCAGCAAGGATATGTTTCAGGGTCATTGTACTTTTGACAAACCTGTGCATTCTCACCAAATAGTTTAATTAAAACTAAAGACCTTTATTGTTTATACAAAGTGTTATGTGTCCCCTTATGTGTATATAATATTGACTTACTCCAAAAGCTCTGTCTTGCTATTTTTTCAGGAAGCCGAGAGGATAAACGAAGAATGCAAACGAGCTCTAACGGAAGCAAACAGAGCTCGATCCGAGTATCAGCTTTTGATGAAAGAGTGCAAAGAAATGCTCGCGAAACTCAACCGTGACACGGACTCCGAATAAAACAGAACTGAAGCCGAACTTTTAATTTCTTTTGCAAGTCGGAATGACAGCGCTTAAATTACCGAATATTGAAAAATAAAGGGAGGGTGTTTATACAAACCGTCGTCCTGGTTGAAGATTACGTCCTAACTTCAAAAAGTATACTACAGGCACTTCAGAGTCTTGATGCACAATATTGCTTCAGGTGTATTGATATTAAATTTCAGAGCTTTTGATATATGGACGAAAGGAAATTCAGAGTTATAAGTCCCAATTTTTATTTAAAGCTACAGTGGACTGCGCGAAATTTGCTTGAAATTTTCTCATTGAAATGTGGAATGAATCTAAGAAAAAGAATCAAAGAGGGCGTTTTAATATTCATCACCTTCATTATTAATATAATTACTACCTTCAACACACAACTCAGCTATTAACCTCTTTAAGTGGTCATTCGACTCTTAAAAGTCGAAAAATGCAAAATAATTTTCGACTTATCATACCTTGAAAATTACCAGTATTTAATATAATTACTACCCCCAATACAAGTCAGTTATTAACCCTTTTAAATGGTCATTCGACTCTTAAAAGTCGAAAAAAATGCAAAATAATTTTCGACTTCCCGTATCTTGTAAACTACCAGTATTTAATATAATTACTACCCCCTATACACAACTCAGTTATTAACTACTTTAAGTGGTCATTCGACTCTTAAAAGTCGAAAAAATTCACCATAATTTTCGACTTATCATACTTTGAAAACTATTAGCATTTAATATAGTTATTACCCTCAATACACAACTCAGTTATTAACTACTTTAAGTAGTCATTCGACTCCTAAAAGTCGAAAAATGCAAAATAATTTTCGACTACTCATACCTTGAAAATTACCAGTATTTAATATAATTATTATTACCCCCAATACATAACTCAGTTATTAACTGCTTTAAGTGGTCATTTGACTCTTAAAAGTCGAAAAAATGCAAAATAATTTTCGACTTTTCATACCTAGAAAACTACCAGTATTTAATATAATTACTGCCCCAATACACGTCAGTTATTAACTACTTTAAGTGGTCATTCTACTCTTAAAAGTCGAAAAAATTCAAAATAATTTTCGACTTTCCATACCTTGAAAATTACCAGTATTTAATATAATTACTACCTTCAACACATAACTCAGTTATTATCTACTTTAAGTGGTCATTCTACTCTTAAAAGTCGAAAAAATGCTAAATTATTTTCAACTTTTCATACTTTGAAAACTATTAGCATTTAATATAATTATTACTCCCAATACACAACTCAGTTATTAACTACTTTAAGTGGCCATTCGACTCTTAAAAGTCGAAAAAATGCAAAATAATTTTCGACTTCTCATACCTTCAAAATTACCAGTATTTAATATAATTACTATCCTCAATACACAACTCAGTTATTAAATACTTTAAATGGTCATTAGACTCTTAAAAGTCGAAAAAATGCAAAATATTTTTTGACTTTTCATACCTTGAAAACTGCCAGTATTAAATATAATTATTTCACTTTTATTTAAGATCTAAGAAAAAGACACGTTCCTCCGTCACGAGCAGTAAGTGGAATGATCATGAAAAACTAATTACAGAATTGGGCCCCACAGTTAGATAATATTCCCAGGCAGCCTAGTCAGAGTGCTTTACAGTCAGAAAGGAGATTAGATCATTGAAAAAAAGTAAACCATTAGACCGGGATACCTAGAAAATATGGCGAATGGTCAAAAAATTAACATTTATTTCAAAGTTAGCTTTGAGAGACGGGTAGAAAGAATGTTAAGTCATGGAGCACTCGTTTAGATAAGATATTTTGTGGCTGAGAAATTAGATATGAAAGAATAAAAATTAATATAAATATCTCCATTCTTATTTAATGAGAGGAATGTAATTTTTAAGAGATATTTTAAGTATAATAATTTTGATATATTACACACACACACACACACACACACACACACACATATATATATATATATATATATATATATACAGTTTTTCTACATTTACCAAACTGATCTTTTTCCTCCAATCTATTTTTTTTTATGATTGAATATTACATTCTCAAGATAGCAAATTTAGTTTGCAGCAGTCTTGCTTTGCAAGCCTGCAAACTTGCAGCAAGTTCAGCCTGACAACTCTGGAAGTTTGAAGCAAGACTAAGGATTTCCGCTTGCCTCAAGGTTGTCGTGAGAAGGTTGCCACAGTTTTGCAGCAAAATAGCGTTACAAAGGAGTGGTAGCTTTATGTTCCGTGTAACTTGCAGAAGTTTTGCTACAAATATGCTTGCTATCTGGGTTGTCATCGTAAATGAACTTAAGTGCAGAATTTCAACTCTCTAGCCAGTCAGAAATGTAGTTAAAAATTGACTACAAAACTTAAACTGACACACAATTGAAGTTAAAATAAAAGCAGTTACCAAATCATGGCGCCAAACCGCATGTATCATTATTAAACATGTCAGAAGTAAAGCTCTCTTACAGAATACTTTTATAAAGAATATTTTTACATTTTCTGGAACTACATAAGATTTGGGGCAATTTCGCAACTTACAGTCACTAGCCAAGAATAACAAGTTCCTTGAAAACATCTTCATACTAAGGACGAACTTCTGGACCTAATTTTTTTTGTATTGTTCGAGTGTTTAGTTAACATGTGTATAAGCTTCCGCATAGCTTCTTAAAATGGGAAATATATTTTGGATGTACTTTTCTAGTCAGTGCCTTAGCAATTGCCATACGTAATGCACGCGAAATATGGATATACAGATTTTGAGACTGTCAAAAACTGATCTTTTGATAATCAATTATTACGGGCAGCAGAGTTACCCACTTTTTTTTATAAAATGTTTATCTTTGTATCTTCCATTTCTATTGTATATACCATGTGATAAAATCGGGTATAATTATTATTTAATTAAATCACTTTATCATCAGCAACTGAGTGCAAAATGTTTATAATCAGTCAAGCTATATATGATATCGTATACAATAATTTTGTATGTCATTAGTTTAATAAATTGTGCAAATTTGATTCATCACTTTCACAGCCATTTTGTATTCTTGGTGACGATTTTATAAAAGCAAAATCGGAATGCAATTTAAATTGGCCAAAAATTATTTAATTAAATCCCTTTATCATCAGCAACTGAGTGCAAAATGTTTACAATCACGCCAAGCTATATGATATACCATACAATAATTTTGTATGTCATTAGTTTAATAACATGTGCAAATTTGATTCACCACTTTCACCGTCATTTTGTATTCTTGGCGACTGTTTTACAAAAGCAAAACCGGAATGCAATTTAAGTTGGCCAAAAATTATTTAGTTAAATCACTTTATTATCAGCAACTGAGTGCAAAATGTTTACAATCACAACAAGTTATATGATATACCATGCAATAATTTTGTATTTTATTAGTTTAATAACATATGCAAATTTGATTCATCACTTTCACCGCCATTTTGTATTCTTGGTGACGGTTTTTTAAAAGCAAAATCGGAATGCAATTTAAATTGGCCAAAAATTATTTAATTAAATCCCTTTATCATCAGCAACTGAGTGCAAAATTTTTACAATCACGCCAAGCTATATATGATATCGCATACAATAATTTTGTATGTAATTAGTTTAATAACATGTGCAAATTTGATTCATCACTTTCACCGCCATTTTGTATTCTTGGTGACGGTTTTTTAAAAGCAAAATCGGAATGCAATTTAATTTGGCCAAAAATTATTTAATTAAATCACTTTATCATCAGCAACTGAGTGCAGAATGTTTACAATCACGCTAAGCTATATGATATTGCATACAATAATTTTGTATGTAATTAGTTTAATAACATGTGCGAATTTGATTCGTCACTTTCACCGCCATTTTGTATTCTTGGCGACGGTTTTTCCAAAAGCAAAATCAAAATGCAATTTAAACTGGCCAAAAAGACACACCAACTGCATATAGATACAGTCAAGTCTCCTATAACTCGATTAATTCTTACCGCATGATATTGAGACCGTGTTATATGAAACTCAGAATTAATTTATAAGAGAAAATGCGTTCCTTTTATAAATTAATTCCACTTTCATCGCTATTTTGTATTCTTGGTGACGGTTTTTCTAAAAACAAAATTGGAATGCAATTTAAAGTGGTTAAAAATTATTTAATTAAATCACTTTATCATCAGCAACTCAGTGGAAAATGTTTATAATCACGCCAAGCTATATGATATACCATACAATAATTTTGTATGTCATTAGTTTAATAACATGTGCAAATTTGATTCACCACTTTCACCGCCATTTTGTATTCTTGGTGACAGTTTTTCTAAAATCAAAATCGAATGCAATTTAAATTGGCCAAAAATTATTTAATTAAATCACTTTATCCTCAGCAATTGAGTGGAAAATGTTTATGACCAAGTCAAGTTATATGTTATCACATAGAGTAATAATTTTGTATGTCATTAGTTTAATAACATGTGCAAATTTGATTCGTCACTTACACCGCCATTTTGTATTCTTGGCGACGGTTTTTCTAAAAACAAAATCAAAATGTAGTTTAAACTGGCCAAAAAGACACACCAACTGCTTATAGATACAGTCAAGTCTCCTATAACTCGATTAATTCTTACCGCATGATATTGAGACCGTGTTATATGAAATTCAGAATTAATTTATATGAGGAAATTCGTGCGTGGTATGAAAAACACAGAAATAAGTCAAATCAGATTAATTTTTACCTCGTTATACAGAGACCATGTAATAAAAATCTTAGCATTAATACAAATTAAATGAATGCTTTATATAGAATCCCAGAAATAAATAAACTGTACATAAATCAAACCTATATAAATACTGCATTCTAAACTAAAATACTGCATTAACCTGTAAGCATTGAAAAAGTAATGGATTCAGTTTGCGATTTCTCTTTTTGTTGCAGAATAATCTGATTTCTCACCAGATAGTGATAGATTTTCTACCAATTAAAATCCTTGTGACATATCAACCAGAATTGAAAAAAAAAAAAACGGTTGAAAATTTGTAGCTATAACACAAGAAATCGTCACATTATTCATCAAAGAAAAGAATTATAAACTGAATTCGTTAATTTATCAACGCGCACAGGTTCAAATGTGATAATGCCTTTAGAGTATCAATTTGCGATTGATACGTCAATAAAGAAAAATGAATGATTGATGCAGTTATGTAAATGATACGATTCATAATTATCTGATAACTGGAATCGAGAATACACCATAAATATCAAGTAAAAAATTTATAAAAGTTTTAAGTTCGGTTGATACGGTTGATAAATGAAAAAGAAATAATTTATACATTATTAATTTATATTATAATTTATTAATTTATAAATGATACGATTAGTAACTCCCTGATATCTGGAATTGGGAATACCCCATAAATGTCAAGTACAAATATGAGTATCAAGTTGTGGTTGATACGGTTAATAAATGAAGAAATAACAGATACAGTTAAATAAATGATACGGTTAATAATTCTCGGATAACTGAAATTGGGAATGCCGTATGAAAGTCAATTGCAAAATTTTGAGTTCTTAGTTGTGTTTGATACGCTTAGTAAATAAAAATGAAATAATTGATACGGTTGATGATTCCCTGATAACTGAAATTGGGAATACCCTATGAATGCCAATTGCAAAATTTTGAGTTTTTAGTTGTGGTTGATACAGTTAGTAATCAAAAATGAAATAATTGATACGGTTAATGATTCCCTGACAACTGAAATTGGGAATACCCTATGAATGTCAACTGCAAAATTTTGAGAGTTTTTAGTTGCGGTTGATACGGTTAATAAATAAAAATGAAATAATTGATACAGTTAAATAAATGATACGGTTAATTCCCTGATAACTGAAATTGGGAATAACCCTATGAATGACAATAAGGCAATTTGTCGCAACGTCACGAACTACTATAATGCCCTTCCCATTCATTTTCATGTTTACAACAGCCAATAGACAAACAATAAACTGCCCTTCCGTTTGAAACTAAAGCCAGAATTGTCATAATTTGAGAATTTGCCCTACTGCGTGAAATCGCCTTATTTGTCGCAACGTCACGAACTACTATAATGCCCTTCCCATTCATTTTCATGTTTACAACAGCCAATAGACAAACAATAAACTGCCCTTCCGTTTGAAACTAAAGCCAGAATTGTAATAATTTGAGAATTTGTCCTACTGCGTGAAATCGCCTCATTGCAAAATCTTAAGTTTTTAGTTGTGGTTGATACAGTTAGTAAATAAAAATGAAATAATTGATACAGTTAAATAAATGATACGGTTAATTACCTGATAACTGAATGGGTAATAAATACCCCATGAATGTCAAGTGCAAAAATTTAAGATATCAAATAATTTCTAGCTTAGATAAATTTTCAAGCGATTTGAGTTGTAGGAATGTTTTTATAGGTAGGAAAAATACGTTATAAGAAGATCGCGCTATATGGAAATCGAATTATAGAAGATTTGACTGTACAACGCAATGCAGAATTGGCTTAATTCTTCTAACTCGCTCACATTTCTGAGAATTAAAAACTGAACCAATAAATTATCAAAACTAGTCGTATAATGTTTAATTAACATCCAACATTTTAATGATATTTTCAAGATTTTCATTCTTAAATTTAAAGTTTGTATCTTTCAGATAAGTATTCTGATTTGTTATCTGATGTGCCTCAAACTGCAATACAACATATCTTATTAATGTATATTAATACCAGTTTTCAACTACCACATGCTGTTCTTACTTATTTGCTTAAGTGCCTTTACATATACAAAGTGCTTTAATATTTGTGAGCATGTTCAGATATTTATAAAATCCAAACTCTGCTGCCCTGTCATATTGTGTATATTTATTGTTTCTAACTATTCTGTATAGATTTAATATAAAAATTCTATTTACTACTGTGTATATATGAAGTTTGATATTTCTTTTGTAATCTGTCATTGTATGTGAAATAAAATTTTCTGTCCAGTTACTCTACTGGGATTTTATCCATTTTCATTGTAAAATTTTACGATTAACTGATGATTAGTAATCTTGCTCATACGGGTTTTAGGGACTTTCTCACCAAAGATTTTTAACGAATAACCGATTAATCTCTATTTAAACGGAGAATAGAGAAAGTGCAAGTTTGTAAACAAACACGAGTGCTGACTACAACTAAACTTTTCGTTGGCAAAACATTGCTTGTTTTCATTGTATCTTATGAGCTTCGATATGCATCACGAATACAATAAAACTAAATTTTATTTAAGGGAAGGGGAAGGAAACATCAGAAACTGGCTAGTAATTCAAAATAGATTTTTTTAGCCCTTGCCAAATTATATATATATATATATATATATATATATATATATATATATATATATATATATATATATTATATATATATATATATGTATATATATATATATATATATATATATGTATATATATATATATATATATATATATATATATATATATATATATATATATATATATTAATTAAACATTTTACACAGTACTATTAAGCATCATAATCAAAGTATAACTACTTTGATTATGTTAACAGGCACAACAAACTATTACATAAATAAAAATCTAATAAAAATGTGCAAAACCTATCATTTTAAGGAGAAAAAATAATTACATTTATAGGCACAGAAGAATTTATCTCACGAAAGCATAGAAAATACATTAGAAATATAAAAAAAGAACTAAGTAGTGATAAAAAAATTCTTAGACCATAATAATTTTATATAATCTATTACATTACAGTAAGGTTAACGTTTTATTACCATTCTGAAAATGTTTGCCGCAAATTCTCGAAGAACTTGAGTCCAGTCTTGCCTTTTCAAAGCTTTTATCCTAAGCATTCGCAATGTAGGATCTTTAGGAAAGCAACAAAATACGATGAAAAGGAAAGCACTGTATTTCCGGAATACAGTGCCGGAAATACAGTGATGTATTTCCGACAAGCAGCCTAGAAAGACTTATGGTCTGAGAATTTTTTTTTTTTTTTTTTTGTACAGAATAACTGTTTATGTTCATGAACAGCTAGGCAAATAGCACACACACACACACACACAAACGTGGGACATTGTCTATCTACAAAATGGTCTTTCAAAATTTCGGGGGGGGGGACCAGTTCCCCAAATCCCTCCCCCTGCCTAAGGCCTTGATGATACACATTTATTCAACAAACATATGCATGTATATGTACACACACACATACATATGTGTATATTTTTTAAGTATGGTCACGTAACATTTTCTTCTGATCTCGCCTTGTCCAAACAATCTGTATCTATATTATAATTTATATGATATTTGTTTCCAACTCTCCTTGTGTAATTCTTTTCTTATATATTAAAAGTATGCAATGCTTAAAAAATTAGATATAACAAACCATTAATGGTTCACTATGGCTGATTTTTAATAATTTGGAGCCGTTGAGTTTGTAAACTGTTAAGGGATTAACTGCCCATAAATATAAATGTCCAGTTTTCAAGTCGATTTATTTAATTAAGTTAGGGTGTATAATTCTATTATGATAGCGCACTGTGCATTAATATATATGTGTGTATATTTATACATATATATGTATATATATAGGTATACATAAATTCATGTATATAATATATATATATACAGATGCATAAATATGTGATAATAACTTAATAAAACGTCCGCATAATTTAAAAATACTGTGGAATGTAGTAGTCGAGTAGACTAATGCAGACGTTCACTTACAAAAACATCTTTTATTTAGAGCACCAGATAACACACAAATCCCCGTAAGGAAAAATGAACAGAAAATATTTGATGATATAATACATCGCGATCTCAAAGGAATCCACGAAATCTGTATGCCAGCCTTTTTATTAACTACTAGAAAGGGCGTAACTCCAGGAATGATGTCATTGCGGTAAACAATCACTTCACGTTAATTACTTCTAGTTTATTCTAGAAGATATAGTAAGTCACAATACGCGATAAAATTGAATCAACGGGGCTGCGAGTCTAAATTCAAGGTGTCAGGAAATGAGTGTACACCACCATTATTATGGAAAATGTGTTTTAGAATTTGTCAATAGGGAACAAAATTTTCAATGGAAAACAGAAAACATTTACGTTAGGATTTTACTTTAATAGAATTTTATTATAATATATATATATATATATATATATATATATATATATTATAATATATATATATATATATATATATATATATATGTGTGTGTGTGTGTGTGTGTGTGTGTGTGTAATTAAACTTTTTGCCTCATTACGAATTGGAGTTCCGGGTGTTTATCAACACCCTGCAGTCGTGAAACCTCGAGTGTCTTGTGTTCGCAAGACACTCGAAAATTCAATCTAACTTCGTTTATTTAACGATATATCAATGATTCAACATGAAACCTTATACGAAACTTCATCTATATGAAAACTCCTTCGAAACTGTATCGAAAAAAACTGTGATAGAACTCTGGACATTTGCTTAAATAGTCATTTGTGCCGACCAATCAGCTATTAATTGAAATTACGTGGGTGATGTAACTCACGCGTTAAAACTGTATTTTTAGATATGGAACTGGAAGGATTTCTACTAGCAAACATTCGAGAATATTCGCTAGGGTTCCATGAGAAGAATTACGGGGAAAATAAAATCTTAAACCGAAAGTGATAAAAATATCTTAACATATATATAAATTATCTATAAATTATTCATACTTATCTATAAATATATACATATATATAACAGTTTAACAATATATAAATTATTTATAAATATATGTATAAATTAATTACTGTGACTATTTACTTTTATTAATTACTGTAACAAAAAAAATCTGAAGAACTTAATTTACGTAGCTAAGAAAAGCTTGAATTATCTTTCTAAATGAATTTAACGCGATTCTAAACTGCATTCACAGTATCGGAAGACTTAAGAGGAGTATAAAGATAAACAAATTATTAAGGAGCGTGTACCAGATAATTCTAAAAAAAAAAAAAAAAAAAAAAGCATTTTTTTCCTGCCTTATAAAGTACTCTACAATTCTGGAAAAGTAAAAATTTTACTGATAGCTTTAAGCTGTAGGACCAGGTCTCATTAGCCCCCGTGTTGCAAAAAGTGAACCGTAGCGCTCCAAAACCAAAACAAACCGTCATATGACGGGCTATATGCTATTTCATTAATAATCATCTAGTTTAATATGTAGTATCGCCATTCGTGCAATAATATTCAATTGTTCTGGGACTCGGCAGTAGGACCTTCCAAATTTCGACTTGGGGTGTGTGTTTGTTTAGAACAAGGATGTTTGAAAGTGGGGAAAAGTTCACTCATACCGAGAATTGTGTTTGTGAGAAGGGATTCTAAAAAAGGGAATTCCAAAATAATTATCTGCACTCGTAGATTGGAAAGGACGGTTTGCAAACAAAAGGAATGTAGGAAAAAAGAGAACTTTAAAAATGTATGTTTGTAAAGAGAAAATTTGGGATAACAGTAGAAAATAAAAATAAATAAATAAATAAAAAATAAAATGAAGAAGAAACTGACTTCGGTTAACGGAGACTTTCGGTTATTCGAGGTTCTACTGTACATTTATATGTACATTAGCAGCATATATAAATTGAGAAAAAGTAATAAAAGCCATCTGGATTATAAAATATTTAATTTAGCAAAGCATTTAAAACGAATTGAAAAAAATTTTTTTTAATTAATATAAATCATTTATTTAATATGTAAAAACTTAATAAAATTTTAAAAAATCAATAAAGTTTAGTATTTAATAAATTCTAAACTTTAAATACATTTTTAAGTATTTTAACTCCTTAATGCGCAGTTATTTTTAAAAAAAGCCGGCCAAAAAAATCAATTTTTTTAATGTAAAAAACACAATTTAGAACGTTGTCTTGAAAAAAAGAAAAAAAAAAAGAATCAATTTTTATTGCAATTTTGGATTTTGATAAACATATATTTTATACTTGAATAAGTGTTATAGCTTAGAAACCCATGTAAAAGATAAATATCAATAAAGCGATTTTTTTTCTTTTACATTGTTATTTTCAATTTTCGATTGCATTCCAGTGTAAAAAATTACAGCAACATAAAATACAACGCCGCTCGAATTATCTCGAGTTTGAACAGTTTGGCCAGTTTAGAGAGTTCGAGTTATCTCGAGCTTGCACGTTAAGGTGTTAAGTATTTTTAAGAATAGTACAAATGAAAATAAATTACAAGTTTTCGAAATTTAAAATTCCATGTTTATTTATGAGATATTTTCTAAATATTAATTATATTTTAAAGAACCTTTATTTTCAGTCAGTAGATAGCCCGACTAATTAAAATGATATTTTCAGAATATTGTTTTCCGTTTGAAACTTCGTCCTCCGGAGCATTTTGAATAGTGCTGCCATCTGTTAGGAGAATTCCGAATTGGATTACAAAATTCCCAATTTATTTTTTAATTATTGTAACGTTTTGCGCATTTTTAGGATTTCAAATTGCGAACGTAAATATTGTTAAGAACACAGATTATATATTCAAATATTCCCAAATTGAATTTCAGCATACAAAAGTTCTATATTTTTATGATTTCTAATTGAGAATCTTTTATAATTTGAATTAAAAAGAAATCCATTAAAAAGTTATGGGGTCACACGACTGTTATCGAAAAAAAATCGATTTGCCAGAAAAACTATATATGAAAAGAATTCAGTTCTGGAAATTTTTAAACAATCCACGTAATATACACACACACACACACACACACACATATATATATTTCTGTGTGTAATCCAGCGAAATTAATCCACCGGCTTAAAGAGAATTTTGAGTCTTTTAGTCTTTTTAGATTGAAGACCTCTAATCTAAGGAATCAGTAATGACAGAATCTAGTCATTACATTAATCTTTCCTGATTAAACTCATGTTAATCAAAACTGAAGGATTGACAACAGGGTTAAGTATCTTCTGAAAGAAATTAGTTTCTTTGGGGAAAGGGGCAAAAACTAAAAGAAATGAAAGTTGACAGAAAACAAAACCAATATCAAAATGGAAATATATTAAGTATATAAAATAATTAATCTCTGCACAGTTATATCAAGTCTAAAATGGATAAATTATGTGTATTACAAATGTTATTTAGAGAAAAAATAGTTGACTTCAGATATGGAAGATATTTATAAATGATGTTTTTTCACAGTAGGAAGGGACAGAATGTTATTTCACTATGCCAGCCATTTCAGCAAAAGAAATTTTTTTTTTCCAAATAAAAATGCAGTATTTTAGACACTTATGCAGCACATTAAATTTTCTTTTAAATTGTATTTATTTATATTAGCATGTAAGTCTCAATCATAAATTTAGTGGACTAATGTTCTAAAACTTTTTACAGATCCAATCATATAACTATCACATGTTGAAATGATATGAGAGTTAATAACTACACAGGTTGTTCAATAAGTAATGAACGAATTTGCCTTTAGGGCAACTCTTGAGGGATTCCACAAGAGCAGGACACTCCGACCAGAGGTTTATTGTACCCAAACCTAGGAAGAACAAAACACACAACCCAAAAGCACCTATGAAAAAACACCATAAGCTGAAGCAAATCTCAGCAGACAACTGACAGGGATGTCCTGCAGCTCCCAAGGCTCAAGAAGGTGCCGACCAAGGTGCTCAAACCTAAAGGCCGAGAAATACTCGCAATCTCACAAAATGTGGCGAGCAGCCTCTTTCTCAAGATGGCAGCCACAACGTGAGGGATTAGGACTAATCCCCATAATGCTGAGGTGCCTATTGAGGGCACAGTGACCAGTAAGAAGACCAACTGCCTTCCTTAGGACATTCCTATGAAGTGACTACAGCTCCTTACTATGCAAGCTGGGGCAGTCCATTAAGCTCTTTAGCTTGCCTATGACCATTCCCAATAAGCCACTTGGAATAATGAAGGCGCCTAAAATGCCTGAAAACAGAATTCCTAATAGACCTCGGAGCAATACCAAGGACAAGCTCAGGTCCAATAAATGAAATGTTAGACCCCTTCCTAGCTAAATCATCAGTTAGCTCATTACCCTGAATTCCCATATGACCAGAAACCCAGTAAAGATTTACCTTGTTCAATAAGTAATAAAATTCATTTTATTGACAATAATAATTTCTATGTAATAAAAGAAATGTATTAACTAGCTGTAGCCAATGGATTGAACTTACAGGCAACTATACCAGTATTACACAACTAAATGCAAGTTTGTTTCATATTCCCTATTATATGTAGCCAGTCATCAAGATGATGCAAGGGTACACACTGGATATTTTACTGAAAAATAATGGAGATATCATATCACACCCTCCATGTAATCCTGACCTTGCATAATGTAATTTCTAAAACTTCAGCTAAAACTGTTAAAAGGTAGCCATTTCAGAAATAATATATTTTTAAAAGCTTAACAAAAGTGTTTTTTAAATATCCCTCAAATCTCTCTAATAAATATCTCTTTTATCTATAGTTGTACAAAGAAATACTAATTGAATGTTGTCTGACAAGTTTGAGAAAATTGTACAAAATTATCAGCCCTAGCATAACCCTAACATAAAGCTTACAGTGAAGGACTTTCATGCGTTTAAAAAGTGGACAGAAAATTCAGACAAATGCCCATTGCCTCTAACAATAGTTACTTTGAAAAATAGCATGTAAATGGTAAGCAATGGTGATCTGCTTTTATATAAATAGTGTTTTTACTTATTTAACACATTGTATGCGGGACACGTCCTAGTACGTTTTCTGACGATTGATACTTGAGTGTAGGTCACGTACTAGTAAGGGTTAGTGTAACAACATGGTTTGTTTGTGAGTTCAAAACTAACTGTATATAGAGGAAAACGAAGCCGAATGTTTCTGTCTTTCATTTTTTTTATAATGTAAAAATATTTATATATAATTCAAAAAAATTAAAACTATATACTACTATTTCTATTTGATTTTTCATATTTACGATACTATTATAAATTTATCCACTAAAAATATATTTTTTGTTTACAAAAATCTTATGGTTATTTATATATTTGTTTATATATTTCAATATAAAATACGAAAAGTTGGTTAAAAAATAAAGTAATTTTCAATCTATTGAGATTTTACTGAATAACTAAATTGATGTGCAAAACGCCAGCTCCCGGTACAATTCTGCTACAAAATGTACCAGCACACAATGTGTTAACAGCCCTTATGCATAATTTTCTAAAATATTTGTTTATTAGTTTATTTTGAAGAACACATTCTTTTCTGAGGTGATTCTAACAACTTTACAGCCCTTCCTTTCATTGGCACCTTACCTTATAAACCAGAAATGTTTTATTCTCCCCTATTATAAAAATCTAGTCCCATAAGATTAGAAAGAATGTGAGGCATCCACTGATTTGGTTTCCGACTATAGTACACCTATGCTATACATGTAAAGGAGACTAAAAACAGACAATTGTTCATTTCTTGAAAATTTGCACTGTCAATATTATATGAAATGATGTGGATTCAAAAGGTAGGTTATTACATTTATCCAGTTGTTTTGGTCCTTCACTGTAAGCTTTATGTTAGGGTTATGCTACAGCTGAAAATTTTGTACAATTTTCTCAAACTTGTCAGACAACATTCAATTTGTATTTCTTTGTACAACTATAGATAAAAATGAGAAAGAAAAAGAGACCCAACTAAGTTGTGAAAGAAAAGGCTCAATGTAGCCCTTGCATGTTGTTAAGAGGTAACTTGGTATGGAGCCAACTACCCCATCTTGTAATAATTTCCAGTTCCAAAACCTAAACAAAGTGCAAAACCTGGCTGAAGGCTATGCAGATAACTCAGATTGAAAAAGAACTTCAGATTTGGAACTTAGAACATTCATCTCCTGTTCAGAGGTGGTACTCTTAAAAATTTAATTGATCTATTTGTTAACTATATCATTGATATCCTGGCAATCCAGAAAATCAGAAGACTTGGGTATTATGGACAAGAAGGATTGCAGAGCATATTATACCAGTTGAAAAAAAACCCAAAAATTTTAGTGTGAGTTTTATTGTAAGCAAAAGACAGAGAAATTCAGTTATTGGTTTTCAGAATATAAATATCAGTCATTGCGAAATTAGACTGACAGGAAGCCATTATATTACCTTGCTGAATTGTGCTCACATACCAAGAAGGATGACCTGTTTTATGACTTGAGTGCTACAATTTCTGCTTTGCTCAGGAGATGAATTTATTTTGGGGAGATTTCAATGCTATGATTGGAAGACATAAATTTATTAAATCCTATGCTTCAGCTTAAAGCCTGTTTGAAACCATTGGAAATGGTCAGAGACTCTTTGACTCTTTCACTGTGTCAGAGAATATGCTTACAGACAGAAAAGTATTTCCTCATAGGAAAATACATAAGTACACATGGCAGTCCTCTGATGGTGCAACTTTTAATCAAATAGATCATGTAAAGATAAAAGACCCGCAGTAATGTGATGGATATAAATTCTGTTAAGGAAATCATTTTAAAATCAGCACAAGATTATTCGAAGTTTAAACACTACAAACCAGTGGTTTGAAGATGAGTGTAGAAAATCTACAAAGGACAAAAATAAAGTCTATAGATCAATGCTGTAGAAACACCATTAGATATCATGAGGAAAAATATAAAGACTTGAGTGGAGAGAATACATAGGTAAAAAAAATCATATGTAGATAAATCCTTAAAAAAAAAAAAAAAAAAAAAACAACTGAACAACCAAAATGACTGTAGGAGGTTTTATAAAGCAGTCAATAATATTAGGAAAGAACTCAAACCAAGAACAATAACATGCTGAAATAAGGATGTAAAATTAATGAGTGAATTCCATGAAGTATGGAAAAGCTATTTCCAAGATTTGTTTCAGGTAAAACATGAAATCTTCGACTGCCAAGACTTCCCAGGAGAACCCAACATAAAGACAACCCCCATCTTCCTTAAATAAAGTGATTTTTGCTATTAAAGAACTTAAAAACAACAGAGGAGTTGTACCTGACTGTATGCCGTACAAACTTCCAAAAGTCAGAGAAACTGAAGCTTCTAAATACCTTACATAAATTAATGATTAAAACTTGGAATGTGGAGAAACTGTCCATTGAATGAGAAGAAGGCTCTCTCTTTCCTATCTTTAAGAAAGGAGACCAACTTGAATGTTGTAATTATAGCAGCATTATGCTCTTGAACATGGCATATAAAATCTTCCCCAGCTTGCTTTTTGTGAGACTTACTGATACTGACAAAGTGATCAGAGACTACCAGCGTGGATTCAGATCACAAAGATCTACCATAGGTCAAATTCATATTTTCAGACAAATTTTACAAAAAAAAAAAAAAAAAAAAGTAAAGAGTATTGCAATTTTTTTTTTACTAATTTATAGATTTTAAGGGTGCACTAAGAGAAATAAACTACTTGCAGCAATGGGTGAGTTGAGAATCCCTGCTAAACTTGTTAATTTAACTAAAGTTACACTTAGTAATTTAAAATTCTGTGCTAAAATCCAAAACCATCTTTCTGAACCCTTTGTAACAGAGAGGAGTCCTGTGTCAAGAGACTCCCTTGCCGGCCTGCTTTTTAAACTAGCATTGGAGAAATGTATCATGTACAATGGACTAGACCAAAGGGGCACCCTATGGAATTGATCCATTTAACTACTAGCTTGTGCAGACAACATAGATATTATTTGAAAGGCAGTAAGAATAGTATTTCAAGTCCTTGAAACCTCAACCACAAATATGGGTTTCACTATCAATGAAGATTAAACCAAATGTACGGAAGTTCCTCCCTCAACTATAAATCACAGTGTCTCTATTTATTAACGGTCACAGCTTTGAAAGTAGTTGAATTCAAATACCTTTGTCCAGTGAGTAATGTCACAAACAGGCTCAGAAAACAGATTGGTCTCGAACTAGACCAAAGGGGCATCCTTTGGTCTAGTCCTGTGGAATTGATTCATTAACTACTAGCCTAAGCAGGCAGAATAGATATTATTGGAAAGTCAGAAAGGGCAATAAGAAAGGTATTTCAAGCCATTGAAACTTTAGCCACCATCAAGGAAGACAAAACAAAATTTATAGAATTTCTTCTCTCAACTGTTAACTGCTTTGTTTCTCTGTGTATTACTGGTCATACTTTTGAAAAAGATGAATTGACATAGCTTGTCACAGTGATAAATGACAAAAACAAGATCAGAACATATTGGCAACAGAATAAAAATAGCCAACAAAAGCTTCATTGGACTGAGGAAACAATTAAGACCAAACTTAATCAATAAAAAAACTAAATTTAGAATCTATAAAATTCCCATTTTGCTCCTCCTGCTCTATGCAGGCAATACTTGGACTCTGAACACCGACATTTAGCATTATCTGAACATGCTTGAAAGAGAGATTCTCAGAACTATCTTTGGCTCAGTACAGGAGAGTGGATCCTGGAGATCTCGATTATACTTCAAATTTTACCAGTTTTACAGGCAGACACAAATAACTCAGGTTATCTGGAGCAACAGGTTAAAATGGTTGAGCCATGTTTGGAAAAGCTCAGAAAACAGTGCTCTTAAAATATCCACTTTCAAGAATCCAGTGGGAACCCAGACCAGAGGTAGATATCCACCTACATAGCTGGATGACATAGAAAAAGGACATGGATGCTCCAAAGATACAGAACTGGAGAGGAGTTGCCAGGGACAGAAGGTGCAGGAAAGTGTCTGTGATTGAGGCAGCTAAAGCCTTAAAGTGCATTTTGTGCTTATGAAGAAAGAAAAGATATCCCATTTAGACAAAATTTCAAGAGATAAGAGAAAATGGTATAATAAAAGCTAAATACCAGTCATATAAACATGTGCAAAGCATGCTCACATTGAATCATATGAGCAGCATAATAGCTTTATTAATATTGTTGCTGATAAAGCTATTTTCTAAGGAGAGGATCAATTGGAAAAACTAATGTAACCCCATCAATTCATCACCCAGGAGTTGAAAATTTTTCAGAAAGAGAGAAGTAGAGTTCAACTGGTGCTTTTTGCTGCTTGAGAAATGACTGTGATTAAAAAGGAATTGAATAATATATATATATATATATATATTAAAATTTTTGTAATATACTTTTATTACATGTGGAATAAGATTATTTTAAGACTGGTATCTAAATTTAGACGAGAATACAAATCACCATTCAGAAAGGCTCTAGCTAGAAACATTTTAGATGATATTCATGATGAACTAAAGAATCAAATAATCAGAAATCTGAAAGGAAAATCTACAAATTTAATTGCAGATGGATAGAACAATCTGCACTACGAACCATTTACTGTAGTAGCTTTATATGCTGCAAAGAAATAATATCTTGTTGATGCTGATATGGGTAATGACCCTAAAACAGCTGAGTATCTGATTGATTTAAGTAAACTGATCATTAGTACAGAAAGAGATGAATATGATTGCAAAATCAAGTGTTTTAATCAAGTGTTTTTTAATAGTGTTATAATACTAACTGTATGGTGCAGAATGTGCAGAGAGCTTGCAAAACCAGAAGAGTTGGATGTATTTTCCCATGGATGTTCAACTCATTATATGAACTCCTTGGATAAGATATCACCATGGAATACCATTTCTCAAGTTGTAAAAGTACAAAAATATTTTAGAAACCATCATACATCTGGGTCATGCTTACAGAATTGATCTGGTTCTATTAAATCCACAACTTCCATGAGAAACTTGAAGGAAAAATCAGTTAACATACCTTCAGTCAAATTTAATAAACCATGCAGCTTTTTTAAGCATTGTAAATGAGCATTTTGATGATATTGACTAAACAATCACAAATCTCATTAGGAACTTAGTTGATATAATAAACCTTGTAAAACAGTTGCACCCAATTTCTATTGCATTTTATTGATTAAAAATAAATGAATAAAAATAAAATTTAAAAAAAATAATAACAATTATTGCTGTTGTAACATATGAATGGCTTGCACTCCTACAAAATTCCAAACTTAAAACCTCATCTATAAGCTGCAACATAGGTTTACTTAGGCAATTTTGCCCCACCATATCTTTGCATATCTTCTGCATCCTAAATACAAAGGAAAGATTGAACCTTGAATAAAAAGAAACAGCAAGGAACTGGATTGAAGAAAGAGAAAAAAATTGATCTGTTGTTTGTGATACAATTTAAAACAGAAAGTGATCAATTAAAAAAAAATATATTTTAATAATCAATTAGAAAGAAATTATATCCAATTACTAGGTGAGAGGACCATCAGGGCACATTCTTCCTTTAGATACATGTTATAACAAAATTAAAATTGGATTATGACAGGCCTCTTGTAAGTAGTAGCTCGATAGCCACTTTAGGTTACTGTCATGATATCATGACACTCAGTTATGATTTGGTGCAGACAATCTATTGAGACAAACAAGTACCAATCCAGGTCTATACAGCCATGGGGCCCTCCAGGCTTGTCCCGGTATTGGTCGGCAAATCACAAGTACTGGGCTACTCCACCTGGCAAGCCCCTTTCAAAGTGCCCAGCCCACTGCATGTGCCACTGGAGACAAACAGCAGAGTAGTACTTATTGGAGGAACTTGGAAGACTATTGGATGCTCTAGAAGACCTCTTGATGCCAGAATTGGTGAGGGTGTTACGAACCATGGAGAAAATGAGGGCTACTCTTGTAGCCTGATGAATTTTGCTTGTTGCACTTCAGAAGGAAATAAGGAAGAGCAAGAAATTTTGAGAGACGACAGTCATAGTCCTGGACCTTCACTCATGAGTCATTGCAACAAAACTTTGGCCAACCCTGCAAAACCTTTATGACTCAGTTTGCTCACAAATACCTATTGAAGTATCACATTAGTTCTAGGTGTGAAGAAAATAGACCTTAAAATCAGATTAAATAATATAAAAAAGGGAAAAGTGCTGAAGGCAGCACTGAAAAAAGTCAAGTTGTGTTCCCCTCTGGAAATGTGGTCCCTTTGGCTGGGCTGCAGAAGTTAGTCCCATTGATCATAACTTCTGGCTTATGCTGACCACATTGCCAAGTCACTCACTCATAAAAGATTTGGGGCAGACAAGTCCCAGGGATGAAGATTAAATTTGATTAATTGGTGGATGGGTGTTTTAAGTGCAGCGATATGCTTAATAAACTCTTTGGGTATGCAAAATTACTTTTAAACTTTCCTTCATTTTCTGTAAGACTCGAAGAATTTTTCATCTTGTACACTGATCTTTTCTTAATTTTCAATTAAGAGACCGATTGCAGCATGTTATTGCTATGAAACATTTGTTTTGTTACACCAAGTTGCACTGTAGAAGAGGCTGTTTATGACATTTTTTAACATAACAATTATTATATATTACATATTACTTCCCTAAATAAAGTGGGCGTAAACCAAAAACACTGTCTTTTATTTAAAATAAAATTCATCCTACAGTAGGTAAATGATCCATAGTATTTCCTACCAGTAAAAGTAAATAAATAAATTATAAACAAAAATATAACAGTTAAATTTAAATCTATACCTAGCTTTTAATGGATTATGTGTATTTTGGGTAAATTTTTTCTTCAGGTAACCAATGTAAAGCTGTAGTCAGGTGTCATGACTAAAAAGCTGATGTAATTGTTACTAGTACACATAATAAAATTTTACAGGTTTAATTAAATTTACTTAAACTAAAAAATAGTGCATGTTAAAAACTGAAACTTATGTGGTAAATTCTTTAAACAGTTTCTTTAATTTCTTCCATATGGAAGAAAATCTATTCCTTCCAGCCAGTTTTATCTGCAGTCTTTTACACAGTAAACCTTGATTAATTATGGTTTTATGAATAATTAATTTGGTTTGGTTTTGAGCATGACAGTCTACTTTTTGCTACACAAAGGCTAATGGGACTGGGACCTACTGCTTAAAGTTGTTCCCCACAGCGACAAATATCCATGCCAGAACTGGGATTTGAACCCATGGAGTTTAGTGAGAATGAAAGAGCACCAATCCATTCAGCCATTGTACAGCAATTAAGCATTTTACATGTTTTGAGTAATACATATATTATAAAGCAAAATATGGTAAGTTTAGCAACAAAATTAAGTTAATGGTAAGTTTAGCAATACTATCGCAGCAGTACCAGTGGATTTAAGATAATCGCATACATTGAGAAAAGAAAAAATATGACAGTAAGCTTTGACGTTTGAGCTCTATTTTCCTAACATGGAGCTGGAAAAAAAAAGTAGACAATATCAAACTCAAAATTAGAAGACATAATTACAACATTTTATTAACATTTCTCCACAAATTATATTTACACAAAAACTGTTATTTAAAATAACCCATATTTTAATTCAAGAATAGCAAACAAACATCTTCAAAATCTTATCTGCGATAAACATTAAAATTATCTTCATATTCAAATTTTGCAAGTTAACATTTACCATACCTAACACAATTATGCTACATTTAGATAAAGAACTTTCATATGTACAAACTGTTATATTTTCATAATTAAAATAAATTGTGCATTCAAAAACCTCTTCTCTCATAAAAGTTTGTTTCACTAATGTCTGTACAATATCAGATGTACGAATGAGGTAAAAAACATAAAACACTTTGTAGCACAAGGTATGAAGTATTATACAATGACATCTCAAACCTCTGGCAAAAAGGCAAAAAAATACAACATTAAGAAAAGTTTGTTAAAACATGAAACCCGACATGTGACATAAAAACCCTCACAAATTCATGGCAAAAATGGAATACTGTAGAAAGGTGTCTCTGGTTACACAAAAAGGACTGCAGAGATGCAACCAGGACTTGCTTCAGGGACTGCAGCCCTAAAGACTGCAGTTCTTTATTAAAAGTACTCAAGGCAATATTCCAAGCCAACGTATTCACTGGGCTTTTATCATTACAAAAAAATGGAGTACACTGCTTGAAGCTCTTTGACTAAATGCCACAAATACTCACCCCCAAAGACACCGGTGTAAGCAACAATGCGGGTGAAAAATATGCGAAAGGTGTCCAAGCATGTGAAATTGGTCAGCTCTTAGTAAAACAAATAAATGCCTTGCACTGCTTCTAAACATCAAATGGATAGATTTGAAAAAAATAAAATTAAAATACAACCTTATTTTGATTCAAACTTTTGACATGTAGGTTAGATGATATACTTAGGAAGAACTCCCACAATCCGTAGTATCTGATATTTCATTATCAAATTGAAGCTCGTCATAAAAAGCACATTAAAAAGCCGATAAAATGCAGGACACATTCACACTTCCACAGTTGATGGACTCCCTTTCTCTCTGGCATTATTTGTTTTGTTTGACCAATGATTCTGTGCCTTGGGTGTAGCATGCAAGTTGTTTGTAAAATTGCTGGACTTGCTCTTCTTCATAATCTTGCCACTCATGATCAGTCGGCCAAAACCTTCCTGGTGGGCAAAAGCATAACCAGATCGTACAGACCTTCGGCTGCTTCGTCGCACACTTGATATCCTTAGAGTGGGTTCCGAAGGTCTTGTCCTCAGATGAGATAATCGCTGCCACAATCTAACCCTGTCTGATAATGTTGGATGTGTGTCAACATAGTAGAAACGTATGGCAACTATAGGGACTATAAGTATAGCGATTGTGAGAAATAAAGTGAACCAAAAATGGGCAGTACTTAGAGTCATACGAAATGTTCCAACATATGGGTTTCCAAAGAAATTCATATTGATTAAAATTGTCATGCCCAAATAAAAAAGAGCACTTCCCCATATAACAACATGGTTGAAGTTGGTCCAATATGCTGTATCAATGGCAATCTATAAAATAAAAAGAAATGTGTGAATGTATGTGCATGTAAAAACATTGCAATAAACTTCACAAAAAAAACTAACTGCCAAAGGCTACATCAGTTTTCATTGACTTTTTTTTTTAATGGGGAAGGAATTATCAGAGCAAAGCAGACAAGGTAAAGAATTTCAAAATTTCAATCTTTAAGTCCATCTATCTGTCTAGTTCTACAAATTTTTTTTATCCTTTAAAACACATATTCTTCTAAAAGGCTTACATTAAATTCTATTTAATTTTGACAGCTAGATTGGATTTTAAGACACATATTCAAATATCCCTAAATCACTGATAAAATTTCAGTTCTAAAAATTTTTTTTAACCCATTTAAACACATTCTTCTAAAATGCTTACATCTAATTTTATTTAAATTTTTTTAAAAAGGTATTTTAGGACACATTAAAATGTTTCTCAATCACAAGAATAATTTTAAGATAAAAACTACATCAAATATTATCCAAAGTAATGTCCTTGAAGCTAATATTATTAAATAATACTAAAATTGTTTATAATATTAAAGATCTGTAAAGAGTAGTAAATCTGTAAAGTGTAAACTGTGATTATTGCATTCTCCCATATTTTTAAATCTTTCATTTTACATGAAATTCTTGCTTTTCTTTCTTTTTACTTTAATTATTATTTCTTGTTTCTCTTCTAAGAGCACTTTCTCACTTACCGACATGACAACATCTGTATTGGCCTGTAAATAATGCAACGACAAAATGGTATCGTGTTGTCTAGAAAGAAGTTTTTTTACCGATATCATTCCATTTAAAGATGGCAGTAAGCTTGCACAAGTTTTATAATGACTGAAGTAGTAACTTTTATAGAATTAGTACAACAATTATTGTTAGAAAAGTAAATTTTAACGCTGTTTCATTGCACACATTTCCTAAACATTGTATGCTAATACTAGGCACCAATTTCTTATATTAATTTTTTAAAAATTCTTTAAAAATTTTAATTTTTTTCTATAACTCTCTTAAATCTGCTTAAATTCTCGCATCTCTTCTAATAATTAAAATGATTTTGTTTAAAACAATAATATATATATATAAAATACGAATAAAAATGTTTTCAGTTTTAATTGCTCTTTTCTAATTTTATGTAATTAATTTTGTCCTTTTCATTTCCATTTTTAAATCTATTTAATTTTAACTATTAACACATTTCCCAGATCATTTTTTCTTTAGTAAGTTTACCTCTTTAAATTTATTAAGCAATCTTAAATCAAAATTTGATACACTGAGTAATTTGCTTTCAAAAGCATTTATTAATGCAAAGCAAACAACGTGAGTAGTGATAGCTCTCACGTTGATCAACATTTTGTCAAACCGATTAAAAAGGAATAGCGCTTGCGGAACGACAAAATTGCCCGATAAACGATATCGGCTGTTCGAAAATGACAAAATTGTCATTAATGAATCAGTTGGTGGGTAAGCGAGTAGTTCATCTTAAAATATTTTATGTGTGCCGATGTCGGAGAACGACAGTCATCTAAGATTTATCGCTGTCGTGTTGGTAAGTGGGAAAGCGCTCTAACAACTATTCATCTCATCACAATAGGAATACACAAAAGTGTTTCACACACAGCTGAAATAAGCAGCACATTTACAACACATCCTAAACTGGAGATGAGTGACATTACTCTTTAAATGTGATCTTTCCCCTTTCTGTGGAACATGACATTAAATGATAACATGCACTTCATATTAGCACATGCAGAAATCCTTCCTCAGATGAAACAAGCATTACAGATTCCACTGTAGAATAGCAACCCTCTTAGCTAGGATGTAAATTTTGCAACAAATTCACTATTTTATATGTGAAGGGAATCTTGCTAACTGAAGACAGTTTTTTCCCTAATACTTATTCCACCTCTCTTAATGTTTTCTCTTAATTTTTAGAAATCTCACTCTGTTTTGGGAAAAGGATAAGAAATTCTCAGTGAATTTTTTTCTATGATGAGAACTCTGCTTCAGATAACCGATAACAAGTATAAAGGACTTTATTAAGAATGCAGTCCTCTATAGAATTTGATTCACTGGGTCTCTATAGCAAATAATTTACAGTCTCAAAAATGTTATGTATGACAAATATTAGGTATGCGTTATACACGAGATATAATTAATCTCTTTTTTTTTCTTGTAAAAAATAGGATACACTTAATGAGTAAATATGGTGTGAAGACCCCTCCCCCCTTTGTCCAGAACTAACAACTGAAGTCAGCTGATTTGAAGCCTCCTATTCTGACCGGCTACAACAGTGCGGCAACTGTTCAGTTCAATAAGTGTTATGCCCTGATCGGTTGCTGGTAATGACCCCCTAAGGATTGCCTGGAGAAGCTGCAATCGGGCCAGCCAACGAATGAGAATTCAGCTAAAAAGCTAACTGTAACCTTAGCTGAAGTTCTCAAGTTACTGGGATCTTAACTGACCAAAAAACGATTTGCTGGACCATAATTGACCCCGAGGTATATAAAAAGCCTAGAATTTTTAGACTTGGGGCTTTTAGATATTTTTTTTTTACGTAGGTGCTTTGACCTCATGGAGGGTTTCGCATCTTTTGACCGGAGCCAGCTTTCTAGTGATTAAGTTTGAGAGATTTGTAAAATCTGCTCATATAGGGAGCGGAAGAGTTTCTGATACCAAACAGGGATAAATTGGGTTTGCATTGCACCCTGGAAAACCCTCCCCACTTGTATGAGATTATTTAATCTCTTTTCTTTTGACTGTGATCGTCGTGGTGATGTTATGCAGGCAACAATCCTTTGCAATTCAACTTGTTTGGGGAGATTAGAATTCTCTTGTATATAGCCGTATTTACTGAAGAAATAAAAGTGATTTCCAATTTTATTGTGACTGTGATCCTTCTTCATGCTACCTCTTCACTTGAGAACATTGAAGTCATCACAATGGAATATTTTAATTTTTTCAAAGAAGTAATTTTACTTTTCAAAAATACTGAATGCATTTTGTTGAAATAATCTTACCTGCACAGTTACAACCAGAACCAAAATAGTAGAGACTGTTGTTCCAAAGAGTTGATGATCATCAATATTCAGTCCATTAGGGTCCACAGCATAACTGAATGCCCCATAGGGGATAAAAAACAAGATGAATGAAGTTAGCAATCCATGGGCCACAGACTTTAAAAACACCATTTTGTTGAAAAGCAGATTCATCAAGCCAGGAGTATACAGCTTGGGGTAGCGAATAGAATTTTTGTCACTCACATCCTGTAACAAAAATTAACAAGATCATCAATAAGTGCACAGACATTGTAACACTAATTTATTAAAGGTTTATACATGGATCCACACAACAGATGTAGTACAAAGTCTTTCTTAGTGCCTTTTTTTTTTTTTAAGAAAAGCAGATTTTTTTTTAAAATATATAATGATGTGCAAAAAATGAGCTTTGAAAAAAATTTTGAACTGAGAAAAACACAAAATTAAAAAAATTAATTTATAATGAAACTTGCCTGTGCTTCAGACAAGTTAAAATGGATAAATATTTATCAACCAAAAATGCAGTCTTGACTTATACATGAAAGGCCTTTTTTTCTTGGAAATATACAGTATTTACTTTTAATACACAACAAAATATACTGAACACAACAACAAGAGAAAATCTTTAACATAAATGTCTGTTTTTCAGATTTTGTACCAGGAAACTGATTTTGTTTCTGATTTAAATCAATTTTTAGAGATTGAATTTTTAAAAGAAAGCTGTTAGTACTGTCCTTGTATTATTAAAATAGCACCCTAAATATTTTAGGAATAATAACCACTTTGTTAATTCTAAATATAAACAAGAAGGCAGATTAAAACTAGTTTTGCCATGTGATGTGTGCTGCAACACAATAGAACTTCTTCTTTACCAAAACTCCACTTTTCCACTTCTTTAACCAAATACATAACAAACTGGTCTGTTCTGTTGAAATTTTGTGAGGAGCAAGGGACGAAATTGATAGCATTATTTACATTAAAGTAGTTAATATTGGACTGAAAAGAAATGCAGAAAATCTTTTAAAACGATTGGAACCTATTGCTGTTGCTTTAGACTCTATTAAAAAAAATACTTGTACTATTGCTGAAGCTGTACATATTTAGAAAACTTTGGAGATTAAACTTATGTGGATAATGATAAATCTAATTTAACAGCTTTTAATAAGCGATACCAGCAAGCACTGGGAGATTTCCATTTCTTAGCTTATCAAGTAGACCCTCGTTTTTGTGGAAAAAATCTGACCAATTTGGAAAGAAAAGAATCTTTTACATTTGCAAATGAAAAGTACTCCCCTGATATTATTCCTGTTCTCATGAAATTCCTAGGAAAATCTGATCCTTTCTATGAATTCCTTTTTAATGAAGAAGTGATTAGTAAGATTTCCCCACTCGATTGGTGGAAAAGTCATTTTTTCTCAAGTAAAAAGGGAAAAATTGATCACCTGGACCAGGCACTTTATCAATTGTTGACTGCAAGGGCATCAACTGCTTCTATCGAGAGGATTTTTTCAACATATGGATTAGTGCAATCTAAACTTCGAAACAGACTTGGAAACGACAAAGCAGCTAAACTTGTTTTTGTTTATAAATCATTTAACATTTAACCACTGTCACAAAATAAAAAGTTGGCTGTAAAATTTTCATAAAAAAATAAAAATTATTGCGATTCCTTAGCCCTTAGTCTACCCTCATCTTTCTAATAATTCTATGGTTGAAGGAGTAAAATGTATAAATGATTTTGAAGCATCCTTTATTTAAATTATGATATAGATAATTAAAACAAGTAAAATACCCTATATTGCAAGTAATTATTTTCTACTGATTTATGAATTATTCTTATATATTATATATATTTATTTATTTTAGTTATATGTATTTTTTATTATATATAAAAAAAGAATTGATTGATTTAGACGTCTAACTTGAACAATTTAATTTGCTTGTATCAAATATTATACTAAAAATATATTTAAATTTCAAAAATGCTATTTAAATTTAAAAAAAAAATCTGATTTAAATATAAAAAAATCCAATTTAAATAATAAAAATCTGACTTTTTTGATTTAAAAAAAAATAAAAAAAATTGTGATTTCTATCAACCCTGTTTTGTACTATAGAAGAAAACAAACTACACAATTTTGCCACACAAATATACAATTTATACAATGCAGAGTCACAACATGTAAGATAGCAATTACAAAAATCTAATCAATAAACAAAATTAATACATATTCCAAAACACTAAATTTCGTGAGTATATTTTTTAAACCCTTTAAAAATAAATCATTAATTAGATCAAGTAAAATTAGCACAGAAAAATGCACAATGTATTATATATACTCACTTGATCAAACACACCAAGAGCCAATACAGGTAAAGATGTATAAAACACATTGTAAAAGGAAATGAATACAGGATCATACAGAGTCTGAAATTACAAAACAAATGAAACAGTTACAAGATGCATAACAGAAATAAGTCAAAAATATATTTATATACCAGACATGGCAACATTCAGGTATTTGTGTCCGGAACAACAGCGTGGTTTGAAAGTTTAACATGCTAATTGCAGATTATATATCAGTACATATCTTATTGGCTTCTAAATTAAAATTAAATTTAAAATATTCACACAGTAGTAAATTGTAAAAGGTAAACTAAAATTTACTCATTTAAAAATTTATAAACAGTTCTTTTAGCTTTAACAACTTATTTTTCAGAACAGTATTTCTTATTTTCTGAACAGTGTTTTAGAGAGTACGGCAAAAACTGCTAAGAAATCATGTGACGACAGTGGATCGGGTCAAGGGAGAAATTGATCACATTCCAATTTAACAATTAACCCTTTCAGACCTGATTTTAGCTAATCGATCTGAAAAAAAAAAAAAAAAAAAAAAAAAAAGCCTGCAACTAAGCTATTGTAAATATAAGGAAAAATAAATAAATAAATCCCTATTACAAGCTTTTCAAGAAAAACAGCTTTTTCTTTTTGTGTACAAGTGTACACATCTGTCCAACGTAATGAAAATATTATATGTGAAATTTTTATATTATATGTGTACAATTGTGTACACCAGGTCTGAAAAGGTTAAGAAGATTTTATGAACCTTTGACAAAAATTAAGTAGTTTTAAGGGCCCTTAAAAAATGAAAGCTAAAATTAAGGAGTTCTTAAGTATTTTTAAGGACCGTGAGAACCCTGTAATACTTTGGTACACTAGAAAGTATTACAGGGTGGTACAGTGTACTAAAAGTGGTACACTGGACACCTGACACTTGCAATAGATGCTGATTACCTGTACAAAGAGTAGAAATACACAGAGGTGAAAATATATTTTGAGTTTAGCTTATTCCGCTATTGTGCTCTCTAGACATACAACTGATTGACTTTTTGTTAGATTTTGATCTGTGATACACCAACAGGAAAGTTTGTGGCGGAAAAAGAATCTCGATAAAATTTTAAGGATTTATACATCAAGAAAACACACACAAGTATGAGTAAAAGATATTTCAGGAGGAAAAGGAATTAAATAACCTTTATAAAAATCATAAAATAAAAAAAATCTTTTAAAAATATGAAAGTATGATAAATATATTTAAAAATAAAATTGAACTTTAATCTTGAAATTATTAAATAAAAGCAGATTGTCCACATTATTGGAATTAGTTCTTTAAATTAAGACAGGCATTCAATTTCCTTTTTTAACTAATATGACAAGTATGAACACTCCCTGTAGTATCGTCCACAATATATTTCATTTTATAGCATCATAATTGCCGATTTCAATGTTCAATTCCTCAACCTTTTTTTAATTGATATTAAAACATCACATACCTTTCCATTTTTAGTTTACTGAATAATGCACCTATTTTGCTTCACTAACCTTTTATTTTCCAATGAGTTAAAAAAAAAAAAAAGAGAATTTTTAGTCTTTAAATGTACTATATCCCCTTAAAATTAAAGCTTTCACTGAATTGTAAATAATAAGAGTGTGTTTTATAAAGTAGCAGACAAATTGTGTAACTGTGATCACATGAAGAAATGGTTGAAAAACACTGATAATTTAACCCTTTCGTGGGCCATTTATTTCTCAACCAATGTTTCCCAAATTTCAAAACAGAGCTGCTAATTTTATTCAATCGATCAAACAATTGATGACAGCGCAAAACCGAAGCGGGAATGAGTCTTCCTGTCATTTCAATAGCAAGACCAATATATTAGAATGGAATTTGCACTTCCCACAGGTGTATTTTGTAAGATCGTGCAGGTGGGAAGTAATCTTTCCATGGCCCACGAAAGGGTTAATTAAAATGAACCTTACTAAATGAGAAGTGTATTCAAGCTGCAAATAAGTAAATTATGATGACAATAAATATAACTTACCTGTGCAGAGAAACCACAGAAGAACGCAAACCAAAAATGACACAGAGTAAATGCAAAATTTTTATAAAAGAAGTATCGTAAAAATTTGGACATCCGGAAATAGGACCAACGACCATGAACCAGCAATAGACGTTCTAAGTATCGAAACTGTGCAAGAGAAAAATCACTAGCAAGAACAGCCTGCATGCCTTCCTGCCCACTGATACCAACACCAATATGAGCCACTAAATAAAAAAAATAATAGCAATTCAATTAGAATTCTTACAGGTAGCAATAAATAACAATATATAAATTTTTTTTTTTTTTTTTTTTTTTTTTTTTTGCAATTAATCAACAATTACTGCACAACATAGCTATATAGTTTTGTTTATAGTGATATCGAATGAATATATTTGCACATGCAAATTTTATATTGTTAATTACATACGTGATAGTTTTAAATTTAATCATCACTTATTTTTTGTTGCAATGAAAATTTTATCACCGGTATTAACAACTAATTCTTTTCATAAAAGTCTAGGAGTCTATTTCACAGACTAATAAATATCTAGCTTTGAAGTTATATATATCTTTGAAAATTAAGAAGTTCGTTCGTTTATGTGTTTGTTTTTTATACATATCCACACAGTTTGCAATCAATTTGTTCAATTTTGGACATCATTCATATATACCGCCAAATACTCACTGTCAATATTAAAATCTCTGTTCATCCTATCACGTAATATGACAAGATAAGTTAAAGTTTGCAACTAACATGTGGTCACTAAAGATAAACAAATCATTGAGCGTGTACCAGATAATTCTCAGCCAAAAAACAAACCTTTTTTTTTTTACCTGCTTCGTAGAATACTTTACTATTCTGGAAAATTAAAAATTTTACTGATCCCGTCATATGATGGGCTATATGCTATTTTATAAAATAACTGTAGTTAAATATTTAGCATGAGAGTTTGGGACATCCATACATACTTTTGATCATACTGACATCATTAGCACCATCTCCAATTGCAAGAGTTACAGCATTCTTATGTCTCTTCACCAGATCAACAACTAGAGCTTTCTGCAGGGGTGTGACTCGGCAACATATAACAGATTTACAAGCTGAAGCTACATCCAAGAACAATGTCTCCATTGATGGTTGTAGAGCATACACCTAGATAAAAGAAGCATATATATCAGAACAGCAATCGTAGAGAACTATTTCTGTACAATTTTATTTCACATATGGCATACTTATATCAGCTAAAAAATTACTTTTTTAAGGTATCCGTCTACATTGAAAAAAAATCATTTTTTGCCTACTGTATTCTCTACTTTAAAATTTCATACTGTATTTCTCTACTGAAAAATTTCAACTTGGAGGCTTCTAAATCTATTTTTGTTTTGTCTCTACAGCATTTTAAAGAAAAGTTACAGCTGTTTAAACATCAGTGACAGCTATCAAAATGAAATGGAAGTTGTGAAATTAAAGCCTTAGGCATTTTTTTGGACAAAACTTTTTTAATTTTCGTGAAGGTTAGTTTAAACAATTTCCTAGAAATTTTAATAATTATCAACTTGGCAATTAGAAAGTTTTGAAGCAAGAAAGTGTGGGGAATTTTAAACATGTGTTTTAATTTTTTAATAGCTAAAGTTGCTTTCATAAACTTCAAATGCCTTTTTCTCAGAACGGTAGTTTTAATAAAATGTCCAAACTTGAAATGTGATTTCTCAAAAGAGTTCTTAAAATATTTTGTTAAAAATTATTATGAATGCTTTTGATAGTATTTACTAGTGAATGACCTAAAAGTTTTAAATTTGGATAATTTTTACACTCAAAGTTAGATATAAAGGTAATGAAAATTCGTTAAAAATTCAATGTGTATGATTTTGAAGAACCAAAAATTTTTACAAAATGTAAATTAAGCAAAGATTTTAGGTGATTCACTAGTCCAGTGTATAAGAAATGTCTTGCGTCAAAAAATATTGAAATAATATAATTTATTACAAAATTAGACCTTAAAAAAAAAAAAAGTTTTTATTAAATTTTCTTCATTTATTAGAAATTTTATAAAAACTTCTCCAAAAATAAATTTTTTAAGTGCAATTCTCTATGATAACATAAAAGATAAATATAAAAATATAAAAACGAACTAGTTTCTACATTTAAAGAAAAAGTTCTCCGAACATAGACGGATACCTTAAGTAGATGTATGCATTATTGTTATGGTGACATTCTATTAATCCATTAAGGATAGCGATCACATGTGATCTTGCTCTTCTTTAATCAGGATCTATGAACAAACTAGTCCTATTGTGAATCAGAACATTTTATTTAAGTTTTTAAATGGCACTAAATGGGGATGAAGTTTATTACATTTTTGAATAATGTTCCAAAGAATGTTATCTTCAATATACATTTCCAGTTGATTTTTATTTTTGTCTTCTGAATCAGGGAATATCAAACAAGAAAACCTCAATACATGTTCGATCCCTACCAAATTATGTGATCTGTGATTTATTGAGCTTTGGGTGTTAATATTTTGATGGAATAGGATAGAATGGAATGTTCATTATAGTTAAAAGTAGGAGAATTGTCATTTGCAGTTTGGAGTTGGGTAGATAGTGTTTTGTTTATTTTGGGTAAGTTTTATTTTAGCCATGGGGTAAAAAAGTTTTAAAATATTTAAGTGTGAATGAGATTTAAATACAAATGAATGGCAAACATATATGAAGAATCCAATATCTCTGGAGTAATATTTATTTATTCAACATGTTGAATTTATGGAACTTTTTGACAATATCATATAATCGCAAAAACAGAACATACCCTGATAAAACTGCATAAAATTATTTAAATATACTAGCTTCCTCTTGTATTTCAATTAAAAATACAGAAATAAAAATTTTAAAAAACAATTTGAATTTTTTATTAAGGACAACAGTTTCTAGAACTAACCACTGGTGGATTACCTACTCATCTGGTTAAAGGTCTTTAAAATAGAAGGGACAATGGATTATATACTGTGACAACAGAATATGCAAAGAGAGATACCAGAATTATATTCAATGAAAGTAACTTTTTACAAAAGGTAAAAGAAAGTTCAGAAAATGTTCAACAATTTAGTTGGGTTAAAGACTATTGCCTCTTATGACTACTATCAGGCCAGTGTTTATAATGAATCATCCCCAACTTGAGTCTCACAGACCCACTAATGAGGAAAAAATGTGGGTCCTGCAGCAAAAAGTCACTTAAATTTTAAGCTAAAAAACATTTATTTAAGTAAACAATATAATACATCTTACACATATTTGCAAAGAAGAAAAGATTTTATTTGCAAATATACAAATGTTATGCAAATCCCTTATTTTTCCCCGAAAAATTTTCTGTTTGCATTGGAAACAGTCTCACTAGCCTCTTTTAATTTTTTTCCCTTGTAATGAAATCCTCACTAAATTTTTCAGTTTCTATTTTTTAATTGCAGGACTAAATTTTGATTTGATTCATACAAGCGATACCTCTTTCAGGAAGTTTAGCCAAAAACTTCTCCCCTTTTACTTTTTTTTGAGGGGGGGGGGAAAGTTTGCGATATCCTAAATTAGTTTAAGTTGTGCCCTTCTAAAATTGTAAAACTTTTACTCTTTTTCCCCTTAGGATTTTTTGAGTCAATGGTACCCAAAATTTTGCTAAATCTGAATTCTATTATAATAAATTTGCATTATATGCCCACTATAGCACGTAAACACAAAATCTGTATCCATACATGGGTACAGATGCATTATAAATGCTGTGTTTTTTTGTCGCCAAATTTGGCAATTTTATGGGGTGATGAGTGGGTTGGTGTGTTTGCCCTGACTTTGGTGGTGAGGTATGGCAGCTCTAATGTGTTCTTGCATACCATTGGTGCACATGATTTCTGAAGCCAGTACCGGCACTATTCGAGAAATTTGTATCTTAGCTGTTCTTTTGTTTTACAGTCGCCTAAGTCAGGTTGTATATTTTTGTTCTTATTTTCTAGGATTTAGTAAGAATTTTTTTTTTTTTTGTTATCATTTTCTGGGATTTAGTAATGGTGGGTGTAGTTATTTCGGTTCTTACTATTCTTGAAATTGTTAAAAAGTATCGGGATATTCTAAATCAAACAAGATGCTTTGGTTTGGAACTTTTTTGTTTTGTTCTTATTTTCTGGGATTTAGTAATTTAATTATGACAGATGTAGTTATTTCGGTTCTTACTATTTTTGAAATTGTTAAAAAATATCAGAAATATTCTTAGGTATGAGGTGGGTTTTGCATTTCATTCTAAACTCCAAGTGTGCGGGAACAACGGTATTCCGAATCTGAGTTTTCTTTCTTTTATCTTTTTGTATTTGGTAAAAAAGAATTATTTCAAAGTTTTTTTAAGGGAGGTAAGAGTGTTGAAGAATGTTTGTGACGCTACCCTTTCCAATTTTCATCATTAAATGTATTTTGTATTTCTTTTATTACAAGAGGGGAGGGTAGTTGAGGGGGGACCCCCCCTCACATGTTAGATTTTTTATAATATTAGTGCTTAATAAAAATGCTATATATTGTGTTTATTCTGTTGATATATATCATAAATATTACTAATCTGTTATTTATTTTTTAAATAACGTAAAAAATGATAATTATTATGCTAATTTTATTTTAATAATGCTTTAAATTGTTAATCACTTTTTTTCTTTTAAAGTTCAGTTTTGTTAATGCTGTGTTTCTAATATGCCATGTGACCACCACCATAAATTTCTACTTGGCAATATTTCAAAACACAAATTTTTCTGTTGGTTTAAAAAAAAAAAAAAAAAAACATGGCCAATGGGACTGGCATCTATAATGCACCTGTTCCCATAAATGTATATTTCATTATTTATTTATTTATTTATTTTTTTTTTGAAAAGCAACTTACCAGGCTTTGTCCATTGACAATCAATGCATACCCAGTACCCTCTGCATTTTCAGACAATGAATTCAAGTCATCCAAGTATGGATGAATCAAGCAATCTGATATTCCTCTGATCTGGCTCTGAACACTATCCAGGTACTTAGTCAGCTGCTGTTCAACCTCATTGTAATTCATACCATCCACAATGAAGATGTCAATCAAATCATCAGTCAAAAGCTGACAAGAATATCCAATGTTGATGGCAGTTTCTGAAAAAAGAACAAAAACTTCATTACAATCTCAAAGTTTGTTTTGGACTGATAGAATCAACTTTTGGCTACATTCAAGACCAGACATGCCAACATTGAGGCACTTGTGACCGGAGAAACATTGTGGTTTGAAATTTTAACATGCCATGCTAGTAACAGATTATACATAAGTACATATCTTATAAGTTTATAAATTAAAATTAAATTCAAAATATTTTTATTTACACCGTAAATTGTAAAAGGTAAATTAAAAGTCATGCATTTAAAAATTTATGAGTAGTTTTTTTTAGCTTTCACAACTTATTTTTCAGAACAGTTTTTCTTGTAGCAACATGGACCTTGTTTCAAATATTTCAATTTTTCTATCATCAGGGATTCTAGAGTTTGTCTACTCAAATTTGACCTAAATTCAGTTGGGTTTTTCCACACAGTACTGAAAACTTTTAACATGCTGCTGAATTGTGATCTTATAGCTGTTCAAAAATTTTGTTATTTTCTGGAGCAATCTGAGGAGTTTCAGGGTTGTCAAATTTTCTCATTTCTCTGGAGCAACTCTGGATAATCCAGAGCAGTTGGCATGTCTGAAAGACATGCCATGAAATTTGAATTTGCAACTAGCCAAAAACTTACCAAATCATCAAGTTAATTAAAAATTTTTTTTTTTTTTTTTAAATTAGAGAAAATTTTCATCAATCTAGTTTGTGGATCTTAGTAATTGAAATTTTATAATTTTAATGATTCAAAATTTGATATGGCCGGTATTAACTAAATTGAAGAATTTATTGATTAGATAAAATTAAAAACGTATTTCCTCCAGAGAAAAATATTCTGAATTAAAAATATATCCAACAAAAAAATAGATTTTTTTTCATAACTCTCTAAATTCGTCACAGTTCAGTTCAATTCATTATTTATATATTTCTATTATAAGCATATTATAACAATATTCAGTTTTTATACTTCAGTTACCATTAAACCTGAGTTGTACACCAATAAGATGTGAAAACGTGTGCAAAATAAGAGTCCAAAAATTTGACAATAGTTTTGAAGAACTTTTCCTGTTTACTAGACATTCTGGACAACCCAGAATCTGATCAATCATTGTCGAATTCTCCTAAATGATCAAGGATTAAGCTAACTCTATAAAATGATAGGTTTTTATTTGCCTATGAGAGTTATTGAAATTTGTACTTTTTGTTGTTAGAATATTGTTGATAAACATTTCATTGTAACGTAAAAATGAACCAAGAATTAAATTTAGAATTAGTTTTTATATAAAAATGCTATAATTTGAGTCCCATAGAAATGAAAGTTAATTACTTTATATCTTAATTTCCAGGTCAAATTGAACTGATACTGTGCAGACGATGTTTAAATAATATAAATAAGAAATGAATAAATGATGTCATAATGATAAAAAATATACCATTTTGACCTTGACCTATTTATTATGTGATAAATTGAAAATTTTAATCTCCTGCTTTTAACCGCGGAAAACTGCACTTAAAACAATTACATGGGATTAATGGAATGACGTCACATTCCTAGAAATTATTGCTCTTTTCACTTAGTTATGATGTGATAAATTAAAAAGTTAATCATTTGCGTTTAAACGGGGAAAATAATGCTTGGAATAATAATATGAAATGCTCAAAAAAAGGGGAAGAAATGGATTTCGAACTTTAAAATTTTTCAAAAACATTCCTAGGGATATACCTCATAATTCCCCAAATTTTCATGGTGATTGGATGCATAGTTTTTGAGTCTATCGAGTACAGACAGACACAAATTTATATATATATATATATATATATATATATATATATATATATATATATGAGTGATCCAACTTTTCTTAAACTTAAATTGAGTTGAGAAATAAATAATAATTTAACATATGAAATGAATATTTTTTAAAAAATTGCATTAACTTTAAATGAAGGTAGAAAATGACCTTACCTAAAAATTATATAAAATAAGAAAATTTAAAGAATGTAAAATTTTAAAGAAGAAAATTTTAGATAATGTTAGAAATTATAGCTTATTTTAAAACTGCTTAGTAAAATCTAAAATTACTTTTTACAAAATTCAAATTTTAGATTCAAATTTTCTAATTTTGGAGCAGTGATTACTCTTTTGGGAATTTAAAAAACTTTGTGTCAACAAAATTTTGTAAAATTTCTAAATATTCTCTAGAATAATATAATTGTAATCTGACTATTTCCGAATTATTTTGGAAACTTGTACCTGAATTAAAAATCCATACTTAGAAAAGAAAACTGCTAATTTAAATTTTTGATTATAAGTATTATTGTGATTCTTTGTGAAATGAATTTTGTGATATCAAATTATCATTCACCATCAATAATTCTCCTTTAATTACTATGAATGACTTTAATAAATTCTACGTTAATTTTCAGAAATTGAACAAAGTTTTCATTTTACAATTTTATTAGTGCATTTTTACTACCTTTTATTCTTATTGCTAAAATCTTGAAATTATTTTATATAAATTTTCTCTTAATTTTATCTCTATATATGCTTACTTTACAGAGCACTAGCAAATGGCCCCCATGCAGGCTCACTAACAGAATAATGTATGTTAATTCCCACAATTTATAAATATATTTCAGGATATATGTGTTGCATCGTCTATTAAAATTGATGTTCTACCAGCATATTGTCTTTTATATATATATTTTTTTTTTGTAAGTTGCAAATAGCAGCGAATGATATTTTTTAGTAAAAACATGGTTGTTATTTTGTATGCGAGAAAAAAAGGCTCTTGAGTTGCTTTTGTGTTTTTGAGAAACTGATATTATTTAGACCATAAATTCTTCTGCGTGACATTTCTTGTTTTTTAAAGAGCTTACATACGGAAATATAATAGAAGGTGTTTTACGTTAAAAGTGTGTTGTTTTGAGCAGTTAACTACGCCATAGAGAACAAATCATATTTCTAATTTTGAAACCCAAACGGGATAATATATACCTTGTTTATCACCAGTCAGTACCCAACATTTGATTCCAGCCATGCCTAAGTTTGCAATTGTCTGAGGAACACCATCTTGCAATTTGTCTTCAATGGCTGTTGCACCTACAAGATGCAAGTTCTGCTCAAGATCTTCATACAAAGCATTTATTCTTTCTTCACGATGCTCCAATGCAATCCTGCAACAAATATTTATTAATTAGTAAAATAATCAATATATTTATTTTATGATATAAATGACATACATGATACAAATAATTTGGACAAAACAAGAAGATCAATTAAATAGAACAGGGGCCAGCAGACTTTTGAAAAGGGAAGAGCCAAATTGTAAATGAAACAAGATAACGTATGGTGTAAGGTTTGGGTTTGGTTTGGAATGCTACAGTCTACTTTTTGCAACACAAGGGCAAATGAGACAGGGACCTACAGCTTAAAGCTGATTCCGAACGGCTATAAACATCCATGCCACAATGTGATTCGAACCCACGAACTCTGGTACCGAAGGCCAGCACCCTAACCAATCGGCCATCCTTCCAAGAAGGTGTAAGAGAACCATTCATTTGTATAACCAGAACTGCAGTAGCTCAGTTGGCATAAGTGTCACTCTGATAACTAAAGAGCTGTGGGATCAAGGTTTTAGTTGATCAAAGATCGGCTGTGTTCATTAATGGCAGTAAGAGCATGTAAAATAGGTTTGTGGTTACAATGTCCTACAAATTCAAGAGATACCTCTGTAGGTGACAAGTCAATCCTGAGGGCCCTCTGCCAGGGCCCGACTAAGATACTTTTATGCCCAGGGCACAATACAATTTTTGTGTCCTCCACCTCCATGCAAATTTATAGCTATCTATATATTTAGAGCTATATATATATATATATATATATATATATATATATATATATATATTTATTACCATAATTACAGTCATATAAAAATTATAACATTGAATTAGCTAATAGATTTAAGAAATTAGCATTAAAATAATATTCAAAATCAAAAACACTAAATTTTCATTTTACGTAATCTATTATCTCTGTTTAGCCTGTTAAAAGTTAAGGACTTTTGAGGATCTAGAGTGACTTACTTTTTTATTTTCTACCTTATCACACTCACAAGCTCTGTGGTGTGGAAAATAAATATTAATAATAGAATTAAAAATAATTTAAATTGATGAGATGATTTATTGGCATAGTGGTATGTTGCTAATAATCTGTCTTATATGCAATAACCCATAGGATAAAAAGAGCACCAGGTTCATTGAGGGAATTAATTATCAGGTAAATAACAATAAAATTAAAGTAAATAGGAAGCAATATAATAACTACATTATAAAATGATAAACAAAGGTAAAAACACTCTGACTAAATTTTCGTGCCCAGGGCACATGCCCCAAGTGCCCATGCAATAATCAGGCACTGCCCCCTGCTTAGGTCTTGTTCTAAATTATATAGACCCACTGTTTTTGTGTTGTCTTAGGGAGTAATGTTGATCCCAATATGGTAACCTGTTAAAAAAATTGGTAAACAAATTCTATGATTGTTGTATGGGTGAATGCTGAACAGGCAATAACCCCAATATTATTAAAAAATTTACAAACACTATTGAAATAATATGGAGACAAACACCAGGAGAGGCACATAAGGCTCGTAAGCCACGATTTGTCAACCCCTGGAATAGAGAAAAGAAAGAGCAAAAAAGAAAATGTTTAAATAGTAAAAAAAGATGAAAGAACTGAAATCAAAATTTTCTTTCAATTAAAATTTTAAATAAATAATTTTTTAGCTATTGTATTTACATTTAGGGTTGGAAAAAAATCATGATTAAAAAAAAAATAATAATAATAAAAAAAAAATTTAGATTTTTTTAATTTAAATTGGCTTTATTATTATTTTTTTCTGAATACTAATTTAAACTTTTTTTATGTTTTTTGCAATATACATAGAATAGTTTGTTATAAGAAGTAACATCTTATCTATCTAGTATATTCTATACACTGATTATCTAAAATTAAATATATAAATTTTAATCTCAATACATTTCCATTATTTTGTAATTGGATAGTACAAACTAAATAAAATGTAAATTTAAAGAGCATTCTTTTAATGCAAACTATTTATTTAAAAAAACAAATCACAATTATTTCAATATTTTTTAACAGCAAATTATGGATTTAATTGTTTCAATAAAAACACAGGCTTTGATGCTTTATCCACTCCTAATGGGTTATGAAGGCTAGAATGAACAATACCAAAAGAAGAAAACTGTCTTTCCATTCCAGCTGATGAAGCCACAGCTGTTGTTATTTGGTAGACAAACTGGATTTCAAGTTCTGTAGTACTCTCTTAACCTCCCATTACATAAAATGAATTCTACCAGTCATAATCAATCATTGTACTACCCCTATTACATACTTTCTGATAACAACCCGTAAATTCTTGGAAAGCACATGCTATCTATTTACAATTATTTACTTATTGGTATTACTGTGCTGACTGATTCTCAGTTCTCCTGTCTTTGGATAGGTTTTAAAAGTGAAAAAAATAATTTAAATCAATAATTAAAAAAAAACACCCTGATTTAAGTCATGTCAATCCTGTTTACATTTGTACATAATAACAGAATTTTAAAAACATGTCTTTAACTCTAGAAAGATATGATATATATTTCAATACACAACAGAAATCAAGGCTTGATTTTTTAAAAATATCTACAATGCTTTCTCTGCGTATACAAAAACCACTTTCAACAATCTCAAGTTATGCAGTTGATCTTAACATTAAATAGAACAGGGGCCAGCAGACTTTTGAAAAGGGAAGAACCAAATTGTAAATGAAACAAGATAACGTATGGTGTAAGGTTTGTGTGACGTATGGTGTAAGGTTTGTGTAACGTATGGTGTAAGTACAGAATATGAAGCATTAAGAAAGCTGAACAAAAAATACTATTATAATTTTAATATAGTGTGAAATCAACTTACGAAGCTTCATGGCATTTTTCATTCCAAGTGTTAAACACATTTTCATCTAAATCTTTTGTTGCTAAACATAAAGTCCTGAGTCCTTCACTAGCAAATTTCTAAAGATTAAAGATAAAAATAAGTAAAAATCTACCAGCAACAACATAAGAAAATAACTGTCAACATACAAAGTAACATTTGTACTACATCAAATTAAGTATTAACCAGTGGTGTGCAGTCCATAAGTGCAGGGTATGCATTGCACACCCTGGCAAAATTATGAGGAACAATAATTTTCTGCACCTATGTTTACCTATCTTTATATGGTATATAATAAATATTTATAATATATTCAAATATTATGTTGATTTGTTTGCTTGCTTGTATTCCCATAGTGCGTGCGATACTAGGTGCTGCACCACGTAGCACACAAACGAACATAGAAAGTTCTGATTTTTACACACTGCGCACTAAATTGAAAATCACGCTTTATATGTATGGGCTACTGGAGAAGAACAGAATACTATGGCACTGATGCAAGTGCAGCTATTTTTGCTGCACTTGGCATTCAGAATCATCCGAAGTACGGTTTATTAAGCGTTGTATTAGAGTGGGGACTTACGTGCTTTTAGTTTTTTAACTGATTAACTGGCCATACGATTTTGCAGACGGTTAATGTTTAAGTTTATACATTGTAAGATTTTGTTTTCATGGAAATATAAAAGAAGTATTTCATCAATATAAAGTGAAATGTTTTAGTGTGGTAAATTAATTTCGGTGATGTATTATATTTATTGAAAGAATTAGCTGAAAAACAATGTTGTTTTGTTTTAAAGAAACGAATTTTAACAAAACAGTCCCAATTTTACCATTCCTTGTGTCTTACAGACAGTATATAAGTTATATTATGTAACACCATATCCCTGGATTTGTTTTTAAAAACTGTCAAGATGTTTTTCGCAGAATATATGATTTTCAAATGTTAAAAACATCTAATAAATAGAAATTAATCCACTGACCGAACAAGAAACAGTTCGCTCTATTATGCCTGCATGCAGCAAAATCCTCTGCACGTGGAATTGATTTTCGATTTGTCGGCACCACAGCGGCGGGTGCCATGTGGTGCTATGTTTGCTGAACATATAAGTTTGTCGTAGAAGCCCGAAGCGTTGCTTTTTCGATGCCGATATGACACCATACAACAAAAGACATGATTTTTGTTTCAGTGCTAGAATAATTCTCATAAGTTTAACCGTTTTTATAAACTCAAATACTCCTAGGTAAATATTTTATTTATTATAATCTTTAAATTTATATTCATAATAAATAACCCGTTTCAGAATGGAGAACTCAGATGTCTCAATAATTAAAGATTTATTGGAAAATCCATGTTCTCTGCACACCCTGCATGAAAACCTACTGCACGTCACTGGTATTAACATCAAAATACTTACATTTAATTGATCTATAGTTTTCAACTTTAAATCATTAGAACTAGGGCTAAGTCTCTCAAATATCACAGAATCAGCACCTTTGGAATATAATTTGATTTTTCCATTTTTTCTAACTATCACCTGGAAAATAAATATTTCATCACATTAATAGATCTGGTAAATTAAATTAAATAAATAATTTTACTTTATGTTTTAAAAAGTTTTATAATGAACTAATATCAGGGTATCTGCCAAAATAAAATTTTTCAAATCCATGATTTTCCCTGATTTTAGCAGATCATTTTCCATGACTTTAAAAAGCTTTCGTTAAAGTATATATGAATAAAACTTCTGATGTACATACAAATAATATATATGCTTTTAGAGAAATTACAGGAATTTTATCATAAAAAACTATAAACTTACTTTATAAGTGTTAGTAAACTCACATACATAAAAATAAATTGTTGTATCTACATACCTAAGTTTAATCCTATAGCAATTTTTCAATCAAAATGTTTCCAATTTGAATTCAGGGTACTTTGGTATTATCCAGGTGACCATGAATAATAGCCAAATATAACCCTATAATGTTTATATACAATAGCCCTAGAGATAAACTTATATTTTCTACAAAAATCTTAATTTTTATTAAAAAATAATTATTATATTAATAAAATTTTAATCTACAATTTAAGAAAAATTCAGAATACAACACATTTATCCACCCATTAACCTTTCTTGCTTTGAGTTTCCTTGGTGAACAAATTTTACTTGGCAATAGGGTCAATAGGATAATACATAAATACCAAACTCAGTAACTTCAGCCAAATGACAAGTAAAAATAGAATTAAACAATTCAATGCATTTTTTTTTAATCGGTAGTTTAGCGGATCCATGACTTTTACTCATTTTACTTGAAAAATCAAGACTTTCCATGACAAAATTAATCCATTGTCTAAATTCATGATTTTCCATGACTTTCCAGGTGCGCGGAAACTGTGTAATATGTCTTGAACAAACTTAGAACTGGCATGCACATCTCACATCATTTAAAGTTTTAGAATAACTTATATACACAATTGCAAATTATTGGATACTAACAATCTGCAAATTTATATATATACTAGCTGCTTCATACCAAGCCTCTGTGTGTTTATTTAAGGATCTTAAATAGCAGGTTGTGTTTAATTTGAAATTTAAATTACTGAGTTTTTTTTTATATTCCAAATTGACTAATTCCTTAATGTACACAATATTAAAAATATATTTTAGAACAGAACACAAACCATATGTATTCACACAAAAAGTAAGAAACAGAGCTTAGATTACAAAATGCATAGCAAAAATACATGTATTTGAATAGTGCTGATCATCTAGTTTAAAATAAACTATCTCCAATTATATAAAAAATAGTCTGGTACTACCATCTGGTCTATAAAAGGGAAAAATATTCCCTTTTATAGACCTAATTTTCTGGTCATAGAAAACGGATTGTTGTAATATTTTTTATGCCTTAATTTTGCTGTGATTTTGACAGATGTGAGAGGGAAGTTGTGTAAAAAATTTATATTTTAGCAATTGTGTAACTGCTTACTTTATTAAAGGAAATGGAGGATTGTATCAAACATTCAAATAAAATAAGTTTTTAGTGAAACTCAGCAAAAATATGTATAATTTAATATGTGTACCAAGAAGTCAAGGGTGTCCACATCAGTTTTTTTCTCTGACCTCAAGGGAGATTATCTCTTAGTGATATACACCACTTCATTAGGCAGGGTTCCAGCTCTTTTTCCAGAATAAAAATTAAGGATTTTCTAAGGACGAAAGTAACTTTTTATAAGGACCTACTCGAAATACATGACATAAAGGCATAAACACTATTTCCTGAGGAGCCTATTTTAATGATTATGAGCCAGAAAAGGTATGTTCAATAAATGCAATACAATATTTCAGAATTAAGTTTTTAAAAATTCCTAAAAATTAACATAAGTTAAATTTATTTGACAAAAACTAATTTTGAAAAATGTACATCTAACGGTTTTTGAGTGATCAAACTGAAAATAAATTATGAATAAAAACAATATTATAAACAGCACTTTCTGAGGGTTTAAAAATGACTCATATATATATATATATATATATATATATATATATATATATATATATATATATATATACTAGCTTATTATACCAGATGTTGCCTGGGAAAGAAGAAAGTTTCAGACTTTTATATTACATTCAATGCAAGGAAAATTAAACTTCCATTAGTAACCAAAATATCTGCAAACCCCCATCCTCCATGCTTCGTTTAATTAAAATCTGCATGACTGTTAGCTATTAGGAAAGGGCAGCTGACTTTACACTTTCAACCTTTTAAGTATACGAAAGATTTATTTGTCAAATAAGTAACTATGAAAAACTGTCATATAAGAAAACTGATAGGAAATCACATGACGATGGAAGATTTCGTCGATGAAGAAATTGATTGCGTTCTAATTTAAAAATTAAGGAGTTTTTAAGGACCTTTGACAAAAATTAAGTAGTTTTAAGGGCCCTTAAAAATGAAAGCTAAAATTAAGGAGTTCTCATGGACTTTTAAGGACCATAGGAACCTTGTTTAAAATTGTTTGATAAAATATAAAGTGTTCTTTATAGTTTGAAATAGATTACAAAAATTGTTTTCTTTTCAGTTTTAGTCACACAGAACCTTGAATTGTAAATAATTTCCTCTTTAAAAATATATAAATCTTTGAATAATGTTAGAGTATATCATTATTTTGACACACTTTTACTATTTCTTTTGAATAGCTCAAAAAACAGAAAACTTGCTCCTAAAATGTGTTAAATGTTGGAAAATTCCACATTTTGTAAAATTATGAAAAGTACCCAATATTTTTCAGAATCCTAAAAGTAACCAGACAATTCTTTGAAGAGTGGATACCATGTATCAGTAGGGTATCTGCCAAAATAAAAATTTTCAAATCCATGACTTTTCAAGACTTTCCCTGATTTAGCAGATCATTTTCTATGACTTTAAAAAGCCTTCGTTAAAGTATATATGAATAAAACTTCTGATGTACATACAAATAAAATATATGCTTTTAGAGAAATTACAGGAATTTTATCATAAAAATTAACCTATAACCTTACTTTATAAGTGTTAATAAACTCATATACATAAAAATAAATTGTTGTATCTACATACTTAAGTTCAATCTTATAGCAATTTTTCAATCCAAATGTTTCCAATTTGAATTCAGGGTACTTTGGTATTATCTAGGTGACCATGAATAATAGACAAATATAACCCTATAATGTTTATATACAATATCCCAAGAGATAAACTTATATTTTGTGCAAAAATCTCAACTAATTTTTATTAAAAAATAATTATTATATTAATAAAATTTTAATCTACAATTTAAGAAAAAACCAGAATAATATACATTTACCCACCCATTAAGCTTTCTTGCTTCGAGTTTCCTTGGTGAACCAATTTTACTTGGCAATAGGGTCAATAGGATAATACGTAAATACTGAACTCAGTAACTTCAGCCAAATGACAAGTAAAAATAGAATTAAACAATTCAATGCATTTTTTTAATCGGTAGTTTATCGGATCCATGACTTTCCATGACTTTTACTCATTTTACTTGAAAAATCAAGACTTTCCATGACAAAATTAATCCATTGTCTAAATCCATGATTTTCCAGGTGTGCGGAAACCATGTATCATGCAACAATGGAAATACGCCCAAATTAAACAGATGTTGTGCCTAAAATGCTTTAAAGGGTAAACGTTTACATATTGCAAAATACACAGTTATACTTACAGACATGCGTTTTCGGACGTTATTGAAATCTAAGATGGCCAGAAGATCATAGGTTTCAACATTTCCCATCACTTCTATGGTAATGCTAGTAGGTGTGCGAGACTGAAATATGACAAAACATTTAGAAGATAAATACACAAAAAATAACCTTTAATAAAATGAGAATTGCAGTTAAAGTAACTTAAACATTTTTTCCAATTTTAGAGCACCCATATCTTATTTAAATTTAAAAATTAGTACAATTTTATCAGCATGCAGTTTTAATTAAGGTTATGATACAATTACCATTATAAACACAATAAATGTATTCAGTATAAACTTATCATCTAACAAAAAAAAAAAAAAAAAAAAAAAAAAAGAATGTGTAACAGTTACATGTTGTATTTTAATATTCATCAAATAGTCTAAATTAATTCAAAAGTGGGAAAGCATAGAATGCTGGAAACATGATAACTGCTTCAACAAAAATTAATTTTCTAGATGCAACATTTAATGAAAAGTCCATAGTTACCTTAAAAACAAAACCAAAATTTCTTGCTGCAGATGTCAAAGCAGCTTCATCGGGTGACTGAGCTTGATAATCCAAACGACCTTGAATAATTTTAATAAATAAGTATTCTTTAAAAAACTTAAAGACTACAGACAAAAATATTTATTTCAGTACTATAAAAATAATAATTTTATATAGCCCTATTGATAAAAATGCATCATCAAAATTTCCTTTAATATGTATGAATTAAATTCCAGTAAGAAATGAATTCTGCTACAGAATGTAAAATTATATTGCACTTAACAACACAGCATTTTAGGATTGGTTGACTTTTTAGAACATACATGTTGTTTAACATAAACATACACTTAAGAGCCAAAACATTATGACCACCCCTACATTTTGCAATGAACTCGCCTGGATGACGTGGAAGGCATGTGATCAGGTTGAAATGGTATTTAACTGCTGCTGGAGAGTCTGAAGAAACATTCTTTCACTTACTTTTGTGTAAAATGGGAGAGGTTGCAGATCTAAACGACTTTAGAGGGCAGATTGTAATGGCTCAAAGGCTCAGAACAAGTATTTCTGAAACTGCACAACTCGTGGGTTGTTTGTGATCTACAGTTGTTAGTACTTATGCAAAGTGGATGAATGATGGTGAAACCAGCAATAGACAACATGGTGCTGGACATCCACACACTATCAAAGAAAAAGGTCGTCAGAGACTGTCTCGCATGGTGAAGCAAAACCGGAGCCATACAGTAGCTCAGCTGACAACCCAATACAATGCAGGGCCAAGTAGTATAGTATCGGCAGACCATGAATGCTACAGGGTATCTGAACAACATTGCAAACCAGTTGCACCCTTACATGGCCTCTGTTTTTCCAGCTGGAAATGAAATGTTCCAACAGGATAATGCTTCGTGTCACAAGGCTAAAGTTGTGTTGGAGAGGTTCCAGGAACATGATGCTGAATTCCAGTTAAAATCCTGGCCACCTAACTCACTGGATCTCAATCCAATAGAACACATTTGAGATGTTATGGGACAGCAGTTCAGAGTTAAAAGACCACCAATTTGCAATATCTCGGATCTGCATAACTGTTGCTTAAACATCTGGTAAATCTGTCTCCGGCCATCTACCAAGGACTTGTGGCATCCATGCCAAGGCGGGTTGAAGCTGTGTTGTGTACCAAAGGTGCGCCAACTCGTTACTGACAGGTGGTCATAATGTTTTGGTTCTTGAGTGTATATTAAACATCAAAAAGTGAAATATGAAACAATCTCATTCTGGAATTGATGACTGAATAATATGTACATAGGCTGCTCCATAAAACTCATCATCGAAAACCAAACACAATAATTTCTGTGGAACAAAATAAATTTTAGAGTCTACATTAACAACATTAGTTGACGGATAGTTCAAACAGGGTGACATGCCAGAGTATCATATAATTAAACAAGCTAGTTTTGCAAAATCTACGAATAGTAGCCAGTCGTCAGAATAATGCTATGGCACATATTGCTGGTTACATACTGAACATTTTACTGAATACATTTTTAACTTCTCAGTCACAGATCAGACATGCCAACATTCAGGCACTTGTGTCCGGAGCAACAGCGTGGTTTGCTATTTTAACCTAAGATAAACATAACATATTAAATAAGTATATATCTTATTGGTTTCTGAATTAAATTAAATTTAAAAATATTTACACTGTAATACACTGTAAAAGGTAAATTTAAATGTTTGCATTTAAAAATTTATAAGCAGTTTTTTTAGCTTTAACAACTTATTTTTCAGAACAGTGTATCTTATAGCAACATTGACATTGATTAAAATATTTCTATTTTTCTATCATCAGCAATGGAGTATTGTTATGCCAAAACTAAATTGCTGCAGGAAAGCCAACAAGGATTTATTAATTTTTTTGGTGGATATAATCTATGTTTCTTGTATCAATATGTACATCAGAATTTCTAATTATGCCCACAAGGCATACTAATTATGGTTATAAAAAGAAAATTATAAGAACTTACATGAAAAAAGATTGTGTAAAGGAGAAAATCTATCTAGCAGCAAATGCCATTAGAAAAGATTTGGCACAGATTATCAGTAACATTACATCAGTTGAAAAATAATTTCTGTAACTATATTCAAATGAAAGTAGAATAACTTACCATCTTTTTCATCGCACATAACTGTATGACAGAGAGCTAAAATTCGAAAAAATTCATGAACATGTTGGTCCCCATTTCTCACTTGTTCTAAAAGGCTTTTGTCATAAAACCTGAAGCCAGGTTCATAAACAGGATTAAGAGAAAAATCTACAGCTTTAGTGTCCTAAATTTAAAAAAATAAAAAAATAAATTAATAAAAACTTTCACGTCCACACAAAGAACTTCACAAATTTCATATAAAAACCTAATAATATATTCAGGGTATCTGCTAAAATAAAATTTTTCAAATCCATGACTTTTCATGACTTTCCCTGATTTAGCAGATCATTTTCCATGACTTTAAAAAGCTTTCGTTAAAGTACATATGAATAAAACTTCTGATGTACATACAAATAAAATATACGCTTTAAGAGAAATTACAGGAATTTTATCATAAAACTATAAACTTACTTTATAAGTGTTAATAAACTCACACACATAAAAATAAATTTTTGTATCTACATACCTAAGTTTAATCATATAGCAATTTTTCAATCAAAATGTTTCCAATTTGAATTTAGGGTACTTTAGTATTATCCGGATGACAATGAATAATAGCCAAATATAACCCTATAATGTTTATATACAATATCCCAAGAGATAAACTTATATTTTGTGCAAAAATCTTAACTAATTTTTATTAAAAAATAATTATTATTATATTAATAAAATTTTAATCTACAATTTAAGAAAAAAAACAGAATAATATACATTTACCCACCCATTAAGCTTTCTTGCTTTGAGTTTCCTTGGCGAACAAATTTCACTTGGCAATAGGGTCAATAGGATAATACATAAATACCAAATTCAGTAACTTTAGCCAAATGACAAGTAAAAATAGTATTAAACAATTCAATGCATTTTTTTAAATCGGTAGTTTAGCGGATCCATGACTTTTACTCATTTTGTTTGAAAAATCAAGACTTTCCCTGACAAAATTAATCCATTGTCTAAATCCATGATTTTCCATGACTTTCCAGGTGCCCAGAAACCATGTATATTGAGAAAGATATAATAAAATCAACTGATAAAGTTTTTTTTTTGTTTAAAAATAATAATTTGTAAGCTGAGTTATTCTGATTCCTCAAGAAAAATGAGATGAACTTTCTAATTGTCCAAGATTTGGTTTGGTTTGGAGTGTTACGGTCTACTTTTTGCAACACGAGGGCTAATGAGACCGGGACCTACAGCTCAAAGCCGATTCCGAATGGCTACAAACATCCATGGCAATGTAGGACCAACGAACTCCGATACCGAAGGCCAGCACCCTAAACACTCGGCCATCTTTCAGCGATATTGTCCAAGGAATCTGATTAAGAGTAGAAGAGAAAATAATTACAGACTTTTATATATTCAGGGTATCTGCCAAAATAAAATTTTTCAAATCCATAACTTTTCATGACTTTCCCTGATTTAGCATATCATTTTCCATGACTTTAAAAAGCTTTTGTTAAAAGTATATATGAATAAAACTTTTGATGTGCATACAAATAAAATATATGCTTTTAGAAAAATTACAGGAATTTTATCATAAAAAAACTATAAACTTACTTTATAAGTTTTAATAAACTCACATAAAAATAAATTGTTGTATCTACATACCTAAGTTTAATCATATAGCAATTTTTCAGTCAAAATGTTTCCAATTTGAATTCAGGGTACTTTGGTATTATCCAGGTGACCATGAATAATAGCCAAATATAACCCTATAATGTTTATATACAATATGCCTAGAGATAAACTTATATTTTGTGCAAAAATCTTAACTAATTTTTATTAAAAAATAATAATTATATTAATAAAAAACAGAATAATATACATTTACCCACCCATTAAGCTTTCTTGCTTTGAGTTTCCTTGGCGAACAAATTTTACTTGGCAATAGGGTCAATAGGATAATACATAAATACCAAACTCAGAAACTTCAGCCATATGACAAGTAAAAATAGAATTAAACAATTCAATGCATTTTTTTAAATCGGTAGTTTAGTGGATCCATGACTTTTTCTCATTTTGTTTGAAAAATCAAGACTTTCCATGACAAATTTAATCCATTGTCTAAATCCATGATTTTCCAGGTGCGCGGAAACCATGTATATTGATTTAAGGGGATATAGTAGATTAAAAAACTGAGAAAAGAAGCAAAATTAATAGAGACCATAAGAGATAGCAAGTAAAAAGAGAAAGTAAGTTTTTACTCTAACACTTACTTCATTGATTTCTAGTGGTTCTCTTGTGATTTCATCTAACAGTTCTCCATAGACCCTGCCATTAATAGAAGCTTTGTTGAAATTCATAATATTTTGGGTTAAAGTCCCAGTTTTATCAGAAAATATGTACTCTATCTGTCCAAGCTCTTCATTCAAAGTAGTAGTTCGGGCACGGGCAGGAGCATCTTTAGGAGCATAATACATTTTCTCATCCCAGTTGATCCACAAACTATGGCAAAATCGTATTACCTCCACACTACAAATACAAAAGTCAGTCTATAGATTTCACTATAAAACATTAACAAGTTACACAACATAAGAATTGCAACCTCAGAACAGTAAAGTTATAATATATACACTCAAACCTATTTTTGTGCGGTAAATAAAAATTTCAATTAAATTGAACATAATTGACGAAGTTATCGAAGTTATCAATAATGACATCGGCGGAGATGGGTTTAAGAGTTTTAGTGAAAATGATCTTGTCGAAATGATTCAGGATGATACCGTAAGAGAAGATGATATAAATTACGTAACAGATGTTACTGATGGGCAAGAAGAACCCGATCATATGACAGCAGATAAAATCTATGCAGGACTCCAACTCTGTCATAAATTAGAATGTCATTTTCTTGCAATCGATGCCAATTCTGAAAGAACTTCAAATTCCAAAAGGAGCTTCAGTTGTGCATATCTGGCTACAGGGACATATACAAGCGTCTAGTGAAACAACAGTCGTCACAAAAACTAATCCCCGACTATATGGTACCTGAAAAAAAGTCAACTCTAAACGAGTGCAAGATAATATCTTCAAGAGACGAAAGCGATTTTGAACCAGTTTATCACAGGAAAGTTCGCACATTGTCAGACTGCGAAGGATAATGTTTATACGTTTTGAAAAGTTTTGTATGTGTAAAATAATCACATAATATGTAAATAAAATATTTAAAAATGTTCGCAAGTGTATTTTTTAAATCAGATTCCAAAACGTTTGGCGAAATTTCAGGTATGTACTAGTTATTTCGTAAGGTTTTGAGTTATTTTAAAAGTGAGACTTTTTTTATGCGGGCCCTATTCACTGCATAAAATTTTTTTTTAAATTGTGTTCTGAAAACTATATTTTATAGCTATTCGTGAAGTTTTGTACAATTTTTTTTATGCAGTCCCTATCCACCGCACAAAAACAGGTTTGAGTGTATACATGTAATCTCAATAATTTCGTTCCCTATTCCGAATTGTAACTTGTTTGGGGCACCTGTGCTTGAGTCGAATCTCCAATGGTGAAGGTGAGAATTACTCTGTATGGTGTACATCATGAAGTATAGAAATATATTATAGGTGAAAATAATTTAACTGAACAAAGTCTTATAGTAAAAGGAAAAATAATCAGGGGCCCAAAATAGCTGAATTTAAGTAAACAATTAAATGAAAGTAAAAAAAAAAAGAGAAAGATTAGTATAGTTTTAGTAACTTATACTAATAATTTAAATACTAAACAAATGTTTCTGGCAAATGCAAGCATCTAATATTTTTATAAGTTTTATAATTTTTTTTAAAAATTATTTTTAAGATTAAAAGTAGGAAGTTTAACAAAATAGAGGAAAAGAAAAACTTAAGTAGAGAAATAAAGGATAGATGATGATAATTTTGAGGGGAAGCAAGAGTCATTGTGGCGCCATCTGGTATTTCTTTCCCTGATTGCATGGGAGATTAGCCCATATTAATTGAATTGCATAGGCTTGCTGGACAATTAAAACTCCTGGTTAATTTGCAGTTGTGACACCATTAAAGAAGACCAAGTCCAACATTGCAGAACTTTACATTTATTGGGGATCAAAAGGCATTGGTCAACTGATCATCATTATAGTGTAACAGCTCTGCATAGAATACTTTGAAAATGTACATCTTTCACTAATGTTGAGCCAAAAGTGAGCAAATCATGTGATTCTGATCTCATGAAACTTAAGAATGTCCAGTAATTTTAACAGGCAAGAGTGAACCTCCATATATTTAAGACAGGCAAAAAAATGTGGCCTGTGTAGTCAGCATTTATTCCAGAGTTAGTTTAGAGGGACAAGTTAAAAGAATTTAAAACAGCGAACATTCCTTTGACTGACATTTTATGCCTGGGATGTTAGCTATTAAAAATCAGAAGGGGAAAAAGGACAATTTTGAATATCTATTTTAGGGATAATTTTGGATATATTACATATATATATATATATATATATATATATATATATATATATATATATATATATATATATATATACAGCCAAATACTGATATAACACCACCATCTTTTTGAGTAACAACTTGGTAACTTTATAATGATATTGGCAGTATATTGAATTATGACCCTTTGTATCCCAATAAAATTTGATTTAAACATTCATGTAAGACATTCTCTAGATTAAAAAAAAAAATAGATATATTTATTCATAAATAAATGCATTAAAATTTTAACAAATTTCTTTTTATTTAAATATATTAGGAGGAAATATTAAAATACTAGCTCAAATTCTTTTTTTAGTATCCTTGTCACTAGAAATCTGGTCTTCATTTTTGATCAGAAGTTGCTAATTGTGAAATTCTAATAGAAATTTGATTTGCAATCTGACCACCGAAATTTATTGTGATTACAATACTTCCTTTACAAGGAAGTAAAAATTAAGGCAGCTCATTAATATGCAGTGCAATGAGAACATTTTATTTATAAAGAATGCTGTCAGATGACTAAAATTTTATAAATAGTTTTCAAATCTATACAAAATTTCTTTTGTTACGAATTTTAGCTCCTTATATGTTTCATGTAATAGCCTTATTTATGCTTATATTAAATATATACTTAAAAGGTGAATGTTTTTAATATCAGGATTTAAAAGCCCTTTATCCTTTTCATATAATTTTCACAAAAGGAAAATACATAGCCCAAGAGAATTTAGACACTCAATTTTGTTTAAAGAAATATTTAAATGTAAACTGGTAAATATATTTTTCTCATAGGTTAGCACTGATTTAAAGATACTATTGAGTATCTTTAAAGCTCATATGTATCATACAAGCCATCAATATGGCTTATATGCAGCCATATGAAAGAAGAAAATTCTATAAATAAGGAGCAATTTCACAATCAAAGATAGTTTTCTGCTATTAATGTTTATTTTTGTAATCCTTAAATCTTAACTACATTGGCTTTAATTAGGTTCAATACTTATGTACACAAAAAAACTTACCTAACATATAATGAAATGGGTACTACAGTATTTAGGACAATTGCATAAGAAAAAAATACAAGCAGAGCTATGACAGTTGCTCCACTCGTAACATTATTAGTAGGCACTGGTGTATCCCATGGAAGGAAGATACGAAAATGTTGACCTGTTACAGTTTCCCACACCCCACAGGCTATTGTACAAAAGAGGCACATGCTAAGGAGGAAGAACACTATCTGAAAAACAAACATTTATCTCAGTATAAGACAGTCATTTAAAATTTCAAAAAGCCATACAAGTAAATAAATAAGATATTGAAAAATGTAAGAAATATTTATGGAATACAAAATCATGCAAGAATTAATATTAAATCAATTGCATCAATAATTAATATATATTTTATACCTTACTCATGTTAAAATACAGGTTTTTAGGAAAAATAGTATATGAAATCAACTAACAATATTACTAACTGCAAGAAATTTTTACAGTATAAAGACTAACACAATTTGAGCTTACTTCCCCCCCCCTCTCAAACCAGCAAGTAGAACAGACAATTATCTTAATGAGATACAGAGATTGTAAGGAATTTGAACTGCACAACCAGTGTACAGCATCTGTGTGCCTTTCATGATATCGGTAAAATCATCTCCATGGACCCCTTGCACTGGACATTAATTGGGGAAATAGGAGCTGGCCAGCAAAGGAGAGCTGATAAGGTTTCTCAATGTTGCTTGTTTGTTTTTGCAGGGCCTCAGAAAAGGAGGATGTGCTCTTTTCATAAGGGCTCAAGTTTCCAGACACCCCCTCCCCCCGAGGAAGGGAGAGAAGATCTGCAAGAGAGCAGTTGGATTCAGGCCTGTTACTTGAAGACGTCTTTTGGTTCAATGTGAGAGAACACAACGATGGTTTTATGTTTGGACTTAAAGGAATGATCAGTTTTATCCTTTCTGAATCCTGCAGACTCTGAGGTTCTAAATATGACATCTTGTTTTACTTTTACTCTAATGTTTCATAAATCTTGTAAATAAAATTTGTGTTGTCTGTCTAAAACTTTGGAGGATTTATTTAGCCCATGCATTCCAGCAGTAATCTACGAATATACCTGCCCCAGTAAAAGTAGGCAGGCAGGTCCCCTGCCTACTTTTACTGGGGTATGCAAGCATAATGCACCAGAACAGGGTAGTATTACAACAGGGAACAGGAGGTTGTTACAGAGATCAACCAATCTTGCCTGTAAAGCTGTTACTCATTTAGCAATACTCAGAGTGTGTGTAGCTTGAGGAATGTTAAAGAGACAAAATAACATTATTCCCACAAATTGAGTCCTCTTAATTTAGAAACAAGGACTAAGCAGAAAACTCCCAGGCTTGGCCTACCCATTCTAGAGGTATTGTTTGGGAATTTCAAAGATAATGAAACTACAAACTTATTTTATAGCCCCAGAGGAATTATAAAGATTAATATGAATATGATGGTTTTTTGGCCAGCTTGAAACTCGAACCCACAACCCTCTACTGTTTCTGTCGGGACAGGCAAATCGCAAAAATGCCACCCTGCTTAGCAACTCAAAACACTAAACTATAAAAGAACTACATTAACCAGAAAAATGACAATTGAAAAAAAAAAAAAAACACTATACTGATACACATTAAAATATTTTCTGTAGTTCAGATAGTTCTGCTGCCATAAGTAGTCACATACCTTGCCTACCACCTTGAACCAGAGCAAGGTAGGGTTCAAAGTGTCTTTAAAAATTTTTCTAACTCTACTATTCTATGATAATCATTATAAACTAATGTAATATATAATTGCTTATTTTACCTCAGAATGCCTTGAAGTAAAGTGAACTAATATGTAATGGGAGTTTATCAATTCAATATTGATATACAGTCTGTACTGATTATATGGTCAGCTCAACAGTCTAGAAAAATTAGACCCTATCAGCGGGGTGACCACATATGTGAGACAATACAACTCTACTGAATTGAGGCTGGATTATATTCACCTATCAGAATCTAGTACTCATAAACTAATAATTATACTTTTAAGAACATTTTATAAATTAATTCGAGAAGTAAAAACTACATTAAAAATACGCAATATTTTTTGGGGGAAAATTTATTAGCTTACTTACTAATCAAAGTACAGCACACGTACATACATACATTCATGTTCAATGTATTTAAAAATAATCAGATATACAAGTTTGCTTCCTTTTGTTGGTTGTTAACACAACTTTTTCTAAGTCCCTAATAGCTTTTAAATGATCATCTGCTGCTTCGGAATTGATAAAATAACATCTGAAGTCATGTATGAGAGAGATAACTTCAACCAATAAACAGACAGATGTCCACTTGTTATCATTGGGGGTCGAGAACTGAGAGAGGATGAAAACTCTGACGATGAGTCTACGCAAACAAAACAGGAGGAAAGAGAGGAAAATAAAGACTTCAATTGAGGTCCTCTCCGATTTCGCATTGATTTCTTAAAAAAAGAAAAGAAAAGAAAAAAAACGGAAACTTGTTGAAAACATGAAACTGACCATATAATTACAAACAAGAAAAAGAAAATTACTGTATAAGCGGTGCCCATTAACATATGTTCCCTATTAAGTTAGACGAGACCTTTAGAAAACTGACCATATAAGTAGGGTGACCATATAGCCGGTACTGACTGTATATATAAATACATATAAGCAATACATAAGATGAAACATATATAAGAAAAAGACAAAAGTATTTATAAAAATATATACTGCACATAACATACAAATTTACAAATCTAAAAAATAAAAACAATAATGCCCGTGCTTCATGAACATAAAATTTTAAACAAAACAAATCTCAAATTAAATTCAGTTCACATTGGAATATATACTATAAAAATTATACAAATTAAATCAAATCTTATTTAAACAAATTTTTTTTAGTGTATAACTCTAAATTCATTACATTATTCGAGTATTGCAATTCAGATTTATATTATATATAAAGCTTTTCACAACAGTTTTTTTTCGTATATAAGTTTATATTAATTTATACATTTTTTTTATAAAAAAATAAACATTAACAATTAATATTATATTATATACTGTACGTTGATTTAAAATTAACAAATTTGCTTTATTGTAATAGAATAGGAAGCATTCATTGATTATAACAGTTAATTTAAAAGTTCATTAAAAATGCCATTTACGTGATAGAATAGGACACGACCAAACAGCATGAATTTTAACAAGTAAAATAATATAAATAAAAATGTATGAAATTTTTGTATGAAATTTAATGATAGAAATTCATTTTGTAATATGATATGATAACTATATAAATGAAAAAGGTTTTATTTGATGAGAGTCACTGAAATTTGTACTTTTTGTATTAGAATATTAGTTGTTTAGAATATTCTATATTAGGAAAAAATTTTAATAAAAAAACTTTATAAAAAAATTTCAGTTGAAAATAAAAGTGAATCATTTATTCAAAATAAATAAAATATAATAGAAATATTAAATGAATAGAATAGAAAAACATTTTATTTTATTTAAAACAATTACTTTTTAAAAATATTTTGAAATTCCTTAGATAGATAAATTAAAAACTTAATTAAAAGGAAAATAATGCTTGGAATAATGACATGAAATGCTCGAAAAAGGGGGAAGGAATGAATTTCGAACGTTGAAAATTTACAAAAACCTTCCCAGGGATATACCTAAACATTTCCCAAATTTTCACGGCGATTGGATGCATAGTTTTTGAGTCTATTGAGTACATACATACAGACAGACAGACAGACACACACAAATTCATTTTTATATATATAGACTAGCATATAGCCTGTCATATGACAACATCAGTAAAATTTTTAATTTTTCAGAATTGTAAAGGTACCCTATGAGGCAGGTAAAAAAAAAGGCTTGTTTTTTGGCTGAGAATTATCTTTCTGAAAAAATAATCGATTAAAATTATCACATATGTACCTAAGCTATTAAGCCAAAAGAAAATTATTTCGGTAATATCTAAGTTTAAGGATAAAACACATGAAAATAATTCAGACAATATTTAAATAATTTAAAATAAGAAATGATTTAATGAGATAGTTAAAGGAATGATGTCATAATGCTAGAAAAATTGTTATTTTTAACCTATTTATTATAAACTAAATTCATAAATTTAATCACCTGCTCCTAAAATAGGGCTTGATATAATGGCAATAAACACCTAAAAAGGGGGAAAGAGGTGGATTTCGAACATTTTAAATATGACAGTATTTTTTGCTGTGATACGACACTTATTCATACCAATTTATTTTAGAATCGGATTAGGAAAACTAACTTTACTCGCTTTGAATTCTGGTAACCCTAACTCATCAAAAATCCAATATGGATGCTATATCCATATCAGGTCCAACCACTTCATCAATTCGAGGACAGACAGACAGATAACTTAGGCTATTATTACATTACGAGAAGAAAGTTTAAGTCATAAAAAGTAAAAAAAAATAGTAAACATTTTAAAAATAATAAAACAATTTTGAAAATAATAAAACAACTTTAGGAATAAGAATTTAAAAGAAAAAGCAGAAAATATTAAATTAATTAGACATTTATAAAAGTTTGGCTGTGTCGGGGACAGAACCATCAATCTGAGAAGTACGATGATGAAATGGGCAGACCCTCTACCGAATGTGCTAAGCCTACACATGGTGAAGGAACTAATTAGAGTATATGAGTGTCCAGTAAATACAGTCCAGTTTAAATATTACGCTTTGCCCTCACTGCTCCCTCTTATTCTATACTAAATTCATATCAAGAATGAATTTAGTATAGAATAAGAGGGAGTATAAGACTTGAAATAATAGAGTTAAACGCTCGAAAAGGGGGGATGGGGTGGATTCCGAACTTGCTTTGAATTTTGCTAACCCTAACTCATAAAAAATCCAATATGGATGCCTGTATCCATTCCAGATACAACCGCTTCATAAATTCGCGGACAGACAACTTACACTATTATTATATAGGGGATTATTATTTTTACTATTTGTGAGCTAATTAGGCAAAACTTACTGCATAGTAATAATTTTGAACAGTTACAAAAGTCCATGCCAATTGTGGGACTCAAATCCCCTCTCACAGATTGTGAATATCAAACCAATCTAGTCTTCATTTAATTCTATTAATTTTCAAATTGCTGTAAACTAAATTATTTAATTAAAGAGTTTATGAAGATCGTATAAAAAACTCATGGAGGCCACATGTTCTCCACCTGTGGTATAGATAAATATGTAATAATATTCTATATTTAAAATAACAAATAAAAATATCTGAGTGGTTATAAATACTTACCCCAATTATTAACAAATTGAGGAGACGATCCAGGCTAGTTCGTTTAAATATAGTTTTTCCACTATTCTGCATCAATTTAGTATCTCTACCAGCAAATACTACAACTCCGTAGCACCATTTAGTATTTCGAAGGACACAACCACGCAAAAGCATTTTGTCATTGTCCAACATGTAGCTTTTGCCCTTCCAGTTTAAGGTTCCTTCATATTTGCTAAGATTATTGTTAGGTGCTTCACAAACTATTTCTCCTAAAATATAAAAAAAATGAAAGAAAGAATGCTATTAATATAATGTATTCATAAATAATGTACAAGCACTAAAAAAAAAAAAAAAAAAGATTATAATAAATTTAATACTAAGAATTTGATAGATTTAAGGTATCTGTCTATGTTTGGAGAAGTTTTTTCCTTAAACATAGAAACTAGTTCATGTTTTTACATTTTAAGATTTATTTTTTATATTATAGAAAATTGCACTTAAAAAATTTATTCCTGGAGAAGTTTTTATAATATTTCTATTCTAATAAATGAAGAAAATTTAGTTAAAAAAATTTTTTTTTTTACACATTGAATTTTTAACGAATTTTCATTACCTTTATATCTAACTATGAGTATAGCATCATTAAAAATTATCCAAATTTAAAGCTTTTAGGTCATTCACTAGTAAATACTATCAAAAGCATTCATAATAATTTTCAACAAAATATTTTAAGAACGTTTTGAGAAATCACATTTCAAATTTCAACACTTTATTAAAATACCGTTCTGTGAGAAACGCATTTGAAGTTTATGAGTAACTTTAACTATTAAAAAATTAAAATACATGTTTAAAATTCCCCACACTTTCTTGCTTCAAAACTTTCTAATTGCCAAATTGCTAATTATTAAAAATACTAGAAAAACGTTTATACTAATCTTCATGAAAATTTAAAAAGTTTTGTCCAAAAAATGCTCTTTAAAAGGCTTTAAATTCTCAACTTGTGGTTCTGAAGTCGCTACTTCTATTTTGTTTTGACAGTTGTCACTGATGTTTAAACAACTGTAACTTTTCTTTAAAATGCCATAGAGACAAAACAAAAACAGATTTAGAAGCCTAAAAGTTTAAATTTTACAATAGAGGAATAAAAAAAAATATGATTATGAAATTGACGTTTTCAATGTAGACCTTAACCAATTGCTAATAAAAATTAAAATTCTAACATTAAATAGTTTAAAAAAAAATCCTTATAGAGCCAATAAAAACTAATGCTTTAGAAATTCCTTTCATACAGAATAGTTTATAGGAGAAATTATGACAAATAAAATAATAATAATAAAATAATAATAATAAAAAATTCCTTAGCCTTAGGTTAGAGCAAAAAACCATATTGCTCTACCCAATATCATCAATAGCAAATTGTTTTGATGTTTATATGTTGAATTGGTAATATCACAAATATCAATATGCATATAATAACTACCTGCATGAATAATGCATAAATTAGTTACGCATTTATCTTTATACCAATTAAAAAAATTTTGAAATAAAAAGCAAATTATCACTAATAACAAAACTACTAATAATTACAATCACTACTAATACACTTTTACAATAATCTATAAATTATGTTATTGCACCTTTGCTAAGTTGGTCTGCTTAAGTTATTTTTTAAATGATTTATTTAAAAATCATTATTTCTCTATCTTCTTATTTTGCCCCACAACATTCTTTACAAGATGAATTAACAGAGCAAAAAAATTTATATTTTTAATCTGACCTTAACCAAATGAAAAAAAAAAATTAATCCTTTATTTTTTGACAGATTCCAGAGTTCCCACTCTTTTTCCAGAACAAAAATTAAGGACTTTTTAAAGACCAAAGTAACTTTTTATAAGGACCTACTTGAAATACACAGCATAACCAGATAAACTATATTTGCTGAGGAACATATTTTAATGATTATGAACCACACAAGATAAGTTCAATAAAAGCCCTACAATATTTCAGCATAATGTTTTCAAAAATGCCTAAATATTAATAAGATAAACCTATTTAACAAAAACTAATTTTGAAAAATGTACATCTAAAGTTTTTTGAGTGATCAAACTAAAAATAAACTGTGAATATAATACAGTATTATAAACAGTACTTTCTGAGGGTTGAAAAATGACTATATATATATTTATATATCAGTTGATTATACCCGACATTCCTTGTGAAAGAAGAAAGTTTTGGACTTTTCTATTACATTGAATGCAAGGAAAATTAAACTTACATAAGTGATTGAAATATCTACAAATTCCCCAACCTCCATGCTTCAATTAATTAAAATCTGCCTGAATGTTAACTATTAGGAAAAGGCAGCTGACTTTATACTTTAAACCTTTTCAGTATGTGAAAGATTATTTGTCAAATAAGTTTTCTACCTCGTGACCATAAAAAGTACTAATAAACTAAAAGTATTTTCATAAATTCTTAAGGATATCAAGGAAAGGAATTTTGAATTACTACAGCAATACACTGAAACTATATATGTATTTTAGGATTTTCTTTATTATTAATACTGCCCTATTGATTAGAAACCATAAAAGAATGTTATGAACATTAACAAATATTTTATATATTCTTAGTATATATATATATATTCTTTGACCAGTACTGGCATTCTTAGAACCGGTTTCGGGCAAGTTTAATTCGGAACTTATAAAACCAGAAAGTTCACAGAGTAAGGCGAAAACCAATAAGGGATCATGTGACGACAGCAGATTGCGTCGATGGAGGAACTGATCGCATTCTAATTTTAAAATAAAGGAGTTTTTAAATACCTTTGATGAAAATTAAGTAGTTTTAAGGGCCCTTAAAATTGAAAGCTAAAATTAAGGAGTTTTTAAGGACTTTTAAGAATCATGGGAAACCTGAATTCTTATTCTTAGACATGTTTAATATAGATTAAAATAAGTCTAGGTACCCATTTTATTTTTCAGGTTTATTTATATAATTAAACACAATTACAACGTAAAAACATCAGAATTTTTCAAGAAAATTTAACATAAACTTTTAGGCATAACAAACTCTAGGGGGCCAGGGACTACGGTGCCAATCTCTGTTTACGTGACCAAGGGCCCTGGGGTGCGAAGCATATGTCCCGGTTAGGTGGTCAATCTTATGTGGATCCCCCAGTGTTTAGTTCTCCAGCATGCTTGGTCCTCAGTTCATCTACCCACTGAAGGGATGAGTCAACCTTGCCCGGCCAGAGATCGAACCTCTGACCTGTGTCGTGGGAGTGCTAAGCACTACCCCATCACCAATGGGCTTCAAAATTTAACACACACACACACACACATACATATATATATATATATATAAATATTTCATATTAACTATTAAACAATTCTATAAATTAACCAACTATTCCATTTGTCAACAATGTAACATCCAATAATGTCGAAATTAAGTAATAAAGAAGAAAAAATTAAAACTAATTTGCAAGGAACATTTTTCAAATCAACAAAATATTGAATAAAAAAAAGCTGCTTTTTAAGATTCTTTTATCTGATATTTAATTTGACTTTCATGTATAAATGCAAAAAATGCTATAACTTCACTGTTCCCTAAAACAAAATAAATTTAAAACTGCTGTGCCTCTCTCCTTTCCCTCAAGTTTTGAATGTAAATTTTACAAAACTAACATTTCAATTTTGCTTTTAGAATTAACCCCCCCCCCCAAAAAAAAGAGCTGTGAAATGGAAAAAAAATCATTTTAGTTTTTGGCTGCATTTATAAAACTAAATAGAATTAAAATGTAAAAACATGAGAATTTTCCAAGAAAATTTAAACACATATATAAAAATACTTCACATCAATTAACTATTAAACAATTAATCTATAAACTGACCAATTATTCCATTTGTCTACAAGGTAACATTCAAAAATGTCCAAATTAAGTAATAATAGAAATAAAATTAAAATTAATTTGCAAGGAACATTTTCCAAATTAACATTCTGATATTTAATTCTGATATTTAATTTGACTTTCATGTATAAATGTAAAAAATGCTATAACTTCACTATTCTCTAAAACAAAATTAATTTATAACTGCTGTACCTCTCTCCTTTACCTCAAGTTTTGAACATAATTTTACAACATTTCAATTTTGCTTTTAAGATTAACAACAACAAAAAAAGCTATAAAATGGAAAAAATAAAATGGTATTCTTATAAAACTCATATCCAACAATAAACTGAAATATTTTTTTTTTAAATCCTTACCGTCAAAATTTCCCATTTTTGCATTATCATCTCCTAATACAGCTGTTTCAGGCAAAGCTTGACGGCATTTCAAATTTGTCTCACTATTAAAGAAAATAAATACAATAAATAATGATAAAATAAATATTAATAATGAAGTTTAATCAACAAATCTTTTATGCTTCTAATATGTATGTGAAGAAATATTTTTAAGACTTAATCCTTAAAGAATTACTCTGAAATGAAATTAATTAAATTTATTCACATGCAAGAGATTTAAAATTCAAGATTTATCAGCAAACACTAATACTTTTGTTTTAACTGATTAGTCATATCAAAGAGTTCAAAAGATTAGAGTAATCTTTAAATTATTAAGTAAAGAAGCATATTTTCTTTAAAGAAAAAAAATTGTCATACAAATAAGATTTCTCATAACTTTAAAGTAATTTTTTAAAACTTTTCATCTTAAGTATTTTAATTAATAACAGTTGATGAGATTTATGCTTAATCAGCTTAATAAAATTAGAATGGTGAAAACTAACTACATCAAATAGACAAGACAAAGTAAAGAATAAACTTGTTTTTTTATTTTCTTGGATGATTAATTAAAAACCTTCAGCAAAATCAAACTTATATTTAGATAACTTTTATTTGGATAAAGAATAATATTTCCACAGTATTCATGAATGCTACTTAAAATATAATAACATGAACTTTAAAATCAAAAAGAATGAACAATATATCTTACATTAAATTATATATAATTTAGTAATAATTAAAAATTCTCATGCAAAATATACAGAAAGTATCACATTCTTAATCCCATACCCCTTTACCTATTAGCTTTATATTTAAATTAACCGTGATTAACAAAAAATTAATTTTAAAATTCTTAAGGTATCCATCTACGTTCGGAAAACTTTTTTTCTTTAAACGTAGAAACTAGTTCATGCTTTTACATTTTTAGATTTATTTTTTATATTATCATAGAGAATTACACTTAAAAAATTTATTCCTGGAGAAGTTTTTATAAAATTTCTAATAAATGAAGAAAATTTAGTAAAAAAAAAAATCGGGGGTTTTCAAAAGGTCTAATATTTTAATAAATTAAATTATTTCAGTATTTTTTGATGCAACACATTTCTTATACACTGGATTAATGAATCACCTAAAATCTTTGCTTAATTTACATTTGGTAAAAAATTTTGGTCTTTCAAAATCCTACACATTGAATTTTTTAACGAATTTTCATTACCTTTATATCTAACTATGAGTGTAACATCATTAAAAATTATTCAAATTTAAAGCATTCACTAGTAAATACTATCAAAAGCATTCAGAATAATTTTCAACAAAATATTTTAAGAACTTTTTGAGAAATCCCATTTCAAGTTTCAACATTTTATTAAAAATATCGTTCTGAGAAAAACGCATTTGAAGTTTTTGAAAGCCACTTTAACTATTAAAAAATTAAAATACATGTTGAAAATTCCACACAATTTCTTGCTTCAAAACTTTCTAATTGCCAAGTTGCTAATTATTAAAAATACTAGAAAAATGTTTAAACTAATCTTCATGAAAATTTAAAAAGTTTTGTCCAAAAAATGCTCTTAAAAGGCTTTAAATTCAAAACTTCTGGTTCTGAAGTCACTACTTCTGTTTTGTTTTGGCAGCTGTAGCTTTTCTTTGAAATGCCGTAGACAAAACAAAGACAGATTTAGAAGCCTAAAAGTTGAACTTTTACAATAGAGAAATTAAAAAAATTATGATTTTAGGCAAAAAATGACGTTTTTAATGTAGACAGATATTTGAAATGAATTCTAAAATTATGAAATGATTCTTAAATAGGAAAGACATACCCATCTAATTCTGCTGTTTCTATATAACAAAGGCCATTTGGTTCACTAGTGGATAGTAGTAATAAATCTGCCTGTAAGATCAAAATAATCATATTTTAAAAAATAATAATACAAGCATTTAACAATGAGTACAATATATCTGCTATACTGGAAGACAAAGTTTCAATACAGGAATACTTCATTTAGAACTGTTAACTGATTATTGTAATATGATACATTAACATGCTGAGTATGACATAAGTCCCTGGAGACTGACGGTGAACTTTCCATTCAGGCGACGTCTGTTCCTAGGATTTGACAGTGAATTTTTGAATGGAAAGTCTACTGTCTGTCTTTAGGGACTGATGCTTCTCAAACAAAAAGTCCACTATCAGTCCCCATTGACAGACATTGAACCGAGTTTGTTAAATAAATCTACAGAGAGTAAAATTATAAATAATTGAAAAAGTAAAAGTATAAAGTAAAAAAAATGTAAAATAAATAGATTCTATCATTTCTTATAACAAAAATATACAGGGCTCCCACTTTTTTTCCAGAAGAAAAATTAAGGACTTTTCTAAGGTCCAAAGTAACTTTTATAAGGACCTACTTGAAATACACACCATAATGGCATAAACCCTATTTTCTGAGGAGCATATTTTAATGATTATGAACCAGACAAGGCATGTTCAATAAATGCCCAACAATATTTCAAAAATAAGTTGTTAAAAATGCCTAAAAATTAATATTAGATAAATTTATTTGACAAAAACTAATTTTGAAAAATGTACATCTAAAGTTTTTTGAGAGTTCAAACTAAAAATAAATTGTGAATAAAATACAATATTATAAACAGTACTTTATGAGGGTTTAGAAATTACTGGTGTATATATATATATATATATATATATATATATATATATATATATATATATATATATATATGTATGTATGTATGTATATACTAGCTGATTATACCTGATGTTGCCTGGGAAAGAAGAAAGTTTTAGACTTTTCTATTATATTCAATACAAGGAAAATTAAACTTCTGTAAGTAACTGAAATATCTACAACCCCCCCCCTCCATGCTTTGTCTAATTAAAATCTGCATGATTGTTAGCTTTACGAAAGGGCAGCTGACTTTATGCTTTAAACGTTTTCAGTATGCGAAAGATTATTTATTTTTGAAATACGTTTTCTAGCTCGTGACCATAAAAAGTACTAAAAAACTAAAAGTATTTTCATAATTTCTTAAGGATATCAAGGAAAGGAATTTTGAATTGCTACAGTAATATACTGACAACATATATGTATTTGAGGATTTTCTTTATTATTAATACTACACTTTTGGTTAGAAAATGTAAAAGAATGTTAGGAATATTAACAAATATTTATGTACTATTTACAAAGAAATTTCCAATAGTGCAAGTTCACATACATAAATAATTTCATTTTGAAAGTTGAACAGATTTCTTCTCTTGTTTCAGAAATTTTTTCGCTCAAGTTCTGTAAGTTAGCTACTTTTTCTTTTATATCTTTCCATGAAAGAAATTGATTGTACTCCAATTTAAAAATTAAAGAGTTTTTAAGGAGCTTTGACGAAAATTAAGTAGTTTTAAGGGCCCTTAAAAATGAAAGCTAAATTTAAGGAGTTGTTAAGGACTTTTAGGGACCGTGGGAACCCTAATATAGTATAGTTACATAAAATTAATTAAAAAACATGAGGGTGAAAAGTAAAAAGAATTGAACACTTTTGTAAATTAATGTTAACAAAATAAACAAGAAAAGCATGAAAAATATTTTTTAACTAGAAAATCAACCTGTATTTGTTCTAATCTCCCCCCCCTTTTTTTTTTCATACAGCACAAAATTTTATTTTCTCATTTTCTAATAGTTTCAATGCCTTTTTTTTTATCATTTGAACCATTTTATTCAATCGATTCCCATATTCATCCAAGAGTATTGAATAATTCTTCAAGATTATTTGGTTTGAGGTTATATTCTGGTTGCACATCTTCTTAAATTTAACTTTTTTCTTTATAAGACCTTTTTTTATTCTTCTTATATGTAGATAAGAAATTTGTACTCAAAAGATTGAAAGTTTATTTGAATACAATCTATAACATTGGCATCATACAGTTAGTCAAAGCCTAAATCAAGCCTGGCCAATCCAAAAAAAAGCCTTGGCAGGTTACATTGAAAGTGCATTTTATTCTGTCAATCTATACCAGGGGTGTCCAAGACGTCAACTGCAAAGACATTTTAGGTAGTCCGTACGACCAACCCGATACTGACCTCACATATTAACAATTTAATTTATGACTTATGACATAGAATTAATGAATTATTTAAAATAAAAATGTACTAAAGTTTATGCTTTAAAGCCTAAAACAAACTGTACAAAATAATACAATAAATTTGTCGTTTTACAGTGGAGAATTAAATAGAAACAACTTGGCAAAGTGGGATGATTAGATTATATGGTACTGATTCGATATACACATTGTGGTTTTTGTTTTATTGCCCAAAAACTTGGCGACTTTTCTGGCAATGTCTGACGTTTCCAAAGATTTACAAATTGATTTTGTATTTGAAATCATACTTTGGATCAACGTATCTTTGCGAATCTGCTTTTTCAACCATGAACACCATAAAAACCAAACATCGGCTGTGTTTAACAGATGAACACTTAATTTCATGTTTACGCATTGCAATAAGCTCGTTCCAGCCACAATATGATAAACTTGTCGCAGATATACAGTGCCAAATTTCAACTAAACGAAGTGAATAGGTTGGTCCATTTTTGATATATGAATACTTCGATTATTTTCGTCAGTAAATTTTTATTTTGCAATATTAATATTAAGTTTTTTTTAGAAAAAATTAGATAATTTACCATTTTTTCTTGTTACTGAAAATAAATATATAATAAGCTTATGCTAGCCACAATGTGATAAAATTGTCACAGACATACAGTGCCAAATTTCAACTAAACGAAGTGAATAGGATGGTCCATTTTTGATATATGAATACTTTGATTATTTTTGTCAGTAAATTTTTATTTTGTAATATTAAGTTTTTTTTTTTAGAAAAATTAGATAATTTACAATTTTTCTTGTTACTGAAAATAAATATATAAACATGTGCATTACGTAAATTTAGCTCTACCATTGGTAGACTGCCTTCGATTTTTTAAATGTGGAGTACACCACGGATCCCAAAAGTTTGGCAACCCCTGTTCTATACCATATATGTAATCAACAAAAATATTTTTATGTGGGGAAAGTAGATATTTTTAATTGTCAAGGCTTGCTTGGCAATGTAACTCAAATGTATTAAATTGTGGTGAGAAAGGCTCTCCCTCACAACTCAAGACCAGGTGAAATACCTAGTAAATATTCTTTATTTTTATTATAAGAAAAAGTTTTAGATCAACATTTATATTATGGCTTGTTAAAACATTATTGGTGAAACTATCAACAACAGAAATAAAATTGTAAAGATCCTCAGTTTTTCAAGGGAGAATTGACAGCTGGATTAAAGAAGGGAAAGAAAGGGTTATACATAGCAATCTTTGGTTTTGGAAAGTGTGGGAGAAATGCCAATTTCAATGATTCTTATCCTTATTTTGGGTAGTTGGGAAAGTTAAGGTCCCCGAAGCAGAATGTGCCAAAAACTGCGATACGTCGCAGAACAACTGGCTCTGCTGCAGAACAATCGCGGCTTGTGGAAAAACTTTATTTCCTTTACATATATATATATATATATATTGATAGTTTTCCATAAGTAGGAAAGGATGTAAAATACTTATTGGATTACGTTGATTCCTTGTTACAGCAATACCACGTTTATTTTGACCAAAGTATGGAACTTGATGCTGGTTATATCACCTCCTAAAATATTTTTCTGCTTTGATTATTTATTATTTCCCCGTTCAAATATGGATAGCAAAGCTTTAGATCTCTCCACTTTTTTGGAGCTTATGAAACTTTTTCCATGTGTTTCACCCTCTGAAGGAAAAAAGAATGAATTATTTTTTGAATATCAAATTTTTCTTAACTGGAATTTTGATGCAGTTGATCATTCTCGGTAAAATAGAATGTTCTTTAAAATGAAAGTTATATTAGTGCAAACTGTAAATGAATTAAAACCAGAGATCCCTAAATTTATCAATTTCTTAATGCACATTATATCTATTCTTATATCAGAAGCTATTTGCGAATCATGGAGATCAACAATCGATAAATTTTTTTTTTCTATAGGCATAATGTAAATGATGGTGATGAAACTAGTATAGGGACAACTGATAAAAGAATGTTTATTTTTTCAATGAACTTCCACCAGAACACAGATTAGTCTGAAAATTATTAAAAACTTCCCTTGCATTAAGGTTTGGGCCAAATTATCAGTCCCATTTTTATCATCGTAGTGATATCTCAAAATATCTTACATCAAAAGCAATTGACAGGACAGTAAATTCTATGTTAATGCATTGGCTTTAATACAAATATTTTTCTAAATTGCAGGTAGGACTGTTTTATTAAATATTTTTAGTTATACATATTGGTAAAGATGAAAATGTACCACAATAGGAATAATATTGTGAGAGAATAAATGTATGGTAAAATAAATATATCTCCTGCAGAACATTTTTGATTATCTGAAAGCTTGTTGCAGAACATTGAAAAGTATTCTGCTGTGCGGGTTAAGGTTTAGAAAACCAGAACATGGGTGAGGAGAATTTTGAAGAAGAGTAATTTTTGTCATATTACGTTATACACACATACATACTTATAAATATAATGAGGTAAAAATAAAAAGCAGTGCACTATTTTTTATTCTTATTAATCATAAATAAACAATAGGACAGTTCAAACTTTATAAATATACAAAAGTGCCTATAAAAATAATCCATATTTTATATTATATTTACTACAATAATTTTAATATATACTACAATATATCATAAAATTATTGCAATACAAAAATTTTATATACTACAATAATTTTTATTTTATTTTATATACAGGGTATCTGCCAAAATAAAATTTTTCAAATCCATGACTTTTCCTGATTTAGCAGATCATTTTCCATGACTTTAAAAAGCTTTCGTTAAAATATATATGAATAAAACTTCTGATGTACATACAAATAAAATATATGCTTTTAGAGAAATTACAGGAATTTTATCATAAAAAACTATAAACTTACTTTATAAGTGTTAACAAACTCACATACATAAAATAAATTGTATCTACATACCTAAGTTCAATCTTATAGCAATTTTTCAACCAAAATGTTTCTAATTTGAATTCAGAGTACTTTGGTATTATCTGGGTGACCATGAATAATAGACAAATATAACCCTATAATGTTTATATACAATATCCCTAGAGATAAACTTATATTTTGTGCAAAAATCTTAATTTTTATTAAAAAATAATGAATATTATATTAATAAAATTTTAATCTACAATTTAAGAAAAACCAGAATAATATATATTTACCCACCCATTAAGCTTTCTTGCTTTGAGTTTCCTTTGTGAACAAATTTTACTTGGTAATAGAGTCAATAGGATAATACATAAATACCAAACTCAGTAACTTCAGTCAAATGACAAGTAAAAATAGAATTAAACAATTCAATGCATTTTTTTAATCGGTAGTTTAGCAGATCCATGACTTTCCATGACTTTACTCATTTTACTTGAAAAATCATGACTTTCCATGACAAAATTAATCCATTGTATAAATCCATGATTTTCCCTGACTTTCCAGGTGCGCAGAAACCATGTATATATGCATGCAATATTTTTTTCAACTATACATTTTATGAATTTCTCTTAAGGTTTACAAAATTTTACTGATGGGCTATCATTTGGCCACATCTGGCCTCAATCAAATTCCAGTTTCACAATGTCTATATTGAGATGATATCAGTTTTTGATGCAATATTTCCCCACAGAATCTTAAGGAATTAATCAGCAATAAATGAAACTTAATAGTCAAATTTCTTCTATAGAAAAATGTTACACTCAGTGAATCTACCATTAGAAAGACATGCATGCATTTTAACAAAATAATGAAAAGAAATCGTTACATACTGCAACAAACTGATCATTTTCCATCCGTATGATATCTCCAACTTGTACTTTATGCCACCTTTCATCAATGAGTTTGCCACCTCTAAGAACTCTCGATAACCTATTGTTAACTTGACAGTCACTTCTATGTCTTTGCTGAAATCAAAAGATATGGTAAGACATAAAAATTCTAAAATAATTATTGCATTCTATTGATAAAGACTTATAAGAAAAGAAGAAACTAACAAATTATATAACAATTTCAATTTGTACAGATAAAAATTATTTTAATTGTAATTATTTCTAGTATTAATTTATATATATATATATATATATATATATATATATATATATATATATATATATACAGTAAAACCTCCAAAGTTGACCACCTCTCTATGTTGACCGAAATTTACCAGTTTGAATGGTCATAATGCATTTTCAATGGCGATTTACCTCTCTATGTTGACCACCTCCGTAAGTTGTATGTTGACCAATTTTTAGTAGGTTTTACTCTCTGTAACTTGACCACTGATGTTTTCTTGAATTAGATTTTTCATCTCGCTATTCTCCACCTGGTTTCCAGGAACTTCTTTATCAGTCAATCGGATTATCTGAGTAACACTCGTGACCCCCCCCCCTCTTTGGTGCTCCATTCATTGTTCACTTCCAGTATGGTACTATGGGAGGGAAAAACCAGAGATTACCCAGCCTTTTGTTAATGAGAAATGCTATTCTAGCCCTTTGCATGCTTTCATTTTTTGGATTGGTTGTAATTGCTGAAATCTGTCGAAAAAGGTATAAAGTTAGGCAAGCCAAGATTAAGAACTGCTACAAGAAAGCTGGATTTGTTACAGCTACAACATCGGTGTAAGAGGATGAGCTTCCTCTATTTCCCTTGCCAGTTTTTGATGCAGTTAATTTTGAAGATTATGTTACCATGGACGATGAGTTAGTAACATGTGTTGAACCAGACCCAGAGGCAATCTTCAGTGAGATACTCTCTGGGACTAAGCACAGCGAGGACTCTAAGGTACGAGAAATGGACGGCAAAGAGGATGATGATCCAAGTGATGATGCAGTTTGAATGGTCATAATGCATTTTCAATGGCGATTTACCTCTCTATGTTGACCACCTCCGTAAGTTGTATGTTGACCAATTTTTAGTAGGTTTTACTCTCTGTAACTTGACCACTGATGTTTTCTTGAATTAGATTTTTCATCTCGCTATTCTCCACCTGGTTTCCAGGAACTTCTTTATCAGTCAATCGGATTATCTGAGTAACACTCGTGACCCCCCCCCCTCTTTGGTGCTCCATTCATTGTTCACTTCCAGTATGGTACTATGGGAGGGAAAAACCAGAGATTACCCAGCCTTTTGTTAATGAGAAATGCTATTCTAGCCCTTTGCATGCTTTCATTTTTTGGATTGGTTGTAATTGCTGAAATCTGTCGAAAAAGGTATAAAGTTAGGCAAGCCAAGATTAAGAACTGCTACAAGAAAGCTGGATTTGTTACAGCTACAACATCGGTGTAAGAGGATGAGCTTCCTCTATCTCCCTTGCCAGTTTTTGATGCAGTTAATTTTGAAGATTATGTTACCATGGACGATGAGTTAGTAACATGTGTTGAACCAGACCCAGAGGCAATCTTCAGTGAGATACTCTCTGGGACTAAGCACAGCGAGGACTCTAAGGTACGAGAAATGGACGGCAAAGAGGATGATGATCCAAGTGATGATGAAACTGAAAACTACCCAACTCTGAAGGAAGACGATGTAAAGCGCATGATGGAGCAACTTCAAGATTTCGCTGCAGAAAAATGCCCAAGCATGCTTAATGGACTTGTAAACTGTGAAATTTGTTTTTTGCAGTTACTAAATGAACAAAAAGAGGACTCAAACAAAAATTTAATCATTCTTTCAAAATTTGTAAAAATGCGTTGTACCTTCAGTAAAAATAAAAATGAGTAAGTGCTAATTTTTTTCTAAATTTTTCCCTAAAAAATACTAAAAAAGCTCACTAACTTTTTTCTAATATTGTATATAGTAAATATTTTTAAAAAATTCCCTAAGTTGACCACCTCTGTATGTTGACCACTTAGTTACAGTCCCTTAGGTGGTCAACTTATGGAGGTTCTACTGTATATATATATATATATATATATATATGACACTAAAAGTATGTACACTAAATACATATTGTATTTTACAGTGAAAAAGCTGAGAATTTTACATAAACCTAAAGAGGAGGGTCAGCTTATATACCAGGGGTGGCCAACCTGCGGCTTGGGAGCCACATGCAGCTCTTTGAAGAACTATTTGTGGCTCTGAATAAATGTACCCAAGTTCCCTTTTCATTTTTGTTTTATTATATTTTTAAAAATTATTACAACTAATGGAGCTCCAGCAATGTTGTGTAAAAGTATCCATCTTATTGGGTTTTGGTTTTGGAGTGCTATGGTCTACTTTTTGCAACACGAGGGCTAATGAGACCGGGACCTACTGCTTAAAGCCGATTCCAAACGGCTACGAACATCCATGCCATAGTGGGATTCGAACCCACGAACTCCGGTTTTGAAGGCCAGCACCCTAACCATTCGGCTATCGTTCAGCCTGTCTTATTGAGCTTTTAAGAGATGATTCTCAAATTCCACAATTCATATCGATTCACTGCATAATTCACCAAGAACATCTTGTTACAAAATATTTAAAATATGCTGATTTTATGAAAACTTTAACACATTGTAAATTACATTCGTACTAAAGCAAAACATAATCGACAAACTTCCAAATGGCATTCAATAAATATAATTTCTGTTATAAAAAAAAAATAAATAAATTTTAATACACTTTTTGCATATTTTGTAAATACGTAACTAATTGCGGCTCGCAAAAAATTTCAAATTTTAAAAAATGGCTTGGATTATTAATTAAAAATGGCTTGTTATATACGAATCTGTGGAACAAGTATAGTAAATATCCTTCTTGGTGAAGTTTTTGCTGTTAGCAACAAAAAACAGCCTAATTGGCAAAACTACACAAAAGGGTTTTTTTAAGCATAAAATAACAGAAAAAATTATATTATGAAAATTAAATAAAACTTCAGAAATAATTTTAAAATGAGAAAAAACACAAATAAATGTATAGTAACTTTTACCTGTATTATAATCCTGACAAAATTAGAAATACTACATCTGTAACAAACGGGCTAATCTTCTATAAAACATACTTCTACATAAGCCGGAAGCAATTAATAAATTACCAAAAATGGCAGTTTTAAATGTGTTATTTGATGAACCATTGTTCATCAGAGGGGGGTTGTTGTAAATATTTCCAGCCTCTTCACTTTTTTCAATGTAACCGAAAACTTTGGGAACAAAGCACCAAAGTTCTTTTTTAAAAATTTTGATTTTCATTGTATGTTTAGTTTGGCTCTGTGAGCGATGCACATATGAAAAGGTTGACTTGAATAAAAAATATTCTTGGTCATGGTAAAAGTACCACAGAAACTCGTGTTGGAAAACTATTACTACTAATGTAAATAATGTATATAATTTTAAAATTACTCTAATAAAGCTCTCCCATATCTAAAGATTTTTTGGAATAATTAATATTTTTTTTCATGGTGCCAAAACCAGGGAAAAAGGTAAGATACCTTTTGACATGTTTTGTTTCTGAAATACTTGATACCTGAACAATTTCATCTAAGAACAATTCTTGAATTATTAAAAAACAAAATCACATGAATATTTTATAAATTTTGAAAGTTGAATATTTGTATTACTTGAAGGAAAAAGTTCATTTTCATTAGCCCTTGTGTTTAAAAAAGTAGACCGTAGAGATCCAAACCAAACCAAAACGTTCATTTTGTTTTTGTTGAATTTGATTCTATGAAAAAAATATTTCATTTTTGATTTTGAATTGATTTGAAAATGTGTTATTTGATGAACCACTGATCATCAGGGGAAAAGGGAGGGGGGAGTTTGTTGGAAATATTTCCAGCCACTCTTCTTTCTTCACTGTAATAGAAAACTTTGGTTGCGAAGTGCCAACATTCTTTTTCTTGTAATTTCGATTTTCATTGTATGTTGAATTTGGCTCTGTGAGCAATGCACATATGAAAAGTTTGACTTGAATGAAATATGTTCTTGGTCATGGTAAAAGTACCATGGAAACTCATGTTGGAAAACTATTACTACTAATGTAAATAATGTATATAATTTTAAAATTATTGTAATAAAGCTCTCCCATATCTAAAGATTTCTTGGAATAATTAATATTTTTCTTCACCTACAAACTCTAGTACCAAGAGCAGTACCCTACCTGATTGGCCATGTTTGTCTCATTATTAAATGAAGGATATTTAAATCTTAATTTTCATTTGAAAAATTCTGAGGTATGAGTTATTGTGAATTCTAATGCTGCAAGTAGTATAATCTATTCATGCAATAAAAATCATGATAAAAAAATTCATAAAGTATAAAAAGACAGATTATTGATTCAAATCAATGATTTTTTTTAAATCCAGTAATTTAAATCATGATTTACATCCAGGTGACATAAATTAACCTACACTGTTAATAGATAATTTTCTAAATGATTAGTAGCACAAGAGCAACTATGACTACTTACAATATCATCGATGGCATCTTTCAGGGCAGTTATGGACAACACAACCATCAAAGGCACAGCAGTTGTAATATAAGTTAAGGATGATATTTGAGGTATAAGCTGAAAGACAAACCTTACTATTAATATTTGAATAAATTGTATGAAAGAGATTTGGTATACACATATGACCTTGAATGACAAAAAAATATATTTTACTCACATATATAAAAACACAAAGACAATAACAAAATTATCTTTAAATCAGTTTGACAAAGTGACATTTTTTTTTCAAATGCTTACTTGATAAAATCCACTTTATAGCAAAGTGGATTTTTTTTTTCCAGAATTTACTGTAGCAATTTTTTACTTCAGATAAAAAATTATTTTTATATTTACAGACATGGCAACATTCAAGCACTTGCGTCTGGAAGAACAGCGTGGTTTGAAATTTTAACATGCTAATTACAGATCTTAGTACATATCTTATTGGTTTTCAAATAAAATTAAATTTAAAATATTTACACAGTAAATTGTAAAAGGTAAATAAAAAATTATGTATTTAAAAATGTATGATTAGTTTTTTTTTTTTTTAGCTTAGACAACTTATTTTTCAGAACAGTGTTTCTTGTAGCAACATTGACCCTGATTAAAATATTTACATTTTTTTTTATCATCATGGATTCTAGAGTTTATCTACTCAAATTTGACCTAAATACAGTTTGGTTTTTCTGCACAGTACTGAAAACTGTTTACTATGTAGCATTACTGTGCAGAAAGAGTAATATTAACCAGTATTTTTGTCCAAAATTTTGTATTTAATTGCTGAATCGTAATCTTTTAGCTGTTCAAAAGTTTTGTTATTTTTCGGAGCAATCTGAAGAGTTTCCGGAGTTATCAATTTTTCTCATTTTCCTGGAGCAATTTCAGAGAATCTGGAGTAGTTGGCATGGCTGTATTTATTATGATGATAGGTATAAAAATTTATATGTTTTGAGAAATTATTTTTAAGTTCAAAATTGTACACCCCCCCCTCCTCAAAAAAAGTCACTAATATTCAAACACCAGGGTCTGAATTTTGAGGATATTTTGGAACACTTTAGATCCATTATATCTTTAAATCAGGGTTCCCAAAGTGAGCCCACACAGGTTTTTTTGATAGGGCACATTTGAAAAAATCTGCTTTATGACAAAGAGATTTTTTTTCCTCAAAATATAGTGCAGTACATTTTTACTTTAATAGGAAAAATGATTTTTATAATTATTATGACACTAGGTATACAATTCATTTATATCTGAGAATTATCTAAAAACACAAAATTATACCAAAAAGATGTCATTAAAACTCACGCACCAAGGTCTGAATTTTAATGACATCTCTTTGGTACAGTTTTCAACTTTTAAATAACTTAAAGATATCCTTAAAACAAACTAATAATATATTTGAGGTAATTTTCTTTCCTTGAAAATAAGTCTTTTGTTAATATATCAATAATTTAGAGTTTAGTTAATCTAAATTTGCAAAATTTGATGTCCACAATATTCATATTTGGCCTTCTAGTTTTTTTGGTCTTGGTTGATACAGCAACAAATATAAAGTTAAATAAAAATTAATCATCTTTTATGATGAAAATATTTACTTACATAAATTATAGGGATGTACTGAATATTCAGTCACTATGTGGTATTCAGCCCTTCAGCTAAATATTTGGTCTAGCTTAATTTTGTCAGATATTTGGACAAATGAAGAATATTGCAAAAAACTTGTGAAAAATTGTTACCTATTTCCATTTTACAGAAGTTAAATAAATAGCAAAAAATAAAAATGAAATAATTGTGCATTTCTATTTCTATTTTTGGGCAACTAAACTCACTTAAATTGAGAAAAGATTTGCTAGCTTACTGTCAGCACTTAAAAGATCTTCATTAAAGGTGCAGAGAAATATTTGAATATATTTTTGAGTTAGTTATTACCCTAAAATGTGCATGTAAACCAACAAATTCAGATAAACTTAGAACTAAAGCCAATGTTTGAATCAAGATATTACAAACTATATTATATAAATAGACAGATACTGATCAATGTGAATAACCTCATATGAATACATTAGGCTTTTCTATTCCATTAATAGCATTGAAAAATAATATTTCTATTACACATAAGGTATAATTTTGTTAGATATTAATTTAAAGATCAAATGTCTTATATCTTATTTTTAACATTACTATTAAATACACAAAATTAAAATTGTAATGTTATTGCTATGTAATGATACAGAGCATTTTACTTGAAGGTTCATGGTTAGGTGTTCACCATGAGATGGGGCCCGTCAGACCATGGGCTTAAAGTTTGGGAATCCAAAGTACTAAGATTCTGAGTGATTTCATTCTTAACACTGTACAGATCAGAAAATCATTCCAATATTTAAATAAAATACATATAGTTTATGGCAAGGCCCAAACTGATATCTTTGTATGTAATATTTGTATATTATAATACAGGGTTCCCACTCTTTTTCCAGAACAAAAATTAAGGACTTTTTAAGGACCAAAGTAACTTTTTATAAGGACCTACTTGAAATACACAACATAACGGCATAAACCCTATTTTCCGAGGAACATATTTTAATGATTATGAACCAGACAAGGCATGTTCAATAAATGCCCTACAATATTTCAAAATTATGTTTTTAAAAATGCCTAAAAATTAATATAAGACAAATTTATTTGACAAATACTAATTTTGAAAAATGTACATCTAAAGGTTTTTGAATGATCAAACTAAAAATAAATTGTGAATAAAAACAATATTATAAGCAGTACTTTTTGAAGGTTTAAAAATAATGACTCATATATATATATATATATATATATATATGTCAGAGTCATTTTATCACATATATATATATATATATATATATATATATATATATGTCATGAGTCATTTTATCATATATATATATATATATATATATATATATATATATATATATACTAGCTGAGATCATACCCGATGTTGCCTGGGGAAAGAAGAAAGTTTCAGATTTTTTATATCACATTCAATGCAAGGAAAATTAACCTTCCATAAGTGACTGAAATATTTACAAACCCCCATATTCCATGCTTCGTTTAATTAAAATCTGAATGACTGTTAGCTATTAGGAAAGGGCAGCTGACTTTATACTGTAAACCTTTACAAAAGATTATATATTTGTCATATAAGAAAACTGATAGGAAATCACATGACGACTGCGGATCTCATCAATGGAGAAATGGATCACATTCCAATTTAAAAATTAAGGAGTTTTTAAGGACCTTTGGCGAAAATTAAGTAGTTTTAAGGGCCCTTAAAAATGAAAGCTAAAATTAAGGAGTTCTTAAGGACTTTTAAGGACTGTGGGAACCCTGTAATATAAACCTTCTTTTACTTTTTTTATAACTTAGAAGCACAAAATTTTTAAAACTGTAAATATATAATAAAACAAAACACAGATAAAGTGTATTACCTGGAGGACTAGCAAACAAAGGAAGTAGAAATTTGCCAATCTTTGAAACTGCTCAAAAAGGTTTAGAGGGGCAAATGTCAGGAAGGTGTACTTTGATGTCTTGATGTAGTTATTCTGTTAAAATACACAAGATTGAATAGTGTATACACAATAAAGTTTCTTTTCTTTTTCTTATATGGTTATCTGCCCTATTGTATCATTCAAATTTTGTACCATGAACTCTAAAAGAATTTCTTGTTTTATTAACACTTTGACTGTCAAGGTCAGGTCTACTTAAGAATTGGGTTCCCCTTGGCAAATTTGGTGAAAATATTGGCAATATTTACTAAAACACACAGGTAATCCATCCAAACATTGTATTTCTTGCTTTTTCTGGCAACTTTAATTAATGCACAGTGTGCCATTGTAATAGAATTATATACTCTTACTTAATTAAAGAAAATGACTTGAAAACCAGACATTTATATTTATCGGCAATTAATCCCTTAACAGTTTACAGATGTGACAGCTCCAAATTATTAGAAATCAGCCATAGTGAACCATTAATGGCTTGTTGTATCTAATTTTTTTAAGCATTGCACACCTTTATTATATAAAAAAAGAGTTACACAAGGAGAGTTGGATGCAAATATCATATAAATTATAATATAGAAACAGATTGTTTGAACACTGTGAGATCAGGAGAAAATGTTAGGCAACCATACTTAAACCATTATCGCCAATTTAGCAGGGGAACCCAATTCTTAAGCCAACCCATCAAGCAGGGTTGATAAAAATCATGATTTTTTTTTATTTAAATAGGATTTTTGAAATTTAAATATATTTAAGTATAAAATTTGATACAAGCAAATTAAATTGTTCAAGTCAGATGTCTAAATCAATTAATTCTGTTTATATATATAATAAAAAATACATATAGCTAAAATATATATAATATATAAGAATAATTTATAAATCAGTAGAAAATAATTACTTGCAATATGGGGATTTTTGCTTGTTTTAATTATTTATATTATAATTTAAATAAAGGATGCTTCCTGTTAATTTATACATTTTTCTCCTTCAACCATAGAATTATTAGAAAGATGACGGTAAACTAAAGGCTAAGAAATCACAATAATTTTTATTTTTTATGAAAATTTTACAATCAACTTTTTATTTTGTAACAGTGGCTAAATGATTTATAAATAAAGACAAGTTTAACTGTTTTGTCGTTTCAAAATTCCAGAATTATTCCCAGGTTTATAAAAATAAATAAATAAAAGCAGGGGGGAATAATACTTATTATATTTTTGAGTGCATTTGTTTTTATTTTTTAGAGGCATTTAATATTTAAAAAGTCAGGGCATTCTTTTCAAGGTATGATAATGAATTTTTACTGTGCCAGTAATTTTTTAATATAAAAGATGAAAATAACATTTGACTGAGAGATAAGAAAGAGATAGGGGAGAAGAAATGTATTTAACAAGTAGGATGCCACTTTAATAATATAAGGACAGGTGGGGTGCAGCAGCCTCCTGAAACCACCTGGGAACAACTGAGGGTTCTCAATATTTTCTTATTGTGCTTATTACTAACAGCTTTCTCTTAGAGATTCAATCTTTAAAAATTGATTTAAATCAATAATTTTTTTTTAAATCAACTGATTTAAATCATGGTTTAAATCGCTCAACCCTGCCGTCAAGCTCTGAGATATAGAAGCTCTATGAATTGTCTTTTAATCCCTTTAAACCCACAGAAACTTCTTTTCTGGGATATATTGAACATGGGTTAAGAAAGCCCTTAAAATGAAGGTAAAAATAGACATTTATCATAATTCATAATCATAATTTACAGACTGTATACTTACCCTTTTATTAAATATTATATATATTTATCAACATGAGAGATTCTGCAGATATATGAGTTTGACAATCAGGTAACTTACAAAATGAACTTTTGATATTATGCTACTGCTAAATACAATAACTGCATATTAATATTTTCAACACGGCCATAACTAATGTAAAACTCAATGGAATAAAGTCCCCTCTTCCACCAAAGAAAAAAAAATCTGGGGTTTAATGAGTTATATTTTAGCACCGATATAAACGTGCTTTTTCAAATATAAGTTTCTAAAACTGCATATTTAGTCAAAATTTTGTTTTTAAATAAAAATTTTATTTTTGAAATTTACCTTTTTTGTCCTTTGTTAATTTTCCTATAAGCTTAATTTTTTTTTATACATTTACTGAAATATACAAGACAAGATTGTGCATATACTATTAGATACATATATAGTGTTAAATTTAATATAATTTTTAATGTTGTTGGTAAAATAAATTTTGTTTTTCAGTTAAAAAAAAATAGTATGACATATAATTGGTTTGGTCCAGTCTAAGCCCCCCCCCTTTAAAAAAAAACAACTAAATTCTGGTTGTGGCCTTTATTAGTAATTACAACATTCCATTTGGATAGAATAACTAAATTTATAATGAAAATACTGTATACCAAAGGTATTAATCTATATTTACATGAGTGGCACACATTCATCAACAAAATTTAGAATCAAAGTATTTTAAATGTCAAAGTAAGCTAACAACATTTTACATTTAAATATTCAATATATCCTAGTTAAAAGAATGATAAGATTATGCATGCACGGTTTTAAACATTGCAGAATTTATATGTGCTATAAATACAGTGCTATATGATGAATTTATATGTGCTATAAATACAGTGCTATATATAACTAACAACATTTTACATTTAAATATTCAATATATCCCAGTTAAAAGAATGATATGATTACACATGCACAGTTTTAAAAATTGCAGAATTTATATGTGCTATAAATACAGTGCTATATATAACTAACAACATTTTACATTTAAATATTCAATATATCCTAGTTAAAAGAATGATAAGATTATGCATGCACGGTTTTAAACATTGCAGAATTTATATGTGCTATAAATACAGTGCTATATGAATAGCTATGCCCCAGTTATAACTGAAAGTGGATGCATATTTAGAACTACAAATACTGCGCTGAAATAATATTTTAATTTTTTTTTCAATATACAAGGAAACCTATAGAATATAAGTATTATAGTGAAAGATGGGTGCTTTAAATCAGTTAAAACAAGACCGTAAAAAATATTATTTACCATGACCTCAAATATCAAACCTTTTTAATAAATAAATAATAAAATTAAAAGCATTAACAAAATTATTATGCTTTAATGCAAACACATTTTGTGCTAATATGCATTTAGATATTGCCTTAAGCACATATATGCCCTTATAAACTTGCACTCTAGAAGTACTGCGAAATGTCTAATAAATATATAAATAAGTAAATTTAATAATACTTACCGCGTAATTAAATTGGGCATTGTAAGTAGGGTCGTTGGCCCGTATTCTTCTGAATTCATAATCTGGAAGAAAAATTTAAAATTATGAAAAAAATGCTAACTTTAAAGAACAAATATAAATAAAGGGACACAAAGGAATTTTTAAACAGTTCACGTAATAAAATTTAAATACCAAGCAACATATCCATAGCATTTCTGTTCTCAAAGAAGAAATTATCTAATTTATTACGAGTGTTTTAATTGCTCTTCATATTATACAACCACTTGTTTTAAAATATGGCGCGCATTTTTATTTTTTATTTTTTAACATGCCGTCTAAAAATGTAAACAAACGAGGAATAAAGCGGTTACAGTTATTTCTGTTGACAATAGCGCATTGTAAACATCACAAAAAGCCTGTGTTCATATCATAAAAAAGTCCGTGTTTTTAAGTTTGAAAATGGAGAGAGTTATTTCAGGACAAATATTTTAAAAGTATGTTCTTAGGAATACTGAAAATTTTTAAGGCGAACTCCGATGCATTTCTTAGTTAGACATTACAAATGAATTCGTTAGAGTAGCGCATCATTTTAGACGTGCTTCCGGAATCTAAATGAGCACTGATTCTATTTTGAAAATTTTATAATATAATCCTTTGTCATGTTGTATTTAAATGTTAATTTTCAACCCATCAAACTATTTTACAACTTTGAAGACTCCGCGAAAGTTAAGAGTAGTTATCAAAAGCCTCTTCTAACAAAACTCAGGGACAAGTTCTATTGAAAGTTTAAAATATTCGGTAGCCTAAGCAAATTACAAAATAACATTAAACTCAATGAAGAGTGGAAAACAATTATAACTTCTCTTAAACTTTGTTATTACATTCAAGCATATAAAAAAGGGAAAGACGTATGTTCGTATTCAATTTATCGTAAATTATAGTCCGCAAACGTAATGTTTATTATATTATGACAGTATACAATTAAAAGAGACATTTTTGAAGTGTAAATTGTATAAAAGTTGCATCATAAACTACAAAATTATAATGTACAATTGAAAGAAATTAGAAAAAGCTTCTTTAAAAGTTGAAACTCGTAAAAAATACTGTAAAGTTTGAATAGCAAATTTTGAGTAAATAGTAACGACAAGCAAAGCATTTTTTAAAGATTATTCTGAAAATTGTATAAATTTTTGTACATGTTTCAAATCTGCAAAAGGGTAGTAAAGGATTAAAAGCAGCACGCAGGGAAAACGAGGGAAATGAAGAAAATTATGTATGCTCTCTAATATGTGATGTTTATGTCAATAAACGAATTTTACTTTTAACTGTTTAAGTTTCTGGAATACTTTAAAAAACTTTTATGGAAAATGGTAGAAAATAAAAAAGGAAACTGGGACTGCAGAAGCAAGAGGACTTTATAAGAAAAAAAAAATTTTTTTTTAACTTAACGAAGTTTTGCAAAAGATTTGTAGAAATAAGAAAAATAACTTTAAATAAAAAAAACCCTTTCACTACAATAGAAAATGGCACCAAAAGTTACACTAAAAAAGTTAAAGTAAAATCGAAACAGAAACAAACAAAAATACTAAAAAAAATCTTCCTTAACAACGGGAGAGAAAGTAATGCTTAATCTCCAGCCAATTAATTCCGATAAAAATAAAATGGTACAAAAAATAAGGATTAGTTACACTTCAAGGCATTTAAGAACGATTATTTTATTTCCTAGTTAATGACTATGAAAGATATCAAGATTTCTTTTCTTGGCACCAAATAAT
>CM063507.1:69560559-69573059 GCA_032207245.1 Pardosa pseudoannulata | reverse complement strand
AGACTGAAACATTCACTTAATCACAAATTAAATAAACTGAGTGTAATTTTCATCACAAATTTGTGATTTAGCTTAAATTGTAAAATTAATTTTAAAAAAAAAACTGTATTTTGAGTGGAGGTTGAAGAGAAGTTCTAAAATTGAAATTTTTTTTTCAAATCTCTTTTTTATGCTTATTTTTATACCTACATAGCTTTTTAAACATAATAGCATCATACAAAATTTCCCATACCAAATTTCCTAAAAATTAATGCAATTAATGTAAAATCAATGTAAATAAATGAGTAATTTACCTGTATAGTTGGCTTTCTGTGCGATTAGATTTTGGAGTCAATTCCCACTAACTATAAATATAAAGCTTAGAATACCTAGCTTTTATGAAATTATTAATCAAAATTTGATCATGTAAGATATAATCGGAAACACGGTACTGCACAGAGTCCAACATCGCAATCTGGACAGTAGAACCTTGTTTCTCTCCTTACCTTCTTCCCTCTACTGTCTCTCTTTGAGCAGCAAATAATCTAGTAGCCAGTAAAGTAAACAAAATCATTTGAAACCATAAAAAGCATATGCGAGATAATTCGGGAAAGACTGATTGCACAGTGTAAAATTTCACAGAGCCCGAGCTATACTCGGGGTGAGCCAGGATGGTACATTTCGCCTGCCCGAGTTCAGCTCGGGAAAAACCGGGAAGGGGTTAAGCTTCATAAAGTTTGCTTTCTAACACGTTCAATTAAGTGCCACACTAATTAAAATTAGACAATTTTCTAACATTTATGTAAATAAAAGACACCGAAAAGAGAGGAACCAATCTCGATTATATATATATTATATTATATATATATATATATATAATATATATATATATATTATATTATATATAATTTTATATATAAATATATTTATAATAAATATATATATATAGATATAGATATATATATATTTATATATATAATATATATATATAAATATGTATATATATATTTATGTTATATATAAATATATTATATATATATAATATATATATATATATATATATATTATATATATATATTTATATATATATATAAATAAATATATATATATATATATATAATATATATATATATATATATGTATATATATATATATATATATATATATATATATAAATATATATATATATATAATATATATTTATATATATATATATATATATATATATATATATATATATATATATATATATAAATATGTATGTATATATATATATATATATATATGTATATATATGTATATATATATATATATAAATATATATATATATATATATATATTATATATATATAAATATGTATATACATATATATATATATAATATGTATATATATATATATAATTATATATATAAATATTATATATATATATATATATATATATATAAATATATATTTATATATATATATATATAAATATGTATATATATATATTATATATATAAATATATATATGTATATATTATATATAATATATAAATATATATATTATATATATATATATATATATATATATATAATATATATATATATATATATATATGTATTTATATAAAAATAAATATATGTATATACTATATATACTATGTATATATATTATAAATATATTATATATATATATATATATATGTATATATATATATATATATATATATATTTATATATATTATATATATATATATATATATATGTATATATATATATATGTATATATATATAAATATGTATATATATATATATATATGTATATATATATTTATATATATTATATATATGTATATATTTATATATATATATATATATATATATGTATATTATATATATATGTATATATATATAAATATTATATATATATATATATATATATATTTATTTATATATATATAAATAAATGAGAATCTCTGTGGATCTATTTGGTGTGCCAGGAACACTGCTGGTTGAGAGCTATCCAGGATTGGGTGGGTATGGTAGCAATTTTCAATCTGCATAATTTGGCAGTAAATTGCTGGCGCCAAAGCTTTAATTTCCAGTCGCTAAAAATACATGTATACAATAAAAATACATATTTGTATACAAAAATCTAAAATCTACTTTTTGGTAACTTGGTTTAAAAGGCATAGTATATCAAATCCTTTACTATGACGGCCGAACTCAGTTCGGGCAACGCCAATGCGCCACTTTTGGATTGCCCGACCATAGTTCGCTCAAGAGAAAAAAATGGTATTTCAATTCTTTGAATCCCGAAATCAGTTCGTCCATTGCATCATATTTAATTTGCCTTTTTCCCAATAGATAAAGACCGAACGCTGGATAATTGGTTAGGACGCTGATCGTCAGTACAGGAGTTCGTGGGTTCGAATCCCAATATGGCATGGATGATCGTAGCCGTTCGGAATGGGCTTTAAGCAGTAGGTCCCGGTCTCCTTAGCCCTCGTGTGCAAAACAGTAGACCGTAGCGCTCCAAACCAAACCCAATAGATAAAGATACTTTCCCATGAAAATTTCGACAGTTTCGCGCTATTGGTCACTATTTCTCGGATACTGTAAAGCAGTGGCGTGCGGTCCATATGTGCAGGGTGTGCACTGCACACCCTGACAAAATTATGAAGGACAATAATTTTCTGCACCTATGTCTACCTATCTTTATATGGTATATAATAAATATTATTTATAATATATTCAAATATTATGTTGATTTTCTTGCTTGTATTCCCGTAGTGCGTGCGGTACTAGGTGCTGCACCACGTAGCGCGCAAACGAACGTAGGAAGTTCTGATGTGTACGCACTGCGCACTAAATTGAAAATCACTCTTTATATGTGTGGGCTACTGGAGAAGAACAGCATACTATGGCACTGAGGCAAGTGCAGCTATTTTTCCTGCACTTGGCATTCAAAATCATCCGAAGGTACGGTTTATGAAGCGTTGTATTAGAGCGGGGACTTACGTGGTTTTGGTTTTTTAACTGACTAACTGGCCATACGATTTTGCAGACGGTTAATGTTTAAATTTATATACTGTAAGATTTTGTTTTCATGGCAATATAAAAGAAGTATTTCATCAATATAACGTGAAATGTTTTAGTGTGGTAAATTAATTTCGGTGATCTATAACATTTATTGAAATAATTAGCTAAAAAACAATGTTGTTTTCTTTTAAAGAAACGAATTTTAACAGAACAGTCCAAATTTTACCATTCATTGTGTCTTACAGACTTATATAAGTTATATCTATAACACCATATCCTTGGTTTTGTTTTTAAAAATTGTCAAGATAGTTTTCGCAAAATATATGATTTCCAAACGTTAAAAACAATTAATAAATACAATTTAAAAACAGTTCGCTCTATTGTGCCAGCGTGCAGCGAAATCCTCTGCACGTGGAATAGACGTTCGGTTTGTCGGCACCGCAACGGCGGGCGCCATGTGGTGCTACGTTTGCTGAACATATAAGTTTTTCGTGGAAGCCCGAAGCGTTGCTTTTTCGACGCCGATATGACATCATACAACAAAAGACATGATTTTTGCTTCAGTGCTAGTAGAATTCTCATAAGTTGAGCTGTTTGTATAATTATAACTCGACTACTCGTAGGTAAATATTTTATTTATTGTAATCTTTAAATTTATATTCATAATAAATAACCCGTTTCAGAATGGAGAACTCAGATGTCTCAATAATTAAAGATTTATTGGAAAATCCATGTTCTCTGCACACCCTGCATGAAAACCTACTACACGCCACTGTTGTAAAGGATTTGTGAAATTCAAATTAATCTGAGGGACATGGAATTCGTGACAGTTCACAGAGATAATAGTATTGTTTTATTGGTTTACTGTATTTATCCAAGAAATTATGCCAATTCATTTATTTTTATTATTACTGTCATTTGAGCGAAAATTACTCCACTGAGTTTATTAACATATCCCATACATGTCAAATTATTGAAAACTAGCAAATAGCCCGTCATATGACGGGATCAATAAAATTTTCAATATTCCAGAATTGTAAAGTACCCTTTAAGGCAGGTAAAAAAAAAATGGTTTGTTGTTTGGCTGAGAATTATTTTACAACAAAATATTACCTTAAGAAAATTATTTACGTAATATCTAAGTTTAGTGATAAAACGTATGGAAATAATGCAGAAGATATTTAAATAATCTAAAATAAATGATTAAATGAGATGATTAAAGGAATGATGTCATAATGCTAGAAAATCTTTTTATTTTTACCTATTTATTATGTGATAAATCAATACATTTAATCAACTGCTCTTAAAATGGAACTTGATATAATAATGGTAATACGTGAATTGAATAAAAAAAATCATAAAAATTTGAAAAAATTGTAAAAATAATAAAACAGCTTTAGGAATAAGAATTCAAAAGAAAAAGCAGAAATTATTAAATTAATTAGACATTTAGAAAAATTCGGTTACGTCGGGGGTAGAACCATTAATCTGAGAAGTACGATGATCAAATGGACAGACACTCTACCCCATGTGCCAGCTTACACGTGATAAAGTAAATGGTTAGAATATATAAAGGTCAAGTAAAAACAGTCCAGAAATTTCAATATTGCGCTCCGCTCTCGCCATCCTATAATAATGAATTTAGTATAGAATAAGGCTTGAAATAATAGCATTAAATGCTCGAAAAGTAGGGGATGAGGTGGATTTCGAACTCGCTTTAAATTTCACTAAACCTAACTCATAAAAAATCCAATATGGATGCCTGTATGTATTCCAGGTACAACCGCTTCATAAATTCGCGGACAGACAACTTAGGCTATTATTATATAGGGGATAGTAGTTATTTCGTTTAAGTTTTTTTCAAAAATAACCTAACATTTTGAGGATAATAACGAACAAAATTAAAGAACAAAAAATTTCGATTTTTGGCACGTTTTTCTCAATTATATCCCGCAGACAAGGGGTTAAGACCTTCTATTCTATAGCGTATAGAAAAAAAATAGATCTAGGGAAAGGGTTGCAAGGGGTTGTCTACTGTGAATATTCACAGCACAGACTATGTATGTATATACAGGGTGTTTCAAAAATGACCGGTATATTTGAAAAATCAATAAAAACTAAACGGACAGTGATAGAAATTCACAGTTTATTGCAATATGCTTGGAACAATAGTAAATTTTCAGGCAGACAAACTTTCAAATTTAGTTACAATATTTCACAACAGATGGCGCTGCAGTCTGAAAAAAATCTAAACAGCAATATTATTCTGTGGGGACTTTAAAAAGACCATGTATCCAGAAACAATTGAATAACTGGAGCAGTGAAGCCATCTCGCCTGAGACGTTTACACGGGTTTCTGATAATTTCGTTCTGAGAATACGCCATATAATTGCAGCGCATGGTGAATACCTGGAAAATATCGTAGTTCAGATTTTTCCAGACTGCAGCGCCATCTGTTGTGGAACATTCTAACTAATTTTGAAAGCTTATCTGCCTAAATATTTACTATTGTCCCAAGCATATTGCAATAAACTGTATTTCTAACGCTGTCCGGTTAGTTTTTATTGATTTTTTAACTATATCGGTCATTTCTGAAACACCCTGTATATATATGTAAGTCAGGTTTAAAAATGGGGGTTAAGAATTAATTAATTCTTTCTGTCTTTGCTCTTGGGTACACCTCTGTTAGAGCAGAGTGATTTTTGTGTCTTTCTTTAGTCTGTCGTTGATTAGTAAAGATGTCCGTTTTAGCAGCTTTAAAATAATGTTTTAATTAGACTTGTGCCGGTGTCTTTCAATATACCGACTGCATCGTTATTACTGTTAGCTCGTTACATTTCTCCTTGTCCAGCAGTTTTATAACTATTGGATTATATATATATATATATATATATATATGTATATATATATATGTATATATATTTATATATATATGTGTATATATATATATATATGTATATGTATATATATGTGTAATATATGTGTATATACATATATATGTATTTATGTATATATATATATATGTATATATGTATTTATATATGTGTGTATATGTATATATATATATGTGTGTGTGTATATATGTGTATGTATATATATGTATATATGTATTTATATATATGTGTGTATATGTATATATATATGTGTGTGTGTGTGTATGTGTATATATATGTATATATATGTCTATATATATGTATATGTATATATATATGTATGTATATATATGTGTACATATGTATGTATGTATATATATATATATATATATATATATATATATATGTGTGTGTGTGTGTGTGTACATACGTATATATACTTTTTTTTTTTTGTTCATTATACTTAAAACGTAATAAGATTGAATTACCATCAAATTTGTTTAGATTAAAAATTCTTTAAAATTTTTAATTTCATTTAACAATTAAGAAGCACAACTACTTGCAAAAGACACCCGGGAAATCTCGCGATATCGATTCTTTCCGAGGTATTTTGACGTCACAAAATGTAGCAAAACACCTTCAATGAATCTATTTAAGGCAACGTATGCAAATAGAACATTTTTCAGATGAAAGATGTGCCTCTTACATAATATATTTTTGTTGCTTTTCAAAGATAGAGGTTTCATAATAACCGCCTATCCGTTTTTCTGACACATTTGTGTGTATGTTTGAAATAGACTAACGCTTCGTGTTTCATAGAGTTCAGAATTTTGATTACGTTTTCAATTTCATTTTACCGATTTTCGAAGACATGAAAGCGAAAGAAAAAAAAATTGCACGCAAACCACCTGCGAACTTATTATTGAAATTCTTGCGTCGTTGCTTTGATAATGGAAAACTGGAATCCGGCGAATTTATTACTTTTTTTTTTCTCTTTTGAATTTATCTAGTATTTCGATTAGAAAATCATTTTGTTAAGAGCATAGATTAGAAAATACTTTATCCACTGGCGAGGTTGAAAAGTGAATTTGAGTAAGTTGTTTTACGAGTTTATCCTTTGTAAAGCGTTTATTTTTCTTTAAAAATTTTTGAATAGCTTTTTCCGTTATTTTTTTAAGCAGAATGTACTAATCCAAATGAGCAATGTTTTCTGACCTTCTTGGAAAATGGTTCAATTATCTTAACCTGTTGCTCCGGATGAGTTGAGTTATTTATAACTGCCTGTACAGTTGGTATAATTTGTTGTTCAATCGAGTTATCCAGAATCCGAATTTCTGTAGTGGGGCGATAATAGATTTGAGTTTTTACTCTTTCAAACATGGTCAGAGAAAGCTGAGAGTCAGTTTTGAAATCCCAAGTATCGCTTGCATAAAGCAGGATGGGCAAAATGAGCGTTTTATAGATTTTAAATTTATTTTTTCGACTGATTAAGTTTGATCTTGTTTTCTCAGTCCAAAGAAACACTTTAGCCATTTTTACTCTGCTGCAAATCTTTGTTCTGAGCCTGATTTTGTCATTTCTCACTGTGCGAAGGTGTATTTCAATTTATCTGCTTTTTCAATGGTATGAAATTTTAATTTTTTTGATTTATTAAGTTTGATTTTAATTGTGTTCTCAGTCCAAAGAAATATTTTTTGGCGTTTTTTCTCTGTTGCCAATTTCTGTTCTGAGTCTGTTTTTGTGATTTCTCATTTTGCGAAGGTGTATTTGAATTTATCTGCTTTTTCAATGGTGTGACCTTCTAAATTAAGTTTTTCGATGGATTAAGTTTGATTTTAATTGTCTTCTCAGTCCAATAGGGCCTTTTTTCGCCATTTTTACTCTGTTGCAAATCTCTGTTCTGAGCCTGATTTTGTCATTTCTCAGTGTGCGAAGGTGTATTTGAATTTATTTTTTTAAGGTGTGACCTTTAAATGTTTTGATAGGAGTTAAGTTTTGAAATTGTGTTCTCAGAATATTCTGTCAATCGGCCTTTTTGCAACTCTGTTGAAATCAAGCATTGACTAAAATGTCTACGAAGGGAATAAATTGAGTATTTTTTTATCGCCGATGATAAATTTCCAAATTTAATTGGCAATGTGCATTATTCAGCATTTGGAACTACTTATCTGCGAATCATTTTTTATTTTTTCAATTAAACCTGGTTTGTCGCTCTGGTTGTTGATAAACAATGACTAATCAGCTACGATATCGACTACATTATCCGTTGATATTAACAAAATCTCCAGTATACAAAAAAAATCTCACATTAATTTTAATAATACATGTTTAGTTCGTGAATAACTACAATATGATTTATAGTCTATACCAGTTTGATATGTTTTCATGCATGTATTATTTTAATAAATCTTTAATTATTGAGACATCTGAGTTCTCCATTCTGAAGCAGGCTATTTATTATGAAAATAAATTTAAAGATTACATTAAATATATTTACCTAATAGTACTGTCATCTTGCTCATTGGTGCCGACAACCGAAAGTCTATTCCACGTGCTGAGGATTTCACTGCACGCTGGCACAATAGAACGAACTGTTTCTTGTTGGTCAGTGGATTAAATTATATTTATTAATTGTTTTTAACATTTGAAAATCATATTCTCCGAAAAACATCTTGATAATTTTTAAAAACAAAACCAGGGATACGGTGTTACAGATATAACTTATATGCTGTCTGTAAGACACAATGAATGGTAAAATTGGGACTGTTCTGTTAAAATTCATTTCTTTAAAACAAAACAACATTGTTTTTCAGCGAATTATTTCAACAAATAGAATACATCACCGAAATTCATTTACCACACTAAAACATTTCCCTTTATATTGATGAAATACTTCTTTTATATTTCCATGGAAACAAATCTTACAATATATAAATTTAAACATGAACCGTCTGGAAAATCGTATGGCCAGTTAATCAGTTAAAAAACCAAAAGTTCTTCAGCACGTAAGTCCCCGCTCTAATACAACGCTTCATAAACCGTATCTTCGGATGATTCTGAATGCCAAGTGTAGAAAAAAATATCTGCCCTTGCCTCAGTGCCATAGTATGCTGTTCTTCTCCAGTAACCCATACATATAAAGCGTGATTTTCAATTTAGTGCGCAGTGCGTACACATCAGAGCTTCCTATGTTCGTTTGCGCTACGAACGAACTTTTGAACGCGCTGCGTAGTACAGCACCTAGTACCGCACGCACTGTGGGAATACAAGCAAGCAAATCAACATAATATTTGAATATATTATAAATAATATTTATTATGTACCATATAAAGATAGGTAGACATAGGTGCAGAAAATTATTGTTCCTCATAATTTTGCCAGGGCGTGCAGTGCACACCCTGCACATATGGAAGCACGCTACTCGTATAAACATAATAATAATATTTTAACTCTCATGATTAGGGAGGAAGGTAAGGTGTTGGGGGTGATTATCAATACAGTATAGTTAATGTTTATTGTTGTTGTAGTTATGATATATGTATAACACAACTTTTATATACGGTAGCAGATGGCACTCTAAAAATGCTTATTTTGAATATTGCACGATAATAAAGTATTTTGAATAATTTGTTGTTTTACTTTTATATATATCGTCCGGTCCTAAATTAGACAACTTAACTCCAAAACGAAATATTTGAGTCAAGGTAAGCACCATAACACACTACTAATATAGTTGAACAAAAAATAATTTTTCCCTTAATGTGGGTCATTTTCTATACAACTCTTTTCTGTAGGCAATCGATTATAAGTTCTGCGACTATTCTTTATCCGAATGTCAAGGCCGTCTATAATTTCCATTTAAACACGTGTAAACCCATTATTTTAAACTTAACATGGACCCTAACGGAAATGACATCAATCATTTCTTTTTTCCCCTCTCTTTTTTTCTGCACTTCGTAGCAGTGCATCCATTTCCTGCTTCAGACGGAGGGACATTTCGTCCGATTACGGGAATTTTTCGGAAAAATTCGCATAGAGCTGTCAGCGTGCAAAAAGTTTTGATTATAGATGTGTGGCTAGCGTGACGCTGTCAATGCCAGATCGTAAACTGGCCATGTAAAAGGATTCTATCGATGCTTGGTGGACGTCATAGATGAGTGTTTATCTCGAATGTCGAGCAAAGTTGAGTTGCACCGTCCATAATTCGCATAGTTTTATATTTTTCTTTTCATGCACCTTATTTTTCATAGCAAAGTAGAAATGTTGTTCTTTTTATTATGAATTACGTATATGTTTTTGTATCTATATATATAAAACACTTTCTTCGTATATGTATGTGTATGTTTGCTATGGATTTCTAAATTAGTCAATTAATAAAAAACTCTTTGTACGTTCGTATGCGAGTGTATACGCTATGCATTCCAATGATTGAATGAGTGAAAAACTCTTTGTACGTTCGTATGTGAGTGTGTATGTTCACAATGGATTTCTAAATGAGTGAATGAATGAAAAACTCTTTGTATGTTTGTATGCGAGTGTGTATGTTCGCTATGGATTTCTAAATGAGTGAATGAATGACAAACTCTTTGTACGTTCGTAAGCGAGTGTATACGCTATGCATTCCAATGAGTGAATGAGTGAAAAACTCTTAGTACGTTCGTATGTGAGTGTGTATGTTCACTATGGATTTCTAAATGAGTGAATGAGTGAAAAACACTTTGTACGTTCGTATGTGAATGTGTATGTTCACTATGGATTTCTAAATGAGTGAATGAGTGAAAAACTCTTTGTATGTTCGTATGTGAGTGTGTTTTCTCTATGGATTTCTAATTGAGGGAATGAACGAAAGACTCTTTGTTCGTATGCGAATGTATACGCTATGCATTCCAATGAGTGAATGAGTGAAAAACTCTTTGTATGTTAGTATGTGAGTGTGTATGTTCGCTATGGATTTCTAAATGAGTGAATGAATGAAAAACGCTTTGTACGTTCATATGCGAGTGTATACGCTATGCATTCCAATGAGTGAATGAGTGAAAAACTCTTTGTACGTCCGTATGTGAGTGTGTATGTTCGCTATGGATTTCTAAATGAGTGAATGAATGAAAAACTCTTTGTATGTTCGTATGCGAGTGTGTGCATTCGCTGTGTATTTCTAAATGACTGAATCAATAAAATTCCTTAGACTGTATATTTGTATGTGAGCGTGTACATTCGCTATGGATTTCTAAATCAGTGAATGAGCGATAAACTCTTTCAATGTTTGTATGCGAGTGTGTATGTTCGCTATGGATTTCTAAATCAGTGAATGAGCGATAAACTCTTTCAATGTTTGTATGCGAGTGTGTATGTTCGCTATGGATTTCTAAATGAATGAATGAAAAACTCTTTGTATGTTCGTATGTGGGTGTGTGCATTCGCTGTGTATTTCTAAATGACTGAATCAATAAAATTCCTTAGACTGTATATTTGTATGTGAGCGTGTACATTCGCTATGGATTTCTAAATCAGTGAATGAGCGATAAACTCTTTCAATGTTTGTATGCGAGTGTGTATGTTCGCTATGGATTTTTAAACGAGTGAATGAATGAAAAACTCGTATGTTCGTATGTGAGTGTGTGTGTTCGCTGTGCATTTCTAAATGAGGGAATGAATGAAATATTCTTTGTATGTTCGTATGCGAGTGTCTATGTTCGATATGCACTTCTGAATGAATGAATAGATAGTAAATCCTTAGTTTGTGTTTTTGCTGTGCATTTCTAAATGACTGAATCAATAAAATTCCTTTGACTGTATATTTGTATGTGAGTGTGTACGTTCGCTACGCATTCTTAGTGAATCATTGAAAAATTATTAGTTTATACAATCATATGCGAGTGTATATGCTTGCTAGGCATTCCTAAATGAGTGAATCAGTAAAAATTCCTTTGATTTTATGTTTGGATGCGTGTGTGTAAATTCAATATGCATTTCTAAATGATTCAACATTTTGTACTTTGTAGGAGGAAGTAAAAGCACTTTGGAATTTTAGATAATTCGACTAAAATATAGAGGGAGGAATTCAGGTATTCAGATAAGGAAAATTATTGAAGTAGTTCAAATTACTCATATAAAACCTCAGCGGAATCCCAATTATATCTAGTGGATCATCCTCTCGCCCCCACTGCTGCAACTTGTGCTATCCATCACGCCTCGTCTATCCGCTTTATGACTCGAGGGACTTATCATGACATTGCTTGCAGTGATGTTGTGATCCTCCGTGTAACTGCAACCGTGTATCATTGCATCATTACTGCGATTGGATCATTTCTCCTTAATCAATTAATGAAGAACCCCGAGTTTCCGTTGGCCATCGATTTTTGGCGTTGCCATTCGTAAACGAGGCTCATGGTAATATAAAAATGTTTATATAAATTATGTATATCACCCATTTTCTTTAAAAAGAAAGGTATAAGTGTATGCATTGCAGCTACGTCATCTACATATTTTAAAATATAAAGCATGGGAATTCTCGTTCTCTTAGCACCTGTTAGTTCTCCACGAGTCCATGTTTAAACAGAACCCAGAAAATGGCACAGCCGGCATTTTAGGCTTAACAAATAAAGAAATGGCAATAGTTACA
>CM063507.1:69538059-69555559 GCA_032207245.1 Pardosa pseudoannulata | reverse complement strand
GTACATGACGTCAGCTGGGTCATTATCTACCCATATCCTGGATCCAATGAGGTCTGGACCTTGCTCCAAGCACCTTTCACATTATTTGTTACTAGAAGGAGCCCCTAAGAGATAAGCAGAATATATGGCCCCTAGAAGGAGTCCGTAGCAGAATAAAATAAACAAAGTTTAAATATCTGATTTTTAAATTTTAACTTCTAAATTTAATTTTTTAATTATTGCAATCTAATTTTTCATTTTTTAATTGCTTAATCTTCAAGTATTTTTTAATCAAATTTTACTAATCTGTTAAGCTAATTGTTTTTTTTTATCTTACTGAGTTTTCTACATTTTTATTAAGGTTCAATATTATTTAATGTATATTAAACATCTTACGTTTTATCTTTGTTGAACTCTAACTTATTTTTACTTGTAATTTTTTTGGCAGTATTATGTTTTATTTTTATATAATGTTTAGCGAAGTATGTACCTAGAGATTGAGGACGGCATTAACAATACCTTAATTATGCCACTAATAAATAGAAAGGTATACAATTAACAATTATTTTGCTATTCGCTATAATCAACCAACCTCACATTTTTACGACCTACAGTTCTGTATTGGGTTGGTTGCAATACATATTCCTTGAGGACCGCATGATGCCCGCGAGTTTGACATCTTTATACAAAACAGCTTAAAAAACCTAATTACACTACTAATAAATAGAAAGCTATACAAATATTCATTATTTTGCTATTTGTTGGATACAACCAACCAACCAACCTCACGGTTATACGACATACAGTTCTGTATTGAGTTGGTTGCAAAAAATAATCCTTAAGTACCGCATAAACGATTTTGACATACTTGTACTAACCAGCTTAACAATCCCTTAATTATAGCACTAATAAATAGAAAACTATACAATAATCCATTATTTTGCTATTTGCTATAATCAACCAACCAACCTCCCACTTTCATGACATACATACAGTTCTGTATTGGGTGTATTGTAAAAATATTCTTTGAGAACAGCATGAAGCCCGTGAGTTTGACATCCTTGTACTAAACAGTTTAATAATCTCCTAATTATACCACTTATCAATAGAAACATATACAATTAACCATTATTTTGCTACTAGCATATAGCCCGTCATATGACGGGATCAGTAAAATTTTAAATTTTTCAGAATTGTAAACTACCCTATGAGGCAGGTTAAAAAAAAAAAAAAAAAAAAAATTTTTTTTCTTTTTTTTTTTTTTTTGGCTGAGAATTATCTTGCAGCAAAAAATAATCGTTGATTGAATTTTAAATTATCACATAATCTATTATTTAAGAGAAATATAAAAGAAAATTAATTACGTAATATATAAGTTCAGTGATAAAACGTGTGAAAATAATGCAGACGATATTTAAATAATTTAAAATAAGAAATGATTAAATGAGATGGTTAAAGGAATGACGTCATAATGATAGAAAAATGTTTTTTTCATCTATTTATTCTATAATAAATTGATAAATTTAATCGCCTGCTCTTAATCGGGGGAAAATGGGGCTTGAAATAATCGCATTAAATTCTCGAAAAGGGGGGAAGGAGTGAATTTCAATATTTTTGCTGTGATATGAAGCTTATTTATACCAATTTATTTTAGAATCAGATCGATAGTTAAGGAGAAAATAAACTTTACTCGCTTTAAATTTTGCTAACCCTAACTCATTAAGAATTCAATATGGAGCCTATTTCCATTCCAGGTCCAACCGCTTCAAAAATTCGTGGACAGACGGACAGATAACTTAGGCTATTATTATATAGGGGACTAGACTTGTGAACTGTTACTATTATGTTATTGTTATTGTTGTGTAGTTAGTTGTAAGTTAAATTTTAAGATAAAAGTTAACTTAGGTGGGAGAATGTCAAATCGTCTGTTAAAATTGATGTTCTACCCACATATTATCTTTTTTATTTTATTTTTCTCTGTAAGTTGCGAGTGGCAACGAACGATTTTGTTTAGTGAAAACATGGCTGTTCTTTCGTATGCGAGAAAAATGGCTCTTGAGTTGCTTTTGTGCTTTAATATGTTAATATTATTTACGCCATAAATTCTTCTATGTGACATTTTCTGTGCATTTAAAGATCTCGCATACGTAAATATAATAAAAAGTGTTTTATATTAAAAGGGCGTCTGTTTTGAGCAATTAATTAACGCCATTGAGAACATTCTTCAGTATCACACTTCTGATTTCGAAACCCAAACGGGACAGTGATTATTTGGTGGTATATATGAATGGTATCGAAAATGATAAATTTAATCGCCTGCTTTTAACGGGGGGAGAATAAGGCTTGAAATAATAGCATTAAACGCTAAAAAAGGGGGGATGGCTTAGATTTTGAACTCGCTTTGAATTTTGCTAACCCTAACTCATAAAAAATTCAATATGGATGCCTGTATCCGTTCCAGGTACAACCGCTTCAAAAATTTGCCGACAGACACCTTAGGCTATTATTATATAGGGGATTTGCTGTAATCAACCAACCAAACCAACCTCACATTTTTAAGACATACAGTTCCGTATTAGTTCGATTGCAAAAAATATTCCTTGAGGACTGCATGAAGCCCGCGTGTTTGATATCCTTGTACTAACAGCTTAACAATCTCCTAATTATACCACTTATCAATAGAAAGATATAAAATTATCCATTATTTTGCTATATTCCTTGAGAACAGCATAAAGCCCGCGAGTTTGACATCCTTGTACAAAACAACTTTACAACCCTCTAATTATACTACTAATAAATATAAAGATATACAAGTATCCATTATTTTGCTATTTGCTGTAATCAAACAACCAAACCAATCTCACATTTTTACGACATACAGTTCTGTATTGGTTGGGTTGCAAAAATATTCCTTGAGGACCGCATGAAGCCCGCGTGTTTGATATTCTTGTACTAAACAACCTAACAATCTCCTAACTATACCATTTATCAATAGAAAGGTATACAATTATCCATTATTTTGCTATATTCCTTGAGGACCACATAAAGCCCGCGAGTTTGACATCCTTGTACTAAACAGCTTAACAATCCCCTAATTATGCCACTTATCAATAGAAAGGTATACAATTAACCATTATTTTGCTATTTGCTGTAATCAACCAACCAAACCAACCTCACATTTTTACGACATACAGTTCTGTATTGGTTGGGTTGCAAAAAATATTCCTTGAGGACCGCATGAAGCCCGCGAACTTTTGACATCCTTGTACTAAACAGCTTAACAATCCCCTAATTATACCACTTATCAATAGAAAGGTATACAATTAACCATTATTTTGCTATTCGCTTTAATCAACCAACCAACCAACTTCACACTTTTACGACATTCAGTTCTGTATTGGGTGTATTGCAAAAATATTCTTAAGGATCGTATGAACCCCGCAAATTTGACATCCTTGTACTAAACAGCTTAACAATCCCCTAATTATACCACTTATCAATAGAAAGGTATACAATTAACCATTATTTTGCTATTCACTTTAATTAACCAACCATCCAACCTCACACTTTTACGACATACAGTTCTGTATTGGGTGGATTGAAAAAATATTCTTTGAGAACCGCATGAAGCCCGCGAGTTTGACATCCTTGTACTATACAGCCTAAAATCTCCTAATTATACCATTTATCAATAGAAAGGTATACAATTATCCATTACTTTGCTATTTTCTGTAATCAACCATCCAAACCAACCTCCCACTTTCATGACATACAGTTCTGTATTGGGGGATTGCAAAAATATTCCTTGAAAACCGCATGAAGCCCGCGAGTTTGACATCCTTGTACTAAACAACCGAACAATAGGAAGCAATACAATTATCCTTTTTTTTGCAATATTCCTTGAGGACCACATAAAGCCCTCGAGTTTCACATCCTTGTACTAAACAGATGAACAATCCCCTAATTATACCACTTATCAATAGAGAGGTATACAATTAAACATTATTTTGCTATTCACTTTAATCAACCAACCAAACCAACCTTTCACTTTTACTACATATAGTTCTGTATTTGGTGGGCTGCAAAAATATTCCCTGAGGACCACATGAAGCCCGCGAATCTGACATCCTTGTACTAAACAGCTTAACAATCCCCTAATTATACCATTTATCAATTGAAAATTAAACAATTAACCATTATTTTGCTATATTCCTTGAGAACCACATAAAGCCCGCGAGTTTGACATTCTTGTACTAAACAGCTTAACAATCCCCTGATTATACCACTTATCAATAGAAAGGTATACAATTAACTATTATTTTGCTATTTTCTGTAATCAACCAACCAAACCAACCTCACATTTTTATATCAAACAGTTCTGTATTGGTTCGGTTGCAAAAAATATTCCTTGAGGACCATGAAGCTCGCAAGTTGACATCCTTGTACTAAACAGCTTAACAATCCTCTAATTATACTACTAATAAATAAAAAGCTATATAAGTATCAATTATTTTTCTATTTGCAGTAATCAACCAACGAAAACAACCTCACATTTTTACGACATACAGTTCTGTATTGGAGTAGCAAAAAATATTCCTTGAGGACCGCATGAAGCTCACAAGTTGACATTCTTGTACTAAACAGCTTTACAATCCTCTAATTATACCACATATCAATAGAAAGGTACACAATTAACCATTATTTTGCTCTTCTCTGCAATCAACCAACCTCACACTTTAAGACCTACAGTTCTGTATTGGTTGGATTCCAAAAAAATATTCTTTGAGGACCGTATGAAGCCGGCGAGTTTGACATCCTTGTACTAAAGAGTTTAACAATCTGCTAATTATACCATTTATCAATAGAAAGGTATACAATTAACCATTATTTTGCTATTTTCTGTAATCAACCAACCAAACCAACCTCACATTTTTAAGACATACAGTTCTGTATTGGTTGGGTTTCAAAAAATATTCCTTGAGGACCGCATGAAGCCCGCGAGTTTGACATCCTTGTACTAAACAGCTTAACAATCTCCTAATTATACCACTTATCAATAGAAAGGTATACAATTATCCATTATTTTGCTATTTGCTGGAATTTTACCGTTTCCCTAACACAAAACTGCTGATGGGTGAATTGTGCTACTTAATTTAATTATTTTTCTGCCACTGCTCTTTTATTTCTGCAGTATTCATTAATTAACTTCATTAATGAACTGTTTAAACTGAATTGGAAATGTATAAAGGTAATGAATCATTTGAACACGGAAACATTTAAGTTTGCGTAGATCATTAGGGAACAGAAAAAAAAATTGAAAGAAATATTGAAATTAATGGAATTGGAATTTAAATCTACTCGGAACATAAATCTGGACTAGTTTATTAGCATAATTCTGTCGTTAAAGGAGAATTATGCATCCTTTAGGAGTAAAAAAAGTTGTTATTGGATAATTACGTTTGTAAAAAAAATTTCATTATCTACAAAATACTAAAAAGAACGACTCACGAATATGTATGTATATAAATGATTGTTGTGATTTTGTAAGGTTTAATTACATTTAAAAATAAAAGATAAGTAGCTACAATTTTTATTTTATTTTATTTCAATTAACACTAGATTTACGGATGTTGATCATATAATTATTTTTACTGAAGTGAGCCAATTTGATTCATACAAGAAAATGGAAGTTATTTGCAAAGAAAATAGTTCCAAATTACAGGATATTTGCCAAAATAAAATTTTTCAAATCCATAACTTTTCACGACTTTCCCTGATTTAGCAGATCATTTTCCATGACTTTAAAAAGCTTTCGTTCAAAGTATATATGAATAAAACTTCTGATGTACATACAAATAAAGTATATGCTTTTAGAGAAATTACAGGAATTTTATCATAAAAAACTATAAACTTACTTTATAAGTGTTAATAAACTCAATAAAATAAAATTGTTGTATCTACATACCTAAGTTTAATCCTAGAGCAATTTTTCAATCAAAATGTTTCCAATTTGAATTCAGGGTACTTTGGTATTATCCAGGTGACCATGAATAATAGCCAAATATAACCCTATAATGTTTATATACAATATCCCTAGAGATAAACTTCTATTTTCTGCAAAAATCTTAACTAATTTTTATTTTAAAAAATAATATTATTATATTAGTAAAATTTTAATTTACAATTTAAGAAAAAAAACCAGAATAATATACATTTACCCACCCATTAAGCTTTCTTGCTTTGAGTTTCCTTGGTGAACAAATTTTACTTGGCAATAGGGTCAATAAGATAATACATAAATACCAAACTCAGTAAACTTGAAATGACAAGTAAAAATAGAATTAAACAATTCAATGCATTTTTATTAATTGGTAGTTTAGCGGATCCATGACTTTCCATGACTTTTACTCACCTTACTTGAAAAATCAAGACTTTCCATGACAAAATTAATCCATTGTCTAAATCCATGATTTTCCATGACTTTCCCAGACTTTTCAGGTGCGCGAAAACCATGTATATTACTTTAATTATTATAATATGATTCAATTTCTTCCTAAATGTAAATTTTTAAACTCGAGTGAATAAACATATGTACATTATTTTTTATTCTACATTACTTTAATTACTGCAATCTGTTTCAATTTCTTCCTACATGTAAATTTTGAAATAAGAGTTAATTGTGTATAATATTATTTATTCTACATTTCTTTAATTATTATCATCTGATTCAATTTCTGCTTATATGTAAATTTTGAATATCAAGTGAATTATTATGTGTGGATACTATTTTTTATTCTACATTTCTTTAATTATTCTGATCAATTTCTGTCTATATGTAAATTAATATCGAGTGAATTAATGTGTGGATACTATATTCTACATTTCTTTAATTATAATCTGATTCAATTTCTGCTTATACGTAAATTTTGAATATCCAGTCAATTATTATTACTATTTTTCAGTCTACCTTTCTTTAATTATTATCATCTGATTCAATTTCTGCTTATACGTAAATTTTGAATATCCAGTCAATTTTTATATGAAGATAATATTATTTATTCTACATTAATTATTATAATCTGAATCAATATCTGCCAATATGTAAATTTTGAATATCGAGTGAATTATTATGTGGATGCTATTTTTTATTTACATTTTTAATTATTAATCGGATTCAATTTCTGCTATTACGTAAATTTTGAATATCGAGTGAATTATTATGTGTGGATACTATTTTTTATTCTACATTTCTTTAATTATTATAATCTGATTCAATTTCTGCTTACGTAAATTTTGAATATCGAGTCAATTATTAACGAGGATACTATTATTTGTACATTAATTATTATATCTGATTCAATTTCTGTATATAAATTTTGAATATCGAGTGAATTATTATGTGTATACTATTTTTTATTCTACATTTCTTTAATTATTATAATCTGATTCAATTTCTGCTAATGCGTAAATTTTGAATACCGAGTAATTATTACACGAGGATACTATATTATTGTACATTAATTATTATATCTGATCAATTTCTGCCTATACGTAAATTTTGAATATCGAGTGAATTATTATGTGTGGTATTTTTTTTTATTCTACATTTCTTTAATTATTATAATCTGATTCAATTTCTGTAATGTAAATTTTGAATATCGAGTCAATTATTACACGAGGATACTATTACTTATTGTACATTAATTATTATCATCTGATTCAATTTCTGCTTATACGTAAATTTTGAATATCCAGTCAATTTTTATATGAAGATAATATTATTTATTCTACATTAATTATTATAATCTGAATCAATATCTGCCAATATGTAAATTTTGAATATCGAGTGAATTATTATATGTGGATGCTATTTTTTATTCTACATTTCTTTAATTATAATCTGATTCAATTTCTGTCTATATGTAAATTTTGAATATCAAGTGAATTATTATGTGTGGATACTATTTTTTATTCTACATTTCTTTAATTATTACAATCTGATTCAATTTCTGCTTATACGTAAATTTTGAATATCGAGTCAATTATTATATGAGGATACTATTATTTATTCTACATTAACTATTATTATTATCTGATTCAATTACTGCCAAAATGTAAATTTTGAATATCGAGTGAATTATTATATGTGGATGCTATTTTTTTATTCTACATACTTTAATTATTATAATTTGTTTTAATTTCTTCCTATATGTTATATATTTATTTTTATACACTAAAGAAAATAATTTCTTTAGAATAAAATCTTTTAAAACAAATCAACAATTTTGTTTAAACATAAAAAATATTTCTCCTTTTATAAAAGAAGGAAAAAGAAGCAATTTTAAAAAAAATATTATCTGAAAATTGATTTTCTTTCTTCCTTGTGATAATGTTTGGCGTCTAAATGGGAAATATTCTTTGAATAAAAATCTTGTGAAATATACTTCGATCTTTATATCGCAAAATATTTTACTTCCTGTATTTTCTTGAACGTGAAGAGACTATTTCTGGATTTTGAATGTTCTGCTTTCATTTTTCAATCTCGAATCTTTTATTTTTTTCTTTTCTAGAGATTTAGGATATTTTGCACAGATTTTCCTAGAGGAAAGTATAAACGATTTACTACTTGTATGAAATTCTTTTTCCGTTTTTTGTTTTTAAGGGTAAACATACAGTTTTGAATACGAACCAGTATGTAAAACGTTAAATTTGAATTTCACTGGAAAACTGGAAAAACATAACTTTAATGGAAGCGTTTATATTTTTTTCGATATTAATACAACTTTGAATACTTTTTGTATGCAATTATTTTTTTGTTTTTAAGGGTAAACATACAGTTTTGAATATGAACCAGTATAAAAACGTTAAATTTGAATTTCACTGGAAAACTGGAGAAACATAACTTTAATGGAAGCGTTTATATTTTTTTTCGATATTAATACAACTTTGAACACTTTTTGTATGAAATTCTTTTTTTGTTTTTAAGGGTAAAGATACAATTTTGAATACGAACCAGTATGTAAAACGTTAAATTTGAATTTCACTGGAAAACTGGAGAAACATAACTTTAATGGAAGCGTTTATATTTTTTTCGATATTAATACAACTTTGAACACTTCTTGTATGAAATTCTTTTTTTGTTTTTAAGGGTAAACATACAGTTTTGAATACGAACCAGTATGTAAAACGTTAAATTTGAATTTCACTGGAAAACTGGAGAAACATAACTTTAATGGAAGCGTTTATATTTTTTTCAATATTAATACAACTTTGAACACTTTTGTATGAAATTCTTTTTTTGTTTTTAAGGGTAAACATACAGTTTTGAATACGAACCAGTATGTAAAACGTTAAATTTGAATTTCACTGGAAAACTGGAGAAACATAACTTTAATGGAAGCGTTTATATTTTTTTCGATATTAATACAACTTTGAGCACTTTTCGTAAGAAATTCTTTTTTTTTTTTTTTTTTTTTTTTTTTTTTTTTTTTTTTTTAAGGGTAAACATACATCTGAATGTGAACAAGTATTGTAAAAATATAATTTGAATATAAAACTAGAAATAACTTTAATGGTATTAATATTTTTTTTCGATATTAATACAACTTTGAACACTTCTTGTATGAAATTCTTTTTTATTTTTATTTTTAAGGGTAAACATACAGTTTTGAATACGAACCAGTATGTAAAACGTTAAATTTGAATTTAACTGGAAAACTTGAAAAACATAACTTTAATGGAAGCGTTTATATTTTTTTTCGATATTAATACAATGCTTTAGTGAAAATTTTTATAATATCGATTAAATTGTTATAATCGAAAGTCATAGTATAAATTAACAGTAAGAATATTTATAAAAGGATAATTTAAATCATTATATATATTAGAAAAATTTTGTTATTTTTTTTATTTTATCTTTTGTCTTGTATTTTTTTTTTCTGATATATGACATTTTTAAACAGAAAATGTGCATATTCCATTTATTTTAATTTGTTTATTTTTATTTTACATACAAAGAAAATGAATACTATTTTATAACAAACATTTATTAATATAAAGTTTTTAATCTTAGAACTGTAAATACCCTATTTAAAAAAAATGGTTTGTTTTTATGATATCTGGTACATAATAATTTGTTTATCTTATATTTTAAAAATATAATTAAATATTAATATAATTCATTAAATATTTAATTTATAACAGCTAATCGTGATTAATCTCTATTTAAACGGAGAATTACATTCCATCATTGGTTGGCGCTATGGTTTAATCGCGGTTAGCCTTTAAACGACTTTGGTAAAACCGGCACTTTATCTGTTCTTGACAACAAGTTAGCACTTTTTGATAATGTAATATAAATATAAAAAAATGAAAAAATTATATAGCCATATATTAAGAATATTTTAGAAGCTTAAAAATATACTTTAAAAATGGAAGTTTTTATAAATATTATCTGATATTCAAAATATTTTAAATTAATGACCAATCGTGATTAATCTCTGTTTAAACGGAGAATTGCATCTCATCATTCGTTGGTGCTATGGATTAATCGCGGTTAGCCTTTAAACGACTTTGGTAAAACCGGCACTTTATCTGTTCTTGACAACAAGTTAGCACTTTTTGATAATGTAATATAAATATAAAAAAATGAATATTGGGAAATTATATAGCCATATATTAGGAATATTTTAGAAGCTTAAAAATATATTTTTAAAAATCGAAGTTTTTATAAATATTATCTGATTTTCAAAATATTCTAAATTAATGACCAATCGTGATTAATCTCTGTTTAAACGGAGAATTGCATCTCATCATTGGTTGGTGCTATGGATTAATCGCGGTTAGCCTTTAAACGACTTTGGTAAAACCGGCACTTAACTGTTCTTGACAACAAGTTAGCACTTTTTGATAATGTAATATAAATATAAAAAAATGAATATTGGGAAATTATATAGCCATATATTAGGAATATTTTAGAAGCTTAAAAATATATTTTTAAAAATCGAAGTTTTATAAATATTATCTGATTTTAAAATATTTTAAATTATTGACCTAATCGTGATTAATATCTGTTTAAACGGAGAATTGCATCTCATCATTGGTTGGTGCTATAGGTTAATCGCGGTTAGTTTTAAACGACTTTGGTAAACCGGCACTTAATCTTGACAACAAGTTAGCACTTTTTGATAATGTAATATAAATATAAAAAAATGAATATTGGGAAATTATATAGCCATATATTAGGAATATTTTAGAAGCTTAAAAATATATTTTTAAAAATCGAAGTTTTTATAAATATTATCTGATTTTCAAAATATTCTAAATTAATGACCAATCGTGATTAATCTCTGTTTAAACGGAGAATTGCATCTCATCATTCGTTGGTGCTATGGATTAATCGCGGTTAGCCTTTAAACGACTTTGGTAAAACCGGCACTTAATCTGTTCTTGACAACAAGTTAGCACTTTTTGATAATGTAATATAAATATAAAAAAATGAATATTGGGAAATTATATAGCCATATATTAGGAATATTTTAGAAGCTTAAAAATATATTTTTAAAAATGGAAGTTTTTATAAATATTATCTGATATATAAAATATTTTAAATATTTTTATTTGCTTTTGATTATAATGTTTAGCTTTACCATTATTTTTAATTTAATAACTGTAAAATACCCTATAAGGCAGGTAAAAAAAAATGGTTCTTTTTTTTACTGAAAATCATCTGGTATAAGCTCAATAATTTGTTTATCTTCCTACTCCACTAAAGTCTCTCGATGCAGTTTAGAATGAAGTAGAATTCATTAAGGGCCGGTATCACCAAAGTCGTTTAACAGCTAATAGCGATTAATCCCTGTTTAAACGGAGAATTGCATCTCATCATTGATTGGCGCCATGGGTTAATCACGGTTAGCCGTTAAGGGACTTTGGTAACACCGGAACTTAATCTGTGCTTGATAACAAGTTAGCACTTTTTAATAATGTAATATAAATATAAAAATAAATGAAAATTGGGGAATTATATAACCATATATTAGGAATATTTTAGAAGTTAAAAAAAATTTTTTTTTTAATGGAAGTTTTTATAAATATTATCTGATATTCAAAATATTTTAAATTAACGGCTAATCCTGATTAATGTCTGTTTAAACTGAGAATTGCATCTCATCATTGGTTGGTGCTATAGGTTAATCGCGGTAAGCCGTTAAACGCTTTGGTAAGACCGACACTTAATCTGTGCTTGATAACAAGTTAGCACTTTTTAATAATGTAATATAAATATAAAAATAAATGAAAATTGGGGAATTATATAGCCATATATTAGGAATATTTTAGAAGCTTAAAAATATACTTTAAAAATGGAAGTTTTTATAAATATTATCTGATATTCAAAATATTTTAAATTAACGACTAATCGTGATTAATATCTGTTTAAACGGAGAATTGCATTTCGTCATTGGTTGGCGCCATGAGTTAATCACGGTTAGCCGTTAAACGCTTTGGTAAGACCGACACTTAATCTGTGTTTGATAACAAGTTAGCACTTTTTGATAATGTAATATGAATATAAAAATAAATGAAAATTGGGGAATTATATAGCCATATATTAGGAATATTTTAGAAGCTTAAAAATATTTTTAAAAATGGAAGTTTTTATAAATATTATCTATATATAAAATATTTAAATATATTTTTATCTTATTATAATGTTTAGCTTATTTATTTTTAATTTAATATTATTATAATAATTTTTTTTTTTTTTTTATAAAATATCTGGTATTAGCTCAATAATATTTTATACTAAAGTCTCTCGATGCAGTTTAGAATGAAGTATAATTCATTAAGGGCCGGTATCACCAAAGTCGTTTAACAGCTAATAGCGATTAATCTCTGTTTAAACGGAGAATTGCATCTCATCATTGGTTGGTACCATGGGTTAATCACGGTTAGCCGTTAAGCGACTTTGGTAAGACCGGAACTTAATCTGTGCTTGATAACAAGTTAGCACTTTTTAATAATGTAATATAAATATAAAAATAAATGAAAATTGGGGAATTATATAGCCATATATTAGGAATATTTTAGAAGCTTAAAAATATTTTTAAAAATAATATCTAAAATTATAAGTATTATATATATTATTTTATAAATATTATCTATAAATACTATCTTTTATAAATATTATATAAAATATATTAAAAATATTTTATAAATATTATCTGATATATAAAATATTTTAAATGATATTTTTATTTGCTTTTGATTATAACGTTTAGCTTCATAATTATTTTTAACTAGCATATAGCCCGTCATATGACGGGATCAATAAAATTTTCAATATTCCAGAATTGTAAAGTACCCTTTAAGGCAGGTAAAAAAAATGGTTTGTTGTTTGGCTGAGAATTATTTACGTAATATCTAAGTTTAGTGATAAAACGTATGGAAATAATGCAGAAGATATTTAAATAATCTAAAATAAATGATTAAATGAGATGATTAAAGGAACGATGTCATAATGCTAGAAATTTTTTTTATTTTTACCTATTTATTATGTGATAAATCGATACATTTAATCACCTGCACTTAAAATGGAGCTTGATATAATAATGGTAATACGTGAATTTAATAAAATAAATCATAAAAATTTGAAAAATTGTAAAAATTTAAAAATAATAAAACAACTTTAGGAATAAGAATTCAAAATAAAAAGCAGAAATTATTAAATTAATTAGACATTTAGAAAAATTCGGTTACGTCGGGGGCAGAACCATTAATCTGAGAAGTACGACGATCAAATGGGCAGACACTCTACCCCATGTGCCAGCTTACACGTGGGGAAGGAAATGGTTAGAATATATAAAGGTCAAGTAAAAACAGTCCAGAAATTTAAATATTGCACTCCGCCCTCGCCATCCTATAATAATGAATTTAGTATAGAATAAGACTTGAAATAATAGCATTAAATGCTCGAAAAGTAGGGGATGAGGTGGATTTCGAACTCGCTTTAAATTTCATTAACCCTAACTCATAAAAAATCCAATATGGATGCCTGTATGTATTCCAGGTACAACCGCTTCATAAATTCGCGGACAGACAACTTAGGCTATTATTATATAGGGGATTGTTTACTAACTCTATTTTTATATGTATATAAAGTTTCATAAATTTAAGTTAATAATTTTCATAAACGCTTTGCAACGTTCCTCGAACGCAGGCAGAGTTAAAAAGGCAGATAAAATTTAACGCCGTACTTAACACGCTTAATGGAATTTGACGCCTTCGATGGAAACACGGGACGTCTCACTTACTTTAATCGCGAAAGACGCAATTCTCCTTAAATGCTTTAAGACGCTTTAGACTAAATTAGCCTCGGAAGTGAAGAAAATCGTATCTGCTAATCTAGGATGGGGCACTTTTCAAGGGCTTTTGATAATCCGAGCACTCGAGAAATTTTACGCTCGCCTGAATAAGGATGATGAATGAGACAGGCATAAGGTGATTACGTCACGACAGTCGGTTAAACCGTCAAGCGTGATGCCACACTGACATTGATAAATATCGGTGATAAACAAATGCACGAAATTTTACCGACTGGGAGACTTCTCGAAATAAATATTTTATAAGCGAAATGTAAACAAGCAAAGTTCATTTGAAATGAAAAGTACGGTGATATGTAAACAGATTTAATGATAAACTGTGTAAGGAACAGAAATAATCTGTAAATTTTAAACACACTTACACACGACATAGATGTAAGATAAAGTATAACTTATATAAAATAAAGTATTAGGAAAAATTAAAAGATTGAACTAAAAAAGCAATTTTTGACGTAGACCTAAAGAAAAACGTCATGCGCAGTATTTGCGAAGAAATAATATAAGTTAAATTACACTAGAGGATATTAAAAGTTAACAGAAATGCTGATTAAGCTTGCAAAATAAAGTAAAGTATGGAGAAACTTTAAAACATTGAACTAAAAGAGCAGTTTGTAATGTAGACTGAAAGAAAAGCGTAATGTACAGTATTTGAGAAGGAGTGTGTTACAGTACAGGAAATAAAAATAAACAGAAATGCAGATTAAACTTGCAAAATAAATTAAAGTATGGAGAAACTTTAAAAGATTGAACTAAAAGAGCAATTTGTAATGTAGACCGAAAGAAAAGCGTGATAGCGAAAAATATTAAAGATAAGAATATTTAGATATTAAAAGAAATAAAAAGATAATAGAAATGCAGATTAAACTTGCAAAATAAAGTAAAGTATAAAGAAACCTTAGATTGAACTAAAAGAGCAATTTGTAATGTAGACCAAAAGAAAAGCGTGATGTACAATATTTGAGAAGGAGTATGTTACAATACAGGAAATAAAAATAAACAGAAATGCAGATTAAACTTGCAAAATAAAGTAAAATATATGGAAATCTTAAACAATTGAACTAAAAGAGCAATTTGTAATGTAGACCTAAAGAGGAGTGTGATGTACAATATTTGCAAAGAAGGTGTATGTCAAAGAGTAAGAAGTATTGTACAGCATGTCAAAGTGTAAAAAATAAAAAGATAATAGAAATGCAGATTAAACTTGCAAAATAAAGTAAAGTATAAAGAAACCTTAAAAGATTGAACTAAAAGAGCAATTTGTATCGTAGATCTGAAGAAAAACGTGATGTACAATATTTGTGAAGAAGGAGTATGTTATAAGAAATAAAAAGGTAACAGAAATGCGATTTAAACTTGCAAAATAAAGTAGAGTATGAGGAAACCTTAAAAGACTGAACTAAAATAGCAATTTTTGACGTAGACCTACAGAGGAGCGTTGTGCGCAGTATTTGCGAAGAAGGAGTATGTTACAGTGTAGGAAATAAAAATATAATTGAAATGCAGATTAAACTTGCAAAGTAAAGTATGGGGAAACCTTAAAAGATTGAACTAAAAGAGCATTTGTAACTTAGGCCTAAAGAAGAGCGTAATGTGTATTATTTGCAAAGAAGGAGTATAGCTTACAGCATAGGCAATAAAAATATAACAGAAATGTAGATTGAACTTGCAAAACAAAGTATGAGGAAACCTTAAAAGATTGAACTAAAAGAGCAATTTATAATGTAGACGTAAAGAAGAGCGTGATGTACAATATTTGCGATAAAGGAGTATGTTACAGTATAAGAAATAAAAAGATATTAGAAATGCAGAATGAACTTGCAAAATAAAGTAAAGTATGGAGAAACCTTAAAAGATTGAACTAAAAGAGCAATTTTTGACGTAGACCTAAAGAAGAGCTGATGTGAAATATTTGGGAAGAAGGAGTATAAGTTACAGTATAGTAAATAAAAAGATAACAGACATGCAGGTTAAACTTGCAAAATAAAGTAAACATGAGGAAACCATCAAAGATTGACCTAAAATAGCAATTTTTTAATTTAGGCCTAAAGAAAAGCGTGATGCGCAGTATATGCGAAGAAAAATATAAGTTACAGTATAGGATATTAAAAGTTTACAGAAATGTTGATTAAACTTGCAAAATAAAGTAAAGTATGAGGAAACCTTAAAAGATTGAACTAAAAGAGCAATTTTTTGAAGTAGAAGAACCTAAAGAAGAGCGTGATGCACAATATTTGTGAAGAAGGATCATAAGTTACAGTATAGAAAATAAAAAGATAACAGAAATGCAGATTAAACTTTCAAAATAAAGTAAAGTATGAGGAAACCTTTATAGATTGAACTAAAAGAACAATGATACAAAAAAAAGAGCTGATGATATGAAGAAGAGTATAAGTTAAATAGAAAATAAAAAGATAACAGAAATGCAGATTAAACTTGCAAAATAAAGTAAAGTATGAGGAAACCTTTATAGATTGAACTAAAAGAACAATTTGTAACGTGACATAAAGAAGAGCATGATGTACAATATTTGAGATGAAGGAGTATATGTTACTGTATAGGAAATAAAAAGATAACAGAAATGCAGATTAAACTTGCAAAATAAAGTAAAGTATCAGGAAACCATAAAGACTGAACTATAAGAGCAATTTGTAATGTGACAAAAAGAAGAGCGTGATGTACAATATTTGAGATGAAGGAGTATAAGTTATAGTGAAGGATATAAAAAGACAACAGAAATTACAGATTAAACTTGCAAAATAAAGTAAAGTACGAGGAAACCTTAAAAGATTGAACTAGGAGAGCAATTTGTAACGTAGACCTAAAAAAGAGCTGATGCACAATATTTGCGAAGAAGGAGTATAAGTTACTATATAGGAAATAAAAAGATAACAGAAATGTAGATTAAACATGCAAAATAAAGTAAATTATCAGGAAACCTTAAAAGACTGAACTATAAGAGCAATTTTTGACGTAGACCTAAATAAAAGCTGATGCGCAATATTTGCGAAGAAGGAGTATAAGTTACTGTATAGGAAATAAACAGATAACAGAAATGCAGATTAAACTTGCAAAATAAAGTAAAGTATGAGGAAACCTTAAAAGATTGAACTAAAAGAGCAATTTGTAACATAGATTCAAAG
>CM063507.1:69515559-69523059 GCA_032207245.1 Pardosa pseudoannulata | reverse complement strand
AAGTTAGAAATTTACCTTATCTTCTTTCGAAAAGGGATTGAGAAGCTGTGTTTCCTTCCTGAGGATTTATGGTTTCGGAATTATACACTTATACACAAATATATATAATGTGACGACTGATCACAAACATCTACAATCTTCAAGCACTATTTATTATCAAGTTAGACATTTACCTTATCATATCTACAATCTGCAAGCACTATTTACTATCAAGTTAGAAATTTACCTTATCTTTTTTCGGAAAGGGACTGAGAAGCTGTCTTTCTTTCCTGAGGATTTACGGTTTCGGAATTATACACTTATACGCAAATATATATTGTGACGACTGATCACAAATATCTACAAACTTCAAGCACTGTTTATTATCAGGTTAAAAATTTACCTTGTCTCCTTTTAAAAAGGGAATGAGAAGCTGTCCTTCTTTCCTGAGGATTTACGATTTCGGAATTATACAGTTATACACAAATATATACTGTGACGAAAGATCACAGATATCTACAACCTTCAAGCACTGTTTATTATCAAGTTAGAAATTTACCTTATCTTCTTTCGAAAAGGGACTGAGAAGCTGTCTTTCCTTTCTGAGGATTTACGGTTTCGGAATTATACACTTATACGCAAATATATATTGTGACGACTGATCACAAATATCTACAAACTTCAAGCACTGTTTATTATCAGGTTAAAAATTTACCTTGTCTCCTTTTAAAAAGGGAATGAGAAGCTGTCCTTCTTTCCTGAGGATTTACGATTTCGGAATTATACAGTTATACACAAATATATACTGTGACGAAAGATCACAGATATCTACAACCTTCAAGCACTGTTTATTATCAAGTTAGAAATTTACCTTATCTTCTTTCGAAAAGGGACTGAGAAGCTGTCTTTCTTTCCTGAGGATTTACGGTTTCGGAATTATACACTTATACGCAAATATATATTGTGACGACTGATCACAAATATCTACAAACTTCAAGCACTGTTTATTATCAGGTTAAAAATTTACCTTGTCTCCTTTTAAAAAGGGAATGAGAAGCTGTCTTTCTTTCCTGAGGATTTACGATTTCGGAATTATACAGTTATACACAAATATATACTGTGACGAAAGATCACAGATATCTACAATCTTCAAGCACTGTTTATTATCAAGTTAGAAATTTACCTTATCTTCTTTCGAAAAGGGACTGAGAAGCTGTCTTTCCTTCCTGAGGATTTACGGTTTCGGAATTACACAAATATATATTGTGTTTGACTGATCACAAATATCTACAATCTTCAAGCACTATTTATTATCAAGTTAGAAATTTACCTTATCTTCTTTCGAAAAGGGACTGAGAAGCTGTCTTTCCTTCCTGAGGATTTACGGTTTCGGAATTATACACTTATACACAAATATATATTGTGACGACTGATCACAAATATCTACAATCTTCAAGCACTATCTATTACCAAGTTAGAAATTTACCTTATCTTCTTTCGAAAAGGGACTGAGAAGCTGTCTTTCATTCCTGAGGATAAACGGTTTCGGAATTATACACTTATATGTAAATATATATTGTGACGACTGATCAGAAATATTTACACTCTTCAAGCATTATTTATTATCAAGTTAGACATTTACCTTATCTTCTTTCGGAAAGGGACTCAGAAGCTGTGTTTCCTTCCTGAGGATTTACCATTTCGGAATTATACAATTATACACAAATATATATTGTGACCAATGATCACAAATATCTACAATCTTCAAGCACTATTTACTATCAAGTTAGAAATTTACCTTATCCCCAAAAGGGACTGAGAAGCTGTCTTTCCTTCCTGAGGATTTACGGTTTCGGAATTATACACTTATACACGTGACGACTGATCAGAAATATCTATAATCTTCAAGCACTATTTATTATCAATTATCAACTTAGAAATTTACCTTATCTTCTTTCGATATGAGACTGAGAAGCTGTGTTTCCTTTCTGAGGATTTACAGTTTCGGAATTATGTACTTATACACAAATATATATTGTGACGACTGATTACAAATATCTACAATCTTCAAACACTAATTATTATCAGGCTAAAAATTTACCTTATCTTCTTTCGAAAAGGGATTAAGAAGTTATCTTTCCTTCATGAGGATTTACGGTTTCGGAATTATACACTTATACACAAATATATATTGTGACGATTGATCACAAATATCTACAATTTTGAAGCTCTATTTATTATCAAGTTAGAAATTTACCTTATCTTCTTTCGAAAAGGGACTGAAAAGCTGTGTTTCCTTTCTGAGGATTTACAGTTTCGGAATTATGTACTTATACACAAATATATATCGTAACGACTGATCACGAATATCTACAATCTTCAAGTACTATTTATTATCAAGTTAGAAATTTACCTTATCTTCTTTCAAAAAGGGACTGAGAAGCTCTCTTTCATTCCTGGGGATTTACGGTTTCGGAATTAGGCGAACTTTCTTCTTTAACCCTCTTACTCATTTGGACCTCATCCGAGGCTCCTAATTTAACACCTTCAGACCACTGACGTGAGTTCACGTCATTTTAAATCTTATGTCTGGTTGCCAATGGCATGAATTCAATCAAATTCTTTTCCCGATTAACGCTGACGTGAATTTCCAACACTTCAAATTCTATTCCTAGTTTTCGATGACGTGAATTCCTTTAATTTCAAATTCTATTCTTGGTTACCCCTGACTTTTTTATTTATTTTAAATTTAATAAATATTTATATTTTAACTAATATTATTTAATAAATATTATTTTAAATTAAAATTTCTCAAAATGTCTTTTATAAACATTGTAAATTCTTTTGCACAAAAATTATCTTTACACATAAAGAATTAGAAACCGTTTTTCTTTTCGAGATATCTATTTCTGGCGTCTCAACAGTTCTTTTTTTTAAGTTGAAAGTTTATTTTAAATTTAATAAATATTATTTATATTTTAACTAATATTGTTTAATAAATATTACTTTAAATTTAAATTTGCAAAATGCGTAACTTTTTATAAATATTGTAAATTATTTTGCACAAAAATTATCTTTACATATAAAGAATTAGAAACCGTCCTTTTAGAGATATCTACTTCTGGAGTCTCAAAATTATTATTTGTTTTTAAAGTTAAAAGATCTAAAATGGATTTCATTAATAATCATGCGTCTTGGATCAAACGATAAATGGAACTGATAAAAAAAATTTAATTTAATATCGCCATTTGATACAGATTCTACCAACAAAATGTGTAAATTCAGCATTGCATGATAGTGACAATCAGCATAACTGATAATGATTGCAAACTTATCTTGTTGATTACGAGATATGAAAATATTTTTTTTTTTAAATTTAGCTCAAAAATTCAATGTGCGTGTAATACAGAACATTTTTGCTGGATCGTGTATTGACCCGACAAGCTTAAATAAAGACATATTCATTCAAGGCAGAAAATGAATATGTCTTTATTATCTTAAATTCAAGGTAGAAAATGTTACAATCTTACTCAATAGAAGTACAGTAGAACCTCGATTATTCGAATCAATTTGGACCGGACATACTTCGGATAATCGAGAATTCATCAATAATCATCTAGTTTAATATGTAGTATCGCCATTGGTACCATAACATTCGATTGTTCAGGGAGTCGTTAGTACGATCTTCCACGATCTTTTAATTTTTTTTAATTCTTAGAAGGGTTTGCCTTAGAGGATACCATAGAAGGGATTGAGGGGGTTAACTGACAAAAACACCCCCTTGTACAGCGTGCACATAATACTTTTTAAAATTTTAATTATATTCTAAGAACAAATATAAGTGTTCATAGCCCTCCGAGTGGAACCCACCGAGAAAAAAAAGTCTCCAAAAATACGCTAAAGTTTTATTGTGTCAGTGACCAAAGTGTTCTATGATTTTTTACTTCACTCTTTGTCGACTAGATTGGAATACGGGAAACCCACCCTCGTTATTGTCCCTTTACTTCCGGTTATAAATATATAAATAGACATTATAGATTGTTAATTTTTAATACACATAAAGCTCGTCAAGTCTCGAAGATCATCCCATAAGAAATAATGGATTCTAAAAGGGCAAATAAAAATATTCTTTAAGAGAATTATTTATATATTTTTACGAAAGTCATCCAAGATATTTAAGTGGTGCAATTAGAGATACATCTGTTACCGCAAACGAAATACTTCGAAATAGAGATTGACAAAGCCATGAAAAGCTATCATCATCTTTGTGCCTCAGGGAGTAGGGGTGCATCCCTCAATAAATGTCAGTCAAAGAGGGGTGCAGTTCCTAAACAATCGACCTGACCCTCCTACCTCAAAACTCCATGGGGGAAAACGCTGGCAGTAATGCACATTACATCCATTTTCGGAACATTTTTGGGGGTCGAAAGTTGTACGTGACAACCGCTTTGAAGACACCATCGGTTCGGCGGAATTGTACGTGCGAAACGCTTAGAGGGTTAAAAAAGTATAATAAATAAATAGTTCAACAGTTTATAAGTGTTGTTTGAATAGATATTTTTGATTGGGATAAGTAAAAAAAATCGAATTACTAACTTTCAAGTTACAGCAAGTATAAATACATATATTTCAGAAGAAAAATAAATTAAATGCAGTACTATCATCTATTGTAAGTTTTAAATATTAAAAACATAAAAAAATCGATAAAAAAACACTACACTCATATATCTCCAAAAATTCGAGAAAAATGTTTAACAAGAGGTTTCGCTGTGAACCCACTGTCCGCTAAAGGGCTATACACGTGTAAATGAGGTACTTCCATATTTAAAATTTTAACACGAGCTTCCTCTCGACGGAAACGTCTCACCACTTTCGTGGATCACGTCTATATCCGTGCCCATCAAAAATGGACGAGTTCTCCCCCAAAAGCCTCTTTCCCACTGGCATCCCACTCCGTCAGAACTGCGGGAAAAGGGCCGCATTTCCCACGTGCTCCCGGAGCCTTGGCACGGCGCCAGGGGCACCCCCCATCGATTTCGTCAACTACTCCTGCTTTACTATATCGGGAGCACGTGCGGATGAGGTGTGACCGATCGTAAAAGTGTGGCCCCGAGAGGGAAACGGCCCACTTTGTTTCAACATTTCGCACTTCTCAGATTAGTGCGTGTAGGTGTGTGCGAGGGTGGTGGATTTCGAATGATACTATGTAAGGATGAAATAAACAGTCACTGAATGACATTTCACAGAGAAAGAAATAACTAAATAAGGTCACAGGTCTTAATTCTTTTTTTTTTCCAATTCCTTGGTAATTGCCTCTACAATGCCACAGATTTTGTTGACCATTTTATTATAGGAGCACAATGATGCGGTCAACATTTCTCCCTCTGAGGAGACAAGATAAATACGTGAAAACATTTGGAACATTATTTATTTTCTATTAACGTGTAAATTTTCACTTGAAGCAGGGTTACCATTATCTTTTCAATATCACTACACAAACCAAGTAGACAATACCCAGTCAAGTAGTATCCGCTACATAAACCAAGTAGACACTACACAATCAAGATCCACTACACGATCAAATAGTATCCACTACACAAATCAAGTAACTACTACACAATCAAGTAGTCTCCACTACACAAACCAAGTTGATACTACACAATCAAGTAGTATACACTACAGAAACCAAGTTGACACTATTCAATCAAGTAGTGTCCAGTACACAAACCAAGTAGACATTACACAATCAAGTAGTATCCAGTACACAAACCAAGTAGACACTACACAATCAAGTAGTATCCACTACACAAATCAAGTAGACACTAAATAATCAAGTATTATCCACTACACAAACCAAGTAACCACTACACAACCAAGTAGTATCCACTACACAAACCAAGTAAACACTATACAAACCAAGTAAACACTACACAATCAAGTAGTATCCACTACACAATCAAATAGTATCCACTACACAAACCAAGTAACTACTACACAATCAAGTAGTCTCCACTACACAAACCAAGTTGATACTACACAAACAAGTAGTATCCACTACAGAAACCAAGTTGACACTATTCAATCAAGTAGTATCCAGTACACAAATCAAGTAGACACTACACAATCAAGTAGTATCCACTACACAAACCAAGTAGACACTACACAATCAAGTAGTATCCACTACACAAACCAAGTAGACACTAAATAATCAAGTATTATCCACTACACAAACCAAGTAACCACTACACAATCAAGTAGTATTCACTACACAAACCAAGTAAACACTATACAATCAAGTAGTATCCACTTCACAATCAAATAGTATTCACTACACAAACTAAGTAACCACTACACAATCAAGTAGTATCCACTACACAAACCAAGTTGATACTACACAATCAAGTAGTATCCACTACAGAAACCAAGTTGACACTATTCAATCAAGTAGTATCCAGTACACAAATCAAGTAGACACTACACAATCAAGTAGTATCCAGTACACAAACCAAGTAGACACTACACAATCAAGTAGTATCCACTACATAATCAAGATCAACTACACAATCAAATAGTATCCACTACACAAACCAAGTAACCACTACACAATCAAGTAATATCCAGTACACAAACCAAGTTGATACTACACAATTAAGTAGTATCCACTACAGAAACCAAGTTGACACTATTCATTCAAGTAGTATCCAGTACACAAACCAAGTAGACACTACACAATCAAGTAGTATCCAGTACACAAACCAAGTAGACACTACACAATCAAGTAGTATCCACTACACAAACCAAGTAGACACTAAATAATCAAGTATTATCCACTACACAAACCAAGTAAACACTACACAATTAAATAGTATCCACTACACAATCAAGATCCACTACACAATCAAATAGTATCCACTACACAAACCAAGTAACCACTACACAATTTTTAAGTAAAGATATGTTATTAAAATGAACATTTCTAATATTTTTAAGCATTTATTACAACTTTTTTCTTTCTATGAAAGCATCATGAAACTGAAGTTTACCTTTAGTCTCATCGATATAAAAGTTAATTTTTGGAATTCCAGTGAGAGCAAATCTAGGAGGCGGATCCGAAGGATTATCACAATTAATTTAAAAAATTGTCTTGCTTGACTGATTCCATCTGTACTACTGATTCCTCTGTCAGAGTCACTACTATCCAGGTCATCTAGTAAACTTTCGCTATTATCATTTACAAATAATTCAGTTTCTGATTTCGAGTTACAGTTCGAATCACAAGAAATTAGCTCCATACGCTCTGAATTATCCATTATTTAAAAGTAAAAATATATTATTCAACTCTTACATCAATAAAATTATCAGGCGGTTAGTAAAATATAACCAGAAAGCTATACACTGAAAGATAACAATTCGTCTTCTGATATAAAACATGCGAAAAAACCCGCGCTTTTGAACCAATCAGAGTAGAAAATACAATAAACTGCAACTATCATTTACTACATAACTATTTCCATCTATACG
>CM063507.1:69498059-69500559 GCA_032207245.1 Pardosa pseudoannulata | reverse complement strand
CATATATATATATATATATATATTATATATATATTATATATATATATATATATTACATATATATATATATTTTTATATATATTATATATATATATATATAATATATATATATACAAAATATATATATATATATATATATATATGATATATATATATATATATATATATATATATATATTTATATATATATATATATATATATATATATACATATATATATATATATTGGAGAATTGAAATATTAATTCTTTTTAGAAAAGATTTTTTTTTTATATTATTTTATCATGAGAAACTAAGCTTTTGGAAAAACTAATCTCAGGTGTTATCACATAAAAAATTTATTTTTTAATAAATTTCAATTGAAATACAGTTAACTTCTATTTATAACATACTATCTATAATTCTATTATCTAATATAACTATAGTTCTAGTCATATAATTCTATTTATTACCAAATTAAATGTCTAATACTGTATATACTTTATTCGACTGGTTAAACGGTAAACAGGCCGAATGTGCTTCTTAATAAAGGAAGAAAAACACATCCCGTGGAAATCGCGGGATGAGCAGTCAAAGGGTTAAAGAAATAGAAAAAAAAAATTCAAAAATTTTGAATTACAATTTCTCGTTTAATTAGTATCACAGAGAACTAAGACTGTATTCGATACGGTTCTTAGATCGAATTTTAGTTTTTATCAAATGTAATGATAGGAAACGGGGAAACTTATAAAAATCAACTATTTGTAATATTTGCAAAATTGAATTTTATATTTAAAAGCGCCATAAATAAATATTTATTTTATTTGAAATATTTTTAATAGGTGTAACAATAAGTTACATTCGGTTAAGCTTTTTTGTACCTCTTCCCGTGAGTCCTCGTTAAAGACATACCAGAACAGGACCGTTTTGAACTAGAAAGAAACTTCGGACTTCTCCCAACCAATAGGAAGGTCCGTTGGTTTGGGGGATTCTGACCCCCGCCGTTCTGGAGTGGGCCCCTATTTTTTTTCTCCGCGAGGCAGTCTGATTTTTTTAGAGGAGAAGACTGTGACCAGAGGAGAGTAGAAGGTGAAAGCTGCTGGCATCCGAGGTATGCAGGTTATACTTTTGAGAAAAATCATCGCCATATTCTTTTTTAGTACCGGCGCCGACGCTCACTCAACTGTAATCAAGTGATAAGTTGATTACAGTTGTATTCCTTAGGCATTTATTTATTTGTATAAATTCATTTAATCAAGTCATGTCCATCTGTTTATTAATGAGTATTAATTTCGTCTTTCTCAAACACTAGACCAGGGGTCGGCAACCTGTTTGTTCTTAAGGGCGCAATACTAAATTTGAAAATCTCCGAGGGCGCATATTTTACAGATAATCAACAGATATAAATAGGAATTTAAAAAAAACAGACTTTTTTATAACTTTATTTTGTTGGTGTCATACATAATGATACATATAGTTCAGTGTGAAACTTGGGTGTCCATATTTTCAGCTAATTTCTTATAATTGGGGATATATTTAGAGTTCCCGGTCCTTAAACAATTATCTAAATGTGAGTCATTAAGCTTTGTTCGGTATTTTGATTTCAAATTTTTCATATTTGAGAACAAAGACTCGCAATTGTATGTTGCACAATATGAATAAATTTTTAGCGCACATTTCCTTAAAATACGATACTTATTTTCATCGACTAAATTCCAAAAACATTTTATCATTACTATGCGCTTTTAAAATAATATCACTTTGCAAGTTTATTATTTCTAATTCTAGGTCTTCGATATTATGAAGCTCGAAATACACTGAAACTAATTCAAGGACATCATCTTCAGTAACATTGAATGGATTTATGAAAAATCTTAGAACGGGTTCTAATGCTGCAAAATCGTCAAATCTAGAAGAAAACTCTTCTATTAGCTTATCTATAATTTCTAAATATGATGTAGCAGTAAAATTTTCGTTATTCAAATTTAAACTCTCAACAGTATATTTTATATTTGGGATATGTGATAATGATTTTTTCAATAGATGGGATTTCAACAACACTAACTTGCATTTGAATGTCCTAAACTCAACTGACTACTTGCTGTATATCGCCGTTTGACAAGAGTAAGTAAATCGCTCTGGCTATCATACATTTACATTAGTCCAGCGAGGGAGCAATAAAAATCGATCGGGGGCGCCGCGTTGCCTACCCCTGCACTAGACCAACGCAATATTATTTTTACAATAGGACATACTTGTACGAGCAAGATTGTGGAAGAAATGGCTACTAAGCACTTTACTATACATCCATAATTTCATATAAAATAATGCTTTTTACCTTGAACAAAAGGGCTTGTAGATAATAAAAACGAAAACTCACCTGCAAAGAAAGAAAGAAAAATTAGAAATGTAATATTTACAGAAAACATATCAATGCAACATCAACATTAAAAATTAAAAAGAATTTTAAATAAATTATAATTATCCCCTATATAATAATAGCCTAAGTTATCTGTCCGTC
>CM063507.1:69480559-69485559 GCA_032207245.1 Pardosa pseudoannulata | reverse complement strand
AAAACAAATACTAACACAGTTTACAAGCAACTACAATTGATAAAACATTGTGTAATTTAAAATAAATGCTTATTATAAATAGTATTTAACGTACTAATTTCTCAAACAATTGGTAACACAGTTTACAAGCAACTACAATTGCTAAAGATTTGATAAAACATTGTGCGATTTATAACAAATGTGTATTATAAATAGTATTTAACGTACTAATTGCTCAAACAATTGGTAACACAGTTTACAAGCATCTACAATTGCTAAAGATTTGATAAAACATGTGATTTAAAATAACTGTGTATTATAAATAGTATTTAACATACTAATTGCTCAAGCAATTACTAACACAATTTAGAAGCAACTACAATTGCTAAACAATTGATAAAACATGGTGTGATTTAAAATAAATGTCTATTATAAATAACACTTAACGTAATAACTAATAAAACAATTGCTCGTTGGACACTACTGTAATTTTTGCTCAATTGATAGGAAAATAAATCAAATGACATAATTTTCTGGATAAATACAGTAAACTAATGGAACAATATTACTATCTCTATAAACTGTCACGAATTCTAAGTCCCTCAGATTCCTTTGAATTTTGCAAATTCTTTACCGTATCCAAGTATTAGCGACAAATGGCGCGAAACTGCATATTGAAAGTATATTTATTGAAAAAATGGTAAAATAGTAACCGAACTTAGTAGACTTCGCTTTGCTGAAGCACTGTATTTTTTGCAACACTATGCAACACATTTAAAAAACGGTAAATTATCACATATTCAGTTCCGAAAAATAAAATCGGCATGTTCGGCAAGACTTCGCAGAATTGAAATACCGATTTTTCTCTTTCTCGACCTCGGGTTGGTCATTAAAATTCGCATATTTGAGTTGAAACTGAGTATACGTCACAAATAAGATAAAGCCTTCGCTAGTATCTTCAAGGGTGTTACTCATCTAGCAGAAAACACTGTAAGGCCTGCTACAGATGCAAGTTACAATTCCAGATGAGTCCTCGTCATTTACAACCAGGGACGAGCAGGAAGTCAGGCCACCATCACAGGTATCGTTTGAAAACTTGGAGGACACTGCGACTGAAAAATGTTTTACCTGTCCCAGCCGTCATTAATGGATACGGCGGATATTTGGCCAACTTCAGCCATGATAAAACCTTCCGGTTAAGAGATCCTTGATTTTTAACTACAGCGGCTAGGCAGTTTTAACATATTTCAGGTATCACAAAATAAAGATCACCAAATCACTCCTTTGAGCTACAACGGTTAGTTTAATAGTCAGTATGACAAAATAAAGATCACCGAAGATCGTTGCTTTGGAGCTACAGCGGCTTGATAGTTTGAATATATGTCAGGTATAACAAAATAAAGATCAACCAGAGATCTCTGCCTTTCAGCTACAGCGACTCGGCAGTTTGAATATATTTCAGGTATCATAAAAAAAAGATCACCCGGAGATCACTGTCTTTGAGCTGCAGTGGTTCGGCAGTTTGAATATATATCAAGTATGACAAAATAAAGACCAACTGTAGATCGCTGCCTTTGATACAATCGGCAGTTTTAACATATTTCAGGTATCACAAATAAAGATCACCCGCAAATCACTCCTATGAACAACGGTTCGCAGTTTAATATACGTCAGGTATGACAAAATAAAGACCAACCGAAGATCGTTGCCTTTGAGCTACAGCGGCTCGGCAATTTAATATACGTCAGTATAACAAATAAAGACCAACTGTAGATCTGCCTTTGATCTACTGCGGCTCGGCAGTTTTAACATATTTCAAGTATCACAAAATAAAGATCACCCGGAGATCGCTGCCTATGAGCTACAGCGTTTCGGCAGTTTAATATACGTCAGGTATCACAAAATAAAGACCAACTGAAGATAGCTGCCTTTGAGCTACAGCGACTATGCAGTTTTAACATATTTCAAGTATCACAAAATAAAGATCACCCGGAGATCGCTGCCTATGAGCTACAGCGTTTCGGCAGTTTAATATACGTTAGGTATGACAAAATAAAGACCAACTGTAGATCGCTGCCTTTGAGGTACAGCGGCTCGGCAGTTTTAACACATTTTGTGTGGGTACATTTTGCAGTAGAATTGAACCGAGAGCAGAAGTTTTGCGTGTAAATTTGGTTATTCAGTTAAATCTCAATAGATCCAAAATTATTTAATTTTATATCAGTTTCATCGACTGATGTGAGAAACTAGTTTTTATTTGTCTAAATTTTTCCCGAATCTATGTAGTAGACAAGAACATTCGGCTTTCCTGTATATACGTTATTTTTGTACCCACAAACAAACCATGTTGTTACACTAACCCGTGATAGTACGTGACCCGCGCTCAAGTATCGATAGTCAAAAAACGTACTAGTACGTTCCCGCGCTCAAGTATCAATCGTCAGAAAACGTACTAGTACGTGTCCCGCATACAATGTGTAAATATATTTCAGGTATCACAAAATAGAGATCACCCGGAGATAACTGTCTTTGAGCTATAGCAGCTCGGCAGTTTTAACATATTTCAGGTATCATAAAATAAAGATCACCCGGAGAGCACTGTCTTTGAGCTGCAGCGGTTCGGCAGTTTGAATATATATCAGGTATGACAAAATAAAGACCAACTGTAGATCGCAGCCTTTGAGCTACAGCGGATCGGCAGTTTTAACATATTTCAGGTATCATAAAATAAAGATCACCCGGAGAGCACTGTCTTTGAGCTGCAGCGGTTCGGCAGTTTGAATATATATCAGGTATGACAAAATAAAGACCAACTGTAGATCGCAGCCTTTGAGCTACAGCGGATCGGCAGTTTTAACATATTTCAGGTATCATAAAAAAAAGACCATCCAGCGATCACTGTCTTTGAGCTGCAGCGGCTCAGCAGTTTGAATATACTTTAAGTATAACAAACTAAAGACCAACTGTAGATCGCTGCCTTTGAGATACAGCGGCTCGTCAGTTTAAATACACGTCAGGAATGATGAAATAAAGACCAACTGTAGATAGCTGACTTTGAGCTACAGCGGTTAGGCAGTTTTAACATATTTCAGGTATCATAAAATAAAGATCACCCGGAGATCACTGCCATTGACCTACAGCTGCTCGACAGTTTAAATATACGTCAGGTATCACAAAATAAAGACCAACTGTATATCGCTGACTTTGAGCAACAGCGGCTCAGCAGTTTTAACATATTTCAGGTATCACAAAATAATGTCCACCCGGAAATCGCTGCCTATCAGTTACAGTAGCTCGGCAGTTTGAATATACCTCAGGTAGGACAAAATAAAGAACAACTGTAGATCGTTGCAGTTGAGATACAGCGGCTCGGCAGTTTTAACATATTTTAGGTATCACAAAATAATGACCAGAGATTGATGCCTATGAGCTACAACAGTTCGGCAGTTTGAATATATGTCAAGTATGACAAAATAAAGACCAACTGTAGATAGCTGCCTTTGAGCTACAGCGAATCGGCAGTTTTAACATATTTCAGGTATCACAAAATGATCACATGGAGATAATTGACTTTGATCTACAACGGCTCGGCAGTTTGAATATATGCCAGGTATGACAAAATAAAGGCCAAATGTAGATCGCTGCCTTTCATCTACAGCGGCTCGGCAGTTTGAATATACGCCAGGTATAACAAAATAAAGACAACTGTAGATATCTGCCTTTGAGCTATAGCGGCTCAGCAGTTTTAACATATTTCAGGTATCACAAAATGATCACCTGCAGATAACTGCCTTTGAGCTCCAGTGGCTCGGCAGTTTGAATATATGTCAGATATAACAAAATAAAAACCAACTGTAGATAGCTGCCTGTGAGCTTCAGCGGATCGGCAGTTTTAACATATTTCAGGTATCACAAAATTATCACCTGGAGATAACTGCCTTTGAGTTACAGCCACTAGGCTGATTGAATATATATCAGGTATGACAAAATAAAGACCAACTGTAGATCGCTGCCTTTGAGCTACAGTGGATCGGCAGTTTTAACATATTTCAGGTATCACAAAATGATCACCTGGAGATAACTGCCTTTGAGCTACAGCGGCTCGGCAGCTTGAATATATATCAGGTATGACAAAATAAAGACCAACTGTAGATCGCTGCCTTTCAGCTACAGCGGTTCGGCAATTTTAACATAGATCAGGTAGCACAAAATAAAAACCAGCTGTAGATCGCTGCGTTTGAGCTACAGTAGCTCGGCAGTTTGAATATATATATCAGATATGACCAAATGAAGACAACAATAGATTGCTGCCTTTGAGCTACAGCGGCTCGACAGTTTTAACATATTTCAGGTATGACAAAATAAAGGCCAACTGTAAATTTGCCTTTTAACTACAACGAGTCTGCAGTTTTAACATATTTCAGGTATCACAAAATTAAGACCAAATGTAGATCGCTGCCTTTGAGCTACAGCAGCTTGGTCGTTTGAATATACGTCAGTTATGACTAAATAAATATCTTTTGAAAGTTTCATGTTCATATCTCTAAAATTATTCAAGTTAGATGAGTTTTAATAGATGTTCCGTTATTTTTTCTCGCCAGTATAATTCCCCAGAGCCTTGTGAAATAAATAACAGTTTTAAATTAGCTAATATATAAATTGACTTTTATAATTTTGCACTACATATCGATTTACGCCATCAGATAATCAGGTTAGAGTTTAAACCAAATAGTAATTTTTTTCACTTTTTATCGTTAAGTACTAAACTTTTTATCAACTTAACTTTATGGCGGATTTATTAGCATCAGATCACAGTCGGTAACCATGGAAACGAATGCTATAGAAGCTGAAGCTCAATGATTAGGACATTGCCATTTTGAAGAGAAAAAGTTTAATAACTTTTTTTTTCTGAAAATGATTGAAAATTCTAAAAGTTAATTTAATTATAAGTGATAACAGTTTCATAACCCGATAAATAAATAAAGTTGTATAATCTTTCACCATATCTCAATTACGGCATT
>CM063507.1:69465559-69475559 GCA_032207245.1 Pardosa pseudoannulata | reverse complement strand
TTAAAGCGATGGTGGACTTTCAAATTGGCTAAAATCGACCGAAAATTCGTGTACCGAGGTACTTTCCCATGGTGATCTGCACGTGCATGCACAGCGGTGGGAGGATTTTCCTACAGGAATTTAGGTCTCCAATTGTTCACGTCAAGTTTAGGGACCCTGCAGAGAAGGTCTAGATCACGGAATGGCGGCGTAACGGTCAAGCTAGCACAGAGATGTAACCGTGAGTTATGGGGCAGGGGCTAAAAATAATGTCAGCTTGCACAAAAGGGGCTACTTTAATGAGCCCACCTGCAATCCCGAAGGGGGTGAAGATATAGGAAAATTTCCCGAAAACAAGTGATTGGAAAGGAAGAAAAAAGGGGCGTTGGAACCGAGGTGAGGAGTTTGGAAACGAAGTTAAGGAGAGGAGTTGAAGTCGGGATTCGAGAGAAGTGGGACAAGAATCAGAAGCCCCGCTCACCAGCACCGACTCGTCCCGTGCGCCCGAACACCCGGACCGACTCACCGCATGAAGGAAAGCCTCTACCTGACCCTCTGTACCAACTGAAGGACCGACGCAGCGAGTGAGGAAAGCCCCTGCCTGCTCCCTGTGCATTTAATGAAGTTAAAGATCAAATAATATTTACAGTCACTCAACTTAGGCCTCTGTTAATAATTTAACCTTGTTACTAAGTAACAACTCCTTATAAAGAGAATTGTAATAATTATAGTGTAAATATAAGACATAAATAATTGATGATTATGATATATGATAACCAAGGATCTATTTGTAAATGAATGTACAGAATAAATGTCTGAATCTCAATATAAAGTATTATATTCTTTCTGTATTTCCCCCTTGTAACGAACACTGGTGTATAGGTTGTAAGTACATTACAACAATTCGAATTGTTGATTTTAGTGAATAGTGAAAGAATGTATCATTAGGAATACGGAGCAAAAATATTTTTTTATTCCCATCCTTTTATCATTACTTATGGGTATAGTAAGCTTATCATTACTTATGGGTATAGCAATAATAACTTCAAATGCTGTTGACTCAGAAGTAAAATTTTTATGCATTACAAATGTTTAAAGTACTCCAGGCGCATTGAAAATAGATCATTGTCTCTGAAATTCCAGTATCATTTACGTTAGAGTTTATAAAATAAAGTCTAGTTGAAACGGATATGTTTTGAAGCATATAATATGTTAGTTACGCATTTTAATTAACCGCTATAGCCGTTTATTCTGCAAAATATGGGTATCATCATAATATTTTTTTTGCTCTTTATATTTTCTATGAATGTTTATTGAAACAACTATATTTTTTTTGTAAAGTCTATAAGGTATACTTAAATTTTTTTATAATATTTTATGGCAAAATGAATGAGCCTGGAGCGATTTAAATTAAGCTAATTATGAAACAATTAATAATTAATAACTCGAAAACTAACTAATATTTTCGCCTTCAAATTTTTATAATATTTATATATCAATAGTACTAATAACACAGTCGATCTTCAAGAAGATTCATTTAAAAGAAAAAAAGTTTGCTCTAAAGGTTCACTGTCGCCTTAAAACCGATTCCAAACGGCTATGAACATGCATGCCACAGTAGGATTCGAACCCACGAACTCCGGTACCGAAGTCAGCGTCTTCAATGAGAACACTTGTTTAGAGCAAATTGCTCTTTTATATTCATTATATATATATTTTGATTGCCCGAGCCCATTGCCCTTATATAACCCTGTCATATTAAGGTTTTTGTTAAGGTTTTTAAAATACAGTACACTTATTGTCGTTCTAAACAGTACCAAAAGTTCGTAAATTCGAATTTTACTGCTGTTATAGGCGATCGCATTCGCGACAGTAGGTGCCTAAAAAATCACACACCTAATTGAAGCAGTAAAGTACGAAGAAATTCTAAATAAATAAAAATATAAAGTCTATCTAGCTACAACAAGCAAAACTGGAGGATATAAATATAGAGTTTATCGAGTGACAACAAGCAAAAATGGAAGATAAAAATATACAGTGCATCGAGTGACAACGAACAAAAATGGAGGGTAAAAATATAAAGTTTATCGAGCTACAACAAGCAGAACTGGAGGATGGAATTATAGAGTTTATCGAGTGACAACATGCAAAAATGGAGAATAAAAATGTAGAGTTTATCGAGCCACAACAAGCAAAACTGGAGGATGGAAATATAGAGTTTATCGAGTCACAACGAGCAAAACTAGAGGATAAAAATATACAGTGCATCGAGTGACAACGAACAAAAATAGAGGATAAAAATATAGAGTTTATCGAGCTACAACAAGCTAAACTGGAGGATGAAAATATAGTTTATCGAGTCACAACAGGCAAAACTGGAGGATAAAAATGTAGAATTTATGGAGCCACAACGAGCAAAACTGGAGGATGGAAATATAGATTTTTTCGAGTCACAACGAGCAAAACTAGAGGATAAAAATATATTGTGAATCGAGTGACAACGAACAAAAATGGAGGATAAAAATATAGAGTTTATCGAGTCACTAAGAGCAAAATTGGAGGGTAAAAATATAGAGTTTATCGGGTGACAATGAACAAAAATAGAGGATAAAAATGTAGAATTTATGGAGCCACAACGAGCAAAACTGGAGGATGGAAATATAGATTTTTTCGAGTTACAACGAGCAAAACTAGAGGATAAAAATATATTGTGGATCGAGTGACAACGAACAAAAATGGAGGATAAAAATATAGAGTTTATCGAGCCACAACAAGCAAAACTGGAGGATGAAAATATAGAGTTTATCGAGTGACAATGAACAAAAAGGGAGGATAAAAATATAGTTTATCTAGCCACAACAAGCAAAACTGGGGAATAAAATATAGAGTTTATCGAGTGACAATGAACAAAAATGGAGGATAAAAATATAGAGTTGATCGAGCCACAACAAGCAAAAACCTTATATTTGGTAATAGTCTGGGAGCGCAAGAAAATGTCACGTTGGGGTTGCTAGGCTCGAAACTAAGTTACGCAAGTTGTTATATAATGATGGTTTAGCTGAGCAGAAATTAATTTGGGTGTTCGCAAAAGGTTACCATAATTAGAGGAGAAACAAAGAAATTTCGCCAAAGGTTACCACAATTAGAGCAGAAACAAAGAAATTTCGCCGAAGGTTGCAAGTTTAGGGATAGAATAACCAGAAATATGCTTTAGAATAAACTTATATTTTGTACAGAAATCTTAACTAATTTTTATTAAATAATAATTATTATTATATTAATAAAACATTAATCTATAATTTAAGAAAAAAAAAACAGAATAATATATTTTTATATTTACCCACCTATTAAGCTTGCTTGCTTTGAGTTACCTTGGCGAACAAGTTTTACTTGGCAATATGGTCAGTGGGATAATACATAAGTACCAAACGCAGTAAATTCAGCCATTGGTAGCTTAGCGGATCCATGACTTTTACTCATTTTACTTAGAAAATCACGACTTTTCATGAAAAAAATTAATCCATTTTCTAAATCCATGATTTTTCTTGACTTTCCAGGTGCGCGGAAACCGTGCCAATAAATAATAGGGAATTAACGGGTTAATCCCACCTTTTAAAATAATCCTGAATGGATTCCTTTAGGTCAAAGGACTAAGTCAAGAACGGGAAATGAGAAATCTGACAAGATGAAAGGGGTCCTTAGAAATTATGCATCTTCTCCAGTCATGCATTTGTGCTCCGAAATGAACAAATGTTCGGAATCGCCGACACATTTGTAAATTGGAAAATGGTTAGGCATTAATCACGACGAGAAGAGGCCATTTATTCGAAAGTCACAAATCTCGAGGAGCACTCAACACACTTAGTTGTCTGTCTCCAGTCTATCGATTATTTCTAAATGTGTGTAACATGAGCTTTCCTGAAAAGATTTTTAAGCGAAATAGCATTCAATTTAATTATTTCTTTTAACGATAAAATAAGCTAACATCAAGAACAATAGTTGCATTTAAATAAAAAGCATCTAATGATAGATAAATGATTAAACTAGAATTGGAACCTATTCTAACAATTTAAGACGAAAATCATTTGTCATCGATTTAAATAAACATCAATGTTACTGAAAATGATTGTGAAACGATTAAAATAGAACTGGAATCTACTCTAATAATTTAAAATGAAAATCATTTGTCATCGATTTAAATAAACATCAATGTCACAAAAAATGACTAATAAGTGATTAAAACAGAATTGGAACCTAAACCCCCCACCCCCCCCCCCCCCCCCCCCCCACCCCCACCCACCTCCCCCCCCCTCATAATTTAAGACGAAAATCATTTGTCATCGATTTAAATAAACATCAATGTCACAAAAAATGACTAATAAGTGATTAAAACAGAATTGGAACCTACAATAATAATTTAAGACGAAAATCATTTGTCATCGATTTAAATAAACATCAATGTCACAAAAAATGACTAATAAGTGATTAAAACAGAATTAATAAACATCCAATGTCCACACAAAAATGACTAATTAAGTGAATTACAAACAGAATTGGAAAAACCATACACTAATAATTTAAGACGAAAATCATTTGTCATAGATTTAAATAAACATCAATGGTCACAAAAAATGACTAAAATAAGTGGATTAAAACAGAATTGGGGAAACCTACAATAAAAATTTAAAGACGAAAATCATTTGTCATAAACATCAATGTCACAAAAAATGACTAATAAGTGATTAAAACAGAATTGGAACCTACACTAATAATTTAAAACGAAAATCATTTGTCATCGATTTAAATAAACATCAATGTCACAAAAAATGACTAATAAGTGATTAAAACAGAATTGGAACCTACGATAATAATTTAAGACGAAAATCATTTGTCATCGATTTAAATAAACATCAATGTCACAAAAAATGACTAATAAGTGATTAAAACAGAATTGGAACCTACACTAATAATTTAAAACGAAAATCATTTGTCATCGATTTAAATAAACATCAATGTCACAAAAAATGACTAATAAGTGATTAAAACAGAATTGGAACCTACACTAATAATTTAAGACGAAAATCATTTGTCATCGATTTAAATCAAACATCAATGTCACAAAAAATGACTAATAAGTGATTAAAACAGAATTGGAACCTACACTAATAATTTAAAACGAAAATCATTTGTCATCGATTTAAATAAACATCAATGTCACAAAAAATGACTAATAAGTGATTAAAACAGAATTGGAACCTACACTAATAATTTAAAACGAAAATCATTTGTCATCGATTTAAATAAACATCAATGTCACAAAAAATGACTAATAAGTGATTAAAACAGAATTGGAACCTACACTAATAATTTAAAACGAAAATCATTTGTCATCGATTTAAATAAACATCAATGTCACAAAAAATGACTAATAAGTGATTAAAACAGAATTGGAACCTACACTAATAATTTAAGACGAAAATCATTTGTCATCGATTTAAATAAACATCAATGTCACAAAAAATGACTAATAAGTGATTAAAACAGAATTGGAACCTACACTAATAATTTAAAACGAAAATCATTTGTCATCGATTTAAATAAACAACAATGTCACAAAAAATGACTAATAAGTGATTAAAACAGAATTGGAACCTACACTAATAATTTAAAACGAAAATCATTTGTCATCGATTTAAATAAACATCAATGTCACAAAAAATGACTAATAAGTGATTAAAACAGAATTGGAACCTACACTCATAATTTAAAACAAAAATCATTTGTCATCGATTTAAATAAACATCAATGCCACAAAAAATGACTAATAAGTGATTAAAACAGAATTGGAACCTACACTAATAATTTAAGACGAAAATCATTTGTCATCGATTTAAATAAACATCAATGTCACAAAAAATGACTAATAAGTGATTAAAACAGAATTGGAACCTACACTAATAATTTAAAACGAAAATCATTTGTCATCGATTTAAATAAACATCAATGTCACAAAAAATGACTAATAAGTGATATTAAAACAGAATTGGAACCTACACTAATAATTTAAAACGAAAATCATTTGTCATCGATTTAAATAAACATCAATGTCACAAAAAATGACTAATAAGTGATATTAAAACAGAATTGGAACCTACAATAATAATTTAAAACGAAAATCATTTGTCATCGATTTAAATAAACATCAATGTCACAAAAAATGACTAATAAGTGATATTAAAACAGAATTGGAACCTACAATAATAATTTAAAACGAAAATCATTTGTCATCGATTTAAATAAACATCAATGTCACAAAAAATGACTAATAAGTGATTAAAACAGAATTGGAACCTACAATAATAATTTAAAACGAAAATCATTTGTCATCGATTTAAATAAACATCAATGTCACAAAAAATGACTAATAAGTGATTAAAACAGAATTGGAACCTACAATAATAATTTAAAACGAAAATCATTTGTCATCGATTTAAATAAACATCAATGTCACAAAAAATGACTAATAAGTGATTAAAACAGAATTGGAACCTACACTAATAATTTAAAACGAAAATCATTTGTCATCGATTTAAATAAACATCAATGTCACAAAAAATGACTAATAAGTGATTAAAACAGAATTGGAACCTACAATAATAATTTAAAACGAAAATCATTTGTCATCGATTTAAATAAACATCAATGTCACAAAAAATGACTAATAAGTGATATTAAAACAGAATTGGAACCTACACTAATAATTTAAAACGAAAATCATTTGTCATCGATTTAAATAAACATCAATGTCACAAAAAATGACTAATAAGTGATTAAAACAGAATTGGAACCTACAATAATAATTTAAGACGAAAATCATTTGTCATCGATTTAAATAAACATCAATGTCACAAAAAATGACTAATAAGTGATTAAAACAGAATTGGAACCTACAATAATAATTTAAGACGAAAATCATTTGTCATCGATTTAAATAAACATCAATGTCACAAAAAATGACTAATAAGTGATTAAAACAGAATTGGAACCTACAATAATAATTTAAAACGAAAATCATTTGTCATCGATTTAAATAAACATCAATGTCACAAAAAATGACTAATAAGTGATTAAAACAGAATTGGAACCTACACTAATAATTTAAAACGAAAATCATTTGTCATCGATTTAAATAAACATCAATGTCACAAAAAATGACTAATAAGTGATTAAAACAGAATTGGAACCTACACTAATAATTTAAAACGAAAATCATTTGTCATCGATTTAAATAAACATCAATGTCACAAAAAATGACTAATAAGTGATTAAAACAGAATTGGAACCTACACTAATAATTTAAAACGAAAATCATTTGTCATCGATTTAAATAAACATCAATGTCACAAAAAATGACTAATAAGTGATTAAAACAGAATTGGAACCTACAATAATAATTTAAAACGAAAAATCATTTGTCATCGATTTAAATAAACATCAATGTCACAAAAAATGACTAATAAGTGATTAAAACAGAATTGGAACCTACACTCATAATTTAAAATGAAAATCATTTGTCATCGATTTAAATAAACATCAATGTCACAAAAAATGACTAATAAGTGATTAAAACAGAATTGGAACCTACAATATAATTTAAAACGAAAATCATTTGTCATCGATTTAAATAAACATCAATGTCACAAAAAATGACTAATAAGTGATATTAAAACAGAATTGGAACCTACAATAATAATTTAAAACGAAAATCATTTGTCATCGATTTAAATAAACATCAATGTCACAAAAAATGACTAATAAGTGATATTAAAACAGAATTGGAACCTACAATAATAATTTAAAACGAAAATCATTTGTCATCGATTTAAATCAAACATCAATGTCACAAAAAATGACTAATAAGTGATTAAAACAGAATTGGAACCTACAATAATAATTTAAAACGAAAATCATTTGTCATCGATTTAAATCAAACATCAATGTCACAAAAAATGACTAATAAGTGATTAAAACAGAATTGGAACCTACAATAATAATTTAAAACGAAAATCATTTGTCATCGATTTAAATAAACATCAATGTCACAAAAAATGACTAATAAGTGATATTAAAACAGAATTGGAACCTACAATAATAATTTAAAACGAAAACCATTTGTCATCGATTTAATAAACATCAATGTCAAAAAAATGACTAAGTGATATAAAACAGAATTGGAACCTACACTAATAATTTAAAACGAAAATCATTTGTCATTAAATAAATAATCAATGTCACAAAAATGACTAAGTGATTAAAACAGAATTGGAACCTACAATAAAATTTAAAAAAAATCATTTGTCATAAAAAAATCAATTCAAAATGTTTAATAATTTAAAACAGAATTGGAACCTACAATAATAATTTAAAACGAAAATCATTTGTCTACTCGTATTAAGGAAAAGGGGTTAGCCTTAATGAATTAATAAAAAAATAATTAACAAAAAAAAATTTAAAAAAAATGAAATATTCAAAAAGTAGAAATAATACCACAAAAAAAATACTAATATTTATAAAAACAAAATAAAATTCTCTTTCAAAAAACAAACAAAATAATTTATCTATAGTCATAATACACTAATTGAATTTCTCCTTAAAAATTTAACATAAAATAAAAAAATCAAATAAACATATAAAATAATAAAATAACAAAATTAAACAAAATAATAATTTAAAAAAATTTTTAATTCATCGATTAAAAAATTTTAACTTTTTAATTAAAAAAATTAATAAAAATTGTTTCTACTTAATTTGTTCTTTTATAAAAATGTAATATACCGGCAAAAATAACTAAAAAATTGCTACAATAATTCTATAAATTTCGAGAATGACATTTTTAACAAATAAAAAAAAAAAACAATTTTCCAAAATATTCTAAATAATTTATTAAATACTGATATTACTTTTGAGATAAAAAAAAACAATATTAAAAGGAGACATTAATATTAATATAAAAATTCAAAAAAATATTATTCCTTTTAAAAAAAGTATGACACTCAAATGTAACTAAAAAATAAAAACTTCTTCTTCTCCAGCGTACGTGATACAATCATTTATCTATAATTTTTTAAAAATTTCCATAACTTTAAATCAAAAATTGCAAAAATAAAAATTTTAAATAATTAAAAAAAGCAAAAATTTAACATTTATTTATAAATTTTCAATAGCTCTATTTAAAAATATTTTCTCCAATCCTTCCCCCCTAAACCCTACAAAATACATTCTCGCAAATATTTAATTTTTTTTTTGTGAGCACTATTTAATTAAGTCCCAATAATTGCGCAAGTAAAAACAAATAAGTTATTTTGTATGACCTTAATCCGATCCCAAAACGAGTTCCCCCAGACAAAAAAATTCTCAACTTTAAAAAAATAATTGTATCATTTACATTGGTACAAGGTGATCTAGATTGCTTTAAAAACTTTGCAATTTATAAATTATTATTTTAAAATATTTTTCAAATAAATTTCAATAAACTATATAACAAAATAAAAATTTTTTTTGCTCTATTTTTATTTTTTTTAATTCAAAACCAACGCTCTATATGTTTTTTGTAAGTATTTCTTTGTTATCTAGTGTTTGTTTTTGTAGAAGAATCAAACATGGCTAGTGTTTTTTTGTGATGATGTGATTAATTACCCTTTGACGGTTATGAACGAGTTCAGCTCACAATCGAATCTTGCTTCATAATGCGCGCAAACGAGGCACTCGTGGGCAAATTTGACCGAAATGGTTAGAAACGAGCACTACTCGCGTAGTGAAAATTTTCCCCAATGAGCGCTGACGAGCTGAGCTCGTTCACCGTTATTATTCTGCATTGATTATGTTACAAAAGATTCCGACTCGCGAAATTTAGTTAGTTTGTACTGCCTACATATGGCTGTACGGGTTCCATAAATTTCTTTTCATAATGAAGGGGGATTTTTTTTTTTACCTTCTTCTTCTTATGCGTATTTTGGCGCGT
>CM063507.1:69445559-69448059 GCA_032207245.1 Pardosa pseudoannulata | reverse complement strand
AATACTAATAGATACGGTTTAGAATCAAACGCTATTATAACTGCCCAAACACAAGTTTTTAAATCAAAATTTCTACAGTTGACAATTGTAAACAATTTTAATTGCAATTAAATATTCCAGTCAAGCCACACCAGAAATCCCCCAGAAAAGCCAATATTCAGTTACGTTCCGCTGTACTTCATTAACTAGTTCTAATTAAATTTGCCAGGTGGCCACTATTTAAATGGATAGTTCACTATTTAAACAACAGAATCATTATTTTCCAAGAAAAAAATAGCAGTCACGAAGCATGCTCAGGTGGCATGTATGACTAATATTCACGAAGAACCGTACCTCCGAAATTTTCTACATACATATATTTGCAGTTTTACGAAAATTAATACTAAAAGATACGGTTTACAATCAACCGCTATTATAACCGCCCAAACACAAGTTTTAAAATTAAAATTGGTGCAGTTGACAATTGTAAACAATTTTAATTGCAATTAAATATTCCAGTCAAGCCACATCAGAAATCCCCTAGAAAAGCCAATATTCAGTTACGTTCCGCTGTACTTCATTAACTAGTTCTAATTAAATTTGCCAGGCGGCCACTATTTAAATGGATAGTTCACTATTTAAACAACAGAATCATTATTTTCCAAGAAAAAAATAGCAGCATGATCACGTAGCATGCTCAGGTGGCATGTATGACTAATATTCACGAAGAACCGTACCTAAGAAATTTTCTACATACATATATTTGCAGTTTTACGAAAATTAATACTAAAAGATACGGTTTACAATCAACCGCTATTATAACCGCCCAAACACAAGTTTTAAAATTAAAATTGGTGCAGTTGACAATTGTAAACAATTTTAATTGCAATTAAATATTCCAGTCAACCCACACCAGAAATCCCCCAGAAAAGCCAATATTCAGTTACGTTCCGCTGTACTTCATTAACTAGTTCTAATTAAATTTGCCAGGCGGCCACTATTTAAATGGATAGTTCACTATTTAAACAACAGAATCATTATTTTCCAAGAAAAAAATAGCAGCATGATCACGTAGCATGCTCAGGTGGCATGTATGACTAATATTCACGAAGAACCGTACCTAAGAAATTTTCTACATACATATATTTGCAGTTTTACGAAAATTAATACTAAAAGATACGGTTTACAATCAACCGCTATTATAACCGCCCAAACACAAGTTTTAAAATTAAAATTGGTGCAGTTGACAATTGTAAACAATTTTAATTGCAATTAAATATTCCAGTCAACCCACACCAGAAATCCCCCAGAAAAGCCAATATTCAGTTACGTTCCGCTGTACTTCATTAACTAGTTCTAATTAAATTTGCCAGGCGGCCACTATTTAAATGGATAGTTCACTATTTAAACAACAGAATCATTATTTTCCAAGAAAAAAATAGCAGTCACGTGTCATGCTCAGGTGGCATGTATGACTAATATTCACGAAGAACCGTACCTCCGAAATTTCCTACATATATATATATATATATATATATATATATATATATATATATTTGCAGTTTTACGAAAAATAATACTAATAGATACGGCTTAGAATCAAACGCTATTGTACTGCCCAAACAGATGTTTTAAAATTAAAATTGGTGCAGTTGACATTTGTAAACAATTTTAATTGCAATTAAATATTTCATTCGACCCAAATCAGGAATCTCCTAGAAAAGCCAATATTCAGTTACGTTCCGCGGTACTTCATTAACTAGTTGTAATTAAATTTGCCAGGTGGCCACTATTTAAATGGATAATTCACTATTTAAACATCAAAATCATTATTTTACAAGAAAAAAATAGCAGTCACGTGGCATGCTCAGGTGGCATGTATGAATAATTTTCACGTAGAACCGTATTTTGTCTTTTATTTTTCAGAAGTTAGAATTTCATAAGATTTTTGTATAAGTATGTGTAGATAAGTATGTATAAGATTTAGAACTTTTACGAATTTTTTGAACGCGTGCAGCGCTCTTTTTCTTTTGCTTATCAGATGTGGACCTGTGACCTGTGATGTTGAACGAAATAAAACTAAGTATTTTTGAACATAGTTCAAAAAATGTTTGAAATGTTCTGTATTCAAAACACCGTAGAAAACACTCACCTCTTTTGAGTGAAAAATTTTTTGCCGGTTTTTGCCCACCTCTGGTGTAAACAAATATGTAAACGAAAGCATCACGTGATTTTCTATACTCTCGATACCAAACGATGATTAACCCTCATTGAAAATAATTTTAACCGTGATTAAATCTTCCCTTTAACAAAACTGGGGATTTTTAGATTTTAACAAAATGAATCAACCACTGTAATAAATAACTACGATGATGGAACACACAAAAACATTTTTAAATTAAAATTTGACCATAAAACTGCATGAGAATTTTAATAATAATTAAATATTCTCTTCAACAAAATTCAGGATTCCTTAAAAACGAGAATATATAATTACGTTTTGTGGTATTTCATTAACTTA
>CM063507.1:69435559-69438059 GCA_032207245.1 Pardosa pseudoannulata | reverse complement strand
AATTTATTGTGACAGCCAGATATGCATAAATATATGGCTAAATATATATCATCAAGTTCAAATTTATTTTATAGAATAAGCTTAAAATTAAATCAAAACGAGTCGAAGTTTAATTCATAATAGTTTAGTATAAGTAAAACTAGTTTATTTTGAAAGAAAACTTTGTGGCAGCCTTATATGCACAAATATATGGCTAAATATATATTATCAAGTGTAAGTTTTTATTTTATAAAATAAGCGTAAAATTAAATCAAAACAAGTCGAAGTTTAATTTATAGTAGTTTAGTATATGTAAAACTAGTTTATTTTGAGAGAAAAATTTACTGTGACAGCCATATATGCAAAAATATATGGCTAAATATATATCATCAAGTTCAAAATCTTTTTATAAAATAAACTTAAAATTCAATTCAAACAAGTTGAAGTTTAATTTATAGTAGTTTAGTATAAGTACAACTGGTTTATTTTGAGAGAAAATTTATTGTGACAGCCATATATGCATAAATATATTGCTAAATATATATATCATCAAGTTAAAATTTTTTTTAACATATGATTAAAATTAAATCATCACAAGTTGAAGTTTAATTTATAGTAGTTTAGTATAAGTACAACTGGTTTATTTTGAGAGAAAATTTATTGTGACAGCCATATATGCATAAATATATGGCTAAATATATATATCATCAATTTCAAAATTTTTTTATAAGATACGCTTAAATTTAATTCAGAACAAGTAGAAATTTAATTTATAGTAGATTAGAAAAAGTGCAGCTGGTTTACTTTGATAGAAAAATCACTGCGACAGCAAAATATGCATAAATATGTGGGAAATATCCAGCGTGCAAAATGGCTTCAATTTAATGAAAATACGATTTCATCATATTATTTATAAAATAAAAATATTTAAATATATATAAAATAAGATCACTATGAAATTAAAAACAAAGTTTTCATGTCAAAATATCCTTCTTACAAAATTAAATCCGTTTTATGAAAATAAGATTTATAAACATTACTTTAAAGCAGGGCTTCGAACCGGAACTGAACCGAAAACCGAAAACCGGAAAAAGCCGTTATTTTGGTCGGAACGAAAACCGGAACTGAACCGAAAAAAATATCGGTTTATTTCGGTTCGATATATCTTTCAGTCATTTTGTTACTGTTACCAACTTATCAATATTTTCTAATTTAACGTCAACTTTATAATTATCATTACATGTATACTGCTTCTCGATTTCCTGTTTTGATATTTGTTGAAAGAGCGTTTTCAGGTTTGAAATTTATTCTCCGAGACAACAGAAGTAATCTCAGTGAAACCACGTTAGAAGATATATTAATAATTAGAGGCAATTTTCATATGTTAAATAAATAATATATTTTTTACATAATTATTGCAAGGCCAAGTGCACGAGTCAAACGACGAATGTGGGTAATCATGAACCTAGTTGTCAAATGCGATTTTGATAATGGATAACAATGCCAATGCTCGCCGCTCTTATCGTACCTGCTGTTTGTATCAATTCACATAGTGTACCCATTAAAAAAAGAATAAAATCTTCTAAATTTTGATAGAATTACATTTTTTGTTTGTGATAGAATTATATTTTTAGTACAAATAAGAATATACATAAAATGAAATTATTCATTTGGAACTGAAACGAAAACAGTTATTTTTGGCGGAGCGAAAACCGGAATTGAACCGAAAACCGTTATTTTTGGCGGAGCGAAAACCGGAACTGAACCGATATTATTTTTTTAGTTGAACCGGAACGAAAACCGGAACAAAAAAAATTACGGTTCGAAGCCCTGCTTTAAAGTGAGACTAAATAAACATGTATAAAATATAATATTCTTAATTATAATTATTTTTTATAAAAGGATATTTACTTATATTAAAACATACGTATTGTTAATAAATCAACCATTGTAATAAATACCTTCATAGACTAACAGATACAGAAAAGTTTTTAAATTAAAGAATATTGCGTAGAAGCAAACTGCTCATTTTTAATTTCTTAAACGTAAACATTAGAACAATCGTATAGATTCTATAATCAACATTCATAAGATTTCTCTTTGTTTTCTTCCGAAGAATAGAGAGAGGTTAAAGGAATTGTAAAACCACGAATACTAATTAATCAAAGCAAAAGTTAGGGTTTAATTGTAACTGATTAACGAAATACCGCTAAATGTAATTGAATATTTGCATTACTAGGTAATCCTCGATTTTGTTATAGTGAATATTTAATTACGATTTAAATTATTTGCAATCGAAAACTACACAAATCTTATTTCGAAACTATTCTGAATGTGTTAATCTTCTATTGTTCTTTATTATATCAGTTGATAAATTTTTAATTTTTATTAAACTGAAAGAACATTATAAGTAGCACATTTCCTAAATATTTATACGTCTATAAGAGGGGTGGTCAAGTTCCTTAAGTTATCCGTCTAGGTTAAGAGAACTTTTTTCTTTAAACGTAGAAACTAGTTCATG
>CM063507.1:69415559-69420559 GCA_032207245.1 Pardosa pseudoannulata | reverse complement strand
TTTCCTAAAAAATTAGGAGCAATAGTATCTGATGTGGAAGCTACCTGACTTCTTTGCATGTCTGGTAAATTTTACACATTTGTTTAAAAAATTTGATTATATTATGCATATCACAATTATCTTTTGCAGCTTTCATTAAATGTTCGAAGTTAGGTTCGTTTCTCAAGGCAACATTGGAGTCAAAGAAGTGCTCAAATACTGCCATCTGGTGACGGGTTGTGTTAATAACCGTTATTCTATGATTTATTTTCGAACAGCGCACATCAATTTACATTTTCGGTAAGACTGTAATCATGACAAATTACTTTATCTATTAAATAACTCAGTTTTATAGTACTTATTTTACATGTAATGACAAATAAATCTTTTTTTTTTCCTTTTTTATAAATGGAATTTGTTAAGAATGACTCCCAATCAATGAACGACTCCTGCGATAGACGCCCTCTACATTTTGTGTAGATTAGACAGAGACGGAACCGCCAAGCGAGAAGAGAGTTCGATAGGGTTCAAAACCTGACATACTTGTTCGAGACTTACTGTTTAAAGGCCCCTCCACACTATGGGCCACTGCAAGCCATGACCACCGCCTGGAGGGAGTTTGGCTTATCATAGTCGTTGGCAGTAGACGATAAAATAGCCTTGGCAGACGATGGCTTCGGAGGCGGTTTTTCTCCAAAGAACAAAGGCAGACTGATGCGTAACTAAAGTGCGCAGTAGACCCTATGGACGAATCCACGAGCTCGGCTCATTTAGTGGCCCAGCGTGTGGATGCAACCTGTGAACCATTATTCAAGGTCAGTATCCGGAAGTGGTGAACAATTGGCCATAGTGTGGAGCTACATAAGAAACCTTGTTTATTTTTATTCCTAATGTGGTTTTTTAGCGTCTGTGTTTGTAAAATAAATGTTTGTCTTTGTAAAAACTGAAATCAATTTTGATACCAACTTACACCAAAAAACCTTGATGCTCCGCCATCCAAATGACGGAATCCTATGATGTTTAAAACGATATCTGATCCCTAACTTGACGTGGAGTAGTATTCAAAGTAGGGATGCATTGGCTGTCAATTTAGCCGGATAACGGATACCTGGCCAGAGTTTCAGCCGGATATCCGGCCGTATGTTAGTATGTTTCGCACTTTTTTCTTTGTAAATTTATTTTATATAAATCAGCTTTATGTACTTTATTTTTTCAGCCAAATTATAGTATTTTTCTCATCTTTTATATCTTTTAATTAGTCAACTATTTGCACTATAATTTATTTTAAAATTTTTCTTTATTTTAAATTTCAGAACTCAATATCTCAATTCGACTTTAATTAGAAAAGTCAAATCGGAATAAAAGCAGTTTTAATAGTCCTTTACGTTTCTTCTTTAATGTTTCTTACGTTTTTATATGAAAATTATTCTTTTCTTTTTAAGTAAATTGATTTTATTTTTCTATCTTCCAAAAAGATAATTTTTGTCTTTTGTGTTCTCAGATGCAAGAACACAATTTTGCAGTTGAGACTGGAAAAAGAATGATTTATGATTTAAATGGATAAATAAACCTAATTTTTTTTTTCTTACAGCTTTTTTTTTTTTTTTTTTTTTTGTGCATTATGATCCAAAATATTTATTTACGCATAGTTATAATATATAGTTTAACATTTTGCGTTTATTTTTGTTATATTTATCTTTATTCTCAATGTATAAATTTTGGGCGGATGTACTGCCAGATAATTGTAATATTCGGCTACTGCGATGATCCGGTATAGTGGCCGGATATGCCGGATGCAATATATTGCCCAAATAACCGTTGCATCCCTAATTCAAAGTTGTTTAAACTTCATATTTATTTCATTCTGTGCATTCCATATTAAATGATGTTTAAATTTACACATCGATATAAAATCGATAGAAATGACTCGAGAATTAGAGTTAAAAAACAGTGTAGTTTAAACTAAAAATCAAACTCCTCTTAAATCCAAAAAATAAATGGATAGTTCGCAGTAAAAGGCAAAAAAATTTGTTGATGACCAGAGAAAAGAATTTAGTCGCCATATAAACCTTGATTCAGTCAAGCGGACTGAAAGCTCGGTTCTCAAGCAATAATTAATACATTAAAAACGTCAGACCGCGTCGTCCGGCCGGATATGTCGGATACAGTATGTTGGCCGGATAACCGTTGCATCCTTAATTCAAAGTTGTTTAAAATTTCATATTTATTTCATTCTTTTCATTCCATAATAGCATAGGTTTAAAGATATGTATCGATATGGAATCGATAGAAACGATTCGGGCATTAAAGGGTTAAACAACAGTGCATTTAAAACTAAAAATCAAATTCCTCTTAAATCTGGAAAACTAATGGTTAGCTTGCCTTAAAAGGCAAATGAATTTGGCGACAACCAGAGAAGAGAATTATGTCACCATTTAAATCTTAATCCAGCCAAATTGACTGATAGCTTGGTTGTCAAGCAATAATTAACATGTGTAGAAACGTCAGACACAACAAGACATAACAATAATGGGAACGAGATGAGGTGCAATTAAGACGAGAAACATTGTCATCGCTTCACGACGTTGCACAGATGCAGACGATTACAATCCTCAAAAGCAGGTGCGCGCTACATAATACTCAATTAGCCAAACGCGCGAGGCAGCCGAATTATCCTACTACGCACTTCAAACGAACTCTTTTTATTTTTTCTCTTTCTGTCTTTCTAATTTGCAATCGAGTCCACTAAGAGCCGTAATTAAGATTTAGTAGGAACTCTTCAGTTCGGGCTTATAGTTGAGTATAATTGTGTTTAATGGATCTCGGTTCTCAAGCAATAATTAACATATGTAGGAATGTCAGATCGGATCATCCGGCCAGATATGTAGTATGTAGTATGTTGGCCGGATAACCATTGAATCCCTAATTCATCTCCTAATATTTATTTTATTCTGTGCATTCCATAATAACTTAGGTTTCAAGATATGCATCGATATGTAATCGACAGAAATGGATTCGAGCATTAAAGAGTTAAACAACAGTGTAGTTAAAACTAAAAATCAAACTCCTCTTAAATCTGAAAAAATGAATGGATAATTTGCGCTAAAATCAAAAGCATTTGGCGACGACCAGAGAAAAAAATTTAGTCGCCATATAAACCTTGATTCAGCCAAGCGGACTGAAAGCTCGGTTCTCAAGCAATAATTAATACATTAAAAACGTCAGACCGCGTCGTCCGGTTCAAAGTTGTTTAAATTTCATATTTATTTTATTCTCTGCAGTCCATAATAAATTAATTATGTTTAAAGATATTTATCGATATGTAATCGATAGAAACGATTCGGGCATTAAAGGGTTAAACAACAGTGCATTTAAAACTAAAAATCAAATTCCTCTTAAATCTGGAAAACTAATGGTTAGCTTGCCTTAAAAGGCAAATGAATTTGGCGACTACCAAAGAAAAGAATTTAATTTAGTCGCCCTATAAACCTTGATTCGGTCAAACTGACTGATAGCTCGGTTCTCAAGCAATAATTAACATATGTAGAAACGTCAGACACAACAAGACATAGCAATAATGGGAACGAGATGAGGTGCAATTAAGACCGAGAAAAATTGTCATCGCACAGATGCAGACGGTTACAATCTGCAAAAGCAGGTGCGCGAGACACAATACTCAATTAGCCAAACGCGCGAGGCAGCCGAATTATCCACTACGCACTTCAAACGAACTCTTTTTATTTTCTCTTTCTGCCTTTCTAATTGCAATCGAGTCAGTAAGAGCCGTAATTAAGATTTAGTGGGAACTTCTTCAGTTCGGGCATATGGGTGCTCTCTAAGTTGAGTATAATTGTGTTTAATGGACCACGGTTCTCCACCTGTAATGCAATTGGAGGAGACGAGAAAATGTGAGAAGCTTATCTAACAATCTTCTGTTAGTGTGTGTTTAGAAATAAATATTTAAGGGGTTATACTAGGGATACAACAGATGTCAATTTGGCCGGATACCGGATATTTGGACAGTTTCAGCCGGATATTCACCCGGATGTCAGTATCTTTTGCACTTTTTCATTTTAAATTTATTTTAAATAAATCATCGTTATGTATACATATTGTTATATTAATATTTGGTAAACGATCTATCACAATAATAAAATTTAGATATCATTCAGCTCCAGTTCCGATATCTAGAAATGAACTTTAATATAATTTTTATTCTAAATTAGTAGCGTCTAAGTCTTAGCATATCAACCAGAAGTTCTTCTGATCTCTTCGTGACGAAAGAAATCGTGTCTATAATATTTTGTTTATCCGGTTAATTTCACTTACCGAACGTAGTAGTCCAATAGAAGACAAAAAAGGTGTATTTCAAGATGGACTTACCTGCAAAAAAAAGAATGAAAATAAATAAAATATGCTCAAAACATTACAACACTCATTACGCAAATCAAAATGAATTTCACATTACCTATATATAAATATATAAACGAATTTCTGTCTGTCTTTGTGTACTCGATAGACTCAAAAACCATGCATCCAATCACCGTGAAAATTTGGGAAATTCTTAAGTATATCCCTGGGAAGGTTTTGGTAAATTTTTAAATCGAAATCCATTCCTTTTTTCTAGCGTTTCATGTCATTATTCCAAGCATTATTTTCCCCGGTTAAAAGCAAACGATTAACTTTTTAATTTATCACATCATAACTAAGTGAAAGAAGCAATAATTTCTAGCAATGTGACATCATCCCAAGTAATTGTTTTAAACGCAGTTTTCCTCGGTTAAAAGCAGGAGATTAAAATTTTCAATTTATCACATAATAAATAGGTGAAAATGGTACTTTTTTTATCATTATGACGTCATTCCTTTAAATATCTCATTTATTCATTTCTTATTTTATATTATTTAAACATCGTCTGCGTAGTATCGATTCGATTTGACCTGGAAATTGAGATATAAAGTGATTAACTTTCATTTCTATGTGACTCAAATTAAAGCATTTTTATATAAGAACTAATTTAA
>CM063507.1:69408059-69410559 GCA_032207245.1 Pardosa pseudoannulata | reverse complement strand
TATTATTTATGAATTAGATCTGATTATAAAAGTTTTCAAACTAAGGTCTAATTTATACATTAGGTATGGTTATAAAGGTTCTCAAATAAAGGTATTATTTATGCATTCGGTCTGGATTCCAGTTTGGGTTATTCAGGTTCCTAAATAAAGGCAATATTCCTTATTTAAAGCTCCTAAATGAAAGAATTATCTATGCCTAATTATACGTAAATGATCGTAATGACTAAATAGACAGGAAGTTCAAACAAACAAAAGAAACAAAACGATAACAATCGCAAATACCGAAATAAAAAGTTATCCTTTAAACCAAGGAACGATAGCTAAAAAAATGTGGAAATAAAACTTTACAAACGGGAACGAATAGAAAGGAACAGAAATGACAATAAAAATAGATGATAACTAATAAAAAAGAACATAACGATACAAAACAACGAAAATGTTAACGATAATAATGACAAAATAGACGGAAGTTTCACACAAACAATGGATACAAAAAGATAAAAATCGTAAATACTCAAATAACAAGTTATCAATTAAACCACGGAACGATAACCAAAAAAAAAAAAAAAAAAAAAAAAAAAATGGAAACAACACTTTACAAACGGGAACGAATAGAAAGGAACAGAAATGACAATAAAAAAAGAGAGAATAATTGATAAAAAAGAACATAATGATACAAAATAATGTAAACGTAAACGATCGTAATGACAAAATAGACAGAAGTTCAAATTAACAAAGGACACAAAACGATAACAAACGCAAATAATCAAATAACAAGTTATCTTTTAAACCATGGAACGATAACTGAAAAAAAGATGGACACGAAATTTTACAAACGGGAACTAATAGAAAGGAACCGCATTGACAATAAAAAACAGAGGATAATCGATAGAAAAAGAACATAACGATACAAAACTATGAAAAGGTAAATGATAGTAATGACGAGATAGACGGAAGTTCAAACCAACAATTAAGGGCACAAAACGATAACAGTCGCAAATACTCAAAAAACAAACTAACAATTAAACCAGAGAACGATAAGTGAAAAAAAAGATGGAAACAAAACTTTACAAGCGGGAACTAATAGAAAGGAACCGAAATGACAATAAAAAAAGAGAGGATAATTGATAAAAAAAGAACATAACGATACAAAACGATGCAAACCTAAACGACCGTAAAGACAAAATAGACGGAAGTTCAAACCAACAAATGGCACAAAACGATAACAATCGCAAATACTGGAATAACAAGTTATCAATTAAACCACGGAACGGTAAGTGAAAAAAAGATGGAAACAAAACTTTACAAACGGGAACTAATAGAAAGGAACCGAAATGACAATAAAAAAGAGAGGATAATTGATAAAAAAAAAGAACATAACGATACAAAACGATGCAAACCTAAACGACCGTAAAGACAAAATAGACGGAAGTTCAAACCAACAAATGGCACAAAACGATAACAATCGCAAATACTGGAATAACAAGTTATCAATTAAACCACGGAACGATAAGTGAAAAAAAGATGGAAACAAAACTTTACAAACGGGAACTAATAGAAAGGAACCGAAATGACAATAAAAAAGAGAGGATAATTGATAAAAAAAAGAACATAACGATACAAAACGATGCAAACCTAAACGACCGTAAAGACAAAATAGACGGAAGTTCAAACCAACAAATGGCACAAAACGATAACAATCGCAAATACTGGAATAACAAGTTATCAATTAAACCACGGAACGGTAAGTGAAAAAAAGATGGAAACAAAACTTTACAAACGGGAACTAATAGAAAGGAACCGAAATGACAATAAAAAAGAGAGGATAATTGATAAAAAAAAAGAACATAACGATACAAAACGATGCAAACCTAAACGACCGTAAAGACAAAATAGACGGAAGTTCAAACCGACAGATGGCACAAAACGATAACAATCGCAAATACTGGAATAACAAGTTATCAATTAAACCACGGAACGATAAGTGAAAAAAAGATGGAAACAAAACTTTACAAACGGGAACTAATAGAAAGGAACCGAAATGACAATAAAAAAAGAGAGGATAATTGATAAAAAAAAGAACATAACGATACAAAACGATGCAAACCTAAACGATAGAAATAACAAAATAGACAGAAGTTCAAACCAACAAATGGCACAAAACGATAACAATCGCAAATACTGGAATAACAAGTTATCAATTAAACCACGGAACGATAAGTGAAAAAAAAGATGGAAACAAAACTTTACAAGCGGGAACTAATAGAAAGGAACCGAAATGACAATAAAAAAAGAGAGGATAATTGATAAAAAAAAAGAACATAACGATACAAAACGATGCAAACCTAAACGATAGAAATAACAAAATAGACAGAAGTTCAAACCAACAAATGGCACAAAACGATAACAATCGCAAATACTGGAATAACAAGTTATCAATTAAACCACGGAACGATAAGTGAAAAAAAGATGGAAACAAAACTTTACAAACGGGAACTAA
>CM063507.1:69390559-69395559 GCA_032207245.1 Pardosa pseudoannulata | reverse complement strand
ATACGTTTTATCACTGAACTTAGATATGACGTAAATGATTTTCTTTTATATTTGGCTTAAATAATAGATTAGGTAGATATGCGATAATTTTAAATTTAATCATCGATTGCTTTTTGTTGCAATGAAATTTTATCATCGGTATTAACAACAAATTATTTTCATAAAAGTCAAGGATTCTTTTTCACGGACTAATAAATACCTAGCGCTTAAGTTATACATCTTTAAAAACTAAGAAGTTCGTTCGTTTGTTTTTCATACACGGTTTGAAACTATCGACGATATTCAAACAGCCCCGTCTCTAATCACTGATCTACCTGACTCGCCGTTTGGGATTTAACTGTACCCCTTTGCTATTTGACAACGCTTTCCAAGTATGGCTGTTGAACTTCGGTAAACTTCCGAAGATTTTTCTTCGAACCCACCTCTTTGAACCAATTCGATTTCGCGGTGGTCAAAAGATCTGGAATGGATAGAGGCTTCCATGTTGGATTTTGGTTGAATTAGGGTTAGCAAAATTTTACTGATTCCGTCAAATGACGGGCTATATGCTAGTATGCATTATATTAAAAATTTTCGTTATGTACAAGGCAGATTGCAATCAAAAAACAAGAAGACAGGCTAGAGGTTATAAAATACAAAATTCCAACATATTATGGATGATCGTTTTACAATTATGTCCTACACCGTTAATATATGTTATATCGAAATTTTTCGTTATATAGAAAGCAGATGGAAATCAAAAAACGAGATACAAAGCTTGCTATTATAGCAGTTCTAAACACAAAATTTCAGCATTTTACGGTTAATCCTTTAAGATTTATGTCATGCATCGTTGGTGTATGTTATATAAATATTTTATATATGTTATATCGAACTTTAAGGGGCAACTGCAATTTAAAGTTTCAGAACTAAAGTTTCCGTGTACGTACATGAATATGTAATACTTAAAATTTTCAAAATTAAATTATTCAGAGTCAAAGTAATTTTGTTGAGATCAAATCAAAGATTTACATATTTAAAAATACGAAATCTAAAATTGTAATTTAAAAATTAAGAAAAAAAAACACCGATTCATATGATTTTAAAAAAGTCACGAATTTTATCAATCCTGATTTTATAAGTAATGAGATTTTACTTAAAGGACCACTGCCATTTAAAGTTTCAGAACTAAAGTTTCCATGAACGTACATAAATATGTAATGCTTAAAATTCTCAAAATTAAATCATTCAGAATTAAAGTAACTTTGTTCAGAACAAATCAAAGATTTACAAATTTAAAATACGAAATCTAAAATTCTATTTTATAATTAAAAAAAGTAAACGATTCATATGATTTTAAAAAATTTAAGAATTTTATCAACCTTGATTTTGTAAGTAATGGGATTTTACTTAAAGGGCCACTGCCATTTAAAGTTTCTTTCCGTGTACGTACATAAATATGCAATGTTTAAAATTGATAAAATGAAATCATTTATTGTTCAAATAATTTTGTGGAGACAAATCAAAGATTTACAAATTTAAAAATACGAAATCTAAAATTCTATTTTAAAATTAAAAAAATAAACAATTTATATGATTTAAAAAAATTAAAAATTTAATTAATCGTGATTTTATAAGTAATGAGATTATACTTAAAGGGCCACTGCCATTTAAAGTTTCAGAACTAAAGTTTCCGTGTATGTACATAAATATGTAATACTTAAAATTCTCAAAATTAAATCATTTAGAGTCAAAGTAATTTTGTTGAGATCAAATCAAAGATTTACATATCTAAGAATACGAAATCTAAAATTCTATTTTAAAATTTAAAGATCAAACGATTCATAGATTTAAAAAAATCAAGCATTTTATCAATCCTGATTTTATAAGTAATGAGATTTAACTTTAAAGGGCCACTGCCGTTTAAAGTTTCAGAACTAAAGTTTCCGTGTACATACATAAATATGTAATACTTAAAATTCTCAAAATTAAATCATTTAGAGTTAAAGTAATTTTGTTGAGATCAAGTCAAAGATTTACATATCTAAGAATACGAAATCTAAAATTCTATTTTAAAATTTAAAGATCAAACGATTCATAGATTTAAAAAAAATCAAGAATTTTATCAATCCTGATTTTGTAAATAATGAGATTTTACTTAAAGGGCCACTGCCATTTAAAGTTTCAGAACTAAAGTTTCCGTTTACGTACATAAATATGTAATACTTAAAATTCTCAAAATTAAATCATTTAGAGTCAAAGTAATTTTGTTGAGATCAAATCAAAGATTTACATATCTAAGAATACGAAATCTAAAATTCTATTTTAAAATTTAAAGATCAAACGATTCATAGATTTAAAAAAATCAAGCATTTTATCAATCCTGATTTTATAAGTAATGAGATTTAACTTTAAAGGGCCACTGCCGTTTAAAGTTTCAGAACTAAAGTTTCCGTGTACATACATAAATATGTAATACTTAAAATTCTCAAAATTAAATCATTTAGAGTCAAAGTAATTTTGTTGAGATCAAGTCAAAGATTTACATATCTAAGAATACGAAATCTAAAATTCTATTTTAAAATTTAAAGATCAAACGATTCATAGATTTAAAAAAATCAAGCATTTTATCAATCCTGATTTTATAAGTAATGAGATTTAACTTTAAAGGGCCACTGCCGTTTAAAGTTTCAGAACTAAAGTTTCCGTGTACATACATAAATATGTAATACTTAAAATTCTCAAAATTAAATCATTTAGAGTCAAAGTAATTTTGTTGAGATCAAGTCAAAGATTTACATATCTAAGAATACGAAATCTAAATTCAATTTTAAAATTTAAAGATCAAACGATTCATAGTTTTAAAAAAAATCAAGAATTTTATCAATCCTGATTTTGTAAATAATGAGATTTAACTTAAAGGGCTACTGCTTTTTAAAGTTTCAGAACTACAGTTTCCGTGAACGTACATAAATATGTAATGCTTAAAATTATCAAAAATTAAAAAATTTCACAATTAAAGTAATTTTGTTGAGATCAAATCAAAGATTTACATATTTAATAATACAAAATCTAAAATTCTATTTAAAAATTAAAAAAAAAATCGATTCATATGATTTAAAAAAAATCAAGAATTTTATCAACCCTGATTTTGTAAGTAATGAGATTTTACTTAAAGGGCCACTGCCATTCAAAGTTTCTTTCAGTGTACGTTCATTAATATGCAATGCTTAAAATTGTCAAAATTAAATCATTCAGGGTGAAAATATTTTTTTGAGATCAAATCAAAGATTTACATATTTAAAAATACGAAATCTAAAATTCTAATTTAAAAACTAAAAGAAAAAAAATAAACATTTCATATGATTTAAAAAAAATTAGGAATTTTATCAACCCTGATTTTCCAAGTAATGAAATTTTACTTAAAGGGCAACTGCCATTTAAAGTTTCAGAACTAAAGTTTCCGTGTACGTAGATAAATATGTAATGCTCAAAATTCTCAAAATTAAATCAAAGTTAAAATAATTTTTTTTTTTTTAGATTAAATCAGAGATTTAAAAATTTAAATATACGAAATCTAAAATTCTATTTTAAAATTTAAAGAATAAACAATTCATATTATTTTTAAAAAAAATCAAGAATTTTATCGATCTTGATTTTATAAGTAATAAAATTTTACTTAAAGGGCCACTGCCATTTAAAATTTCAGAACTAAAGTTACCGTGTACGTACGTACGTAAAAATGTAATACTTAAAATTGTTAAAATTGTCATTGTCATCATTCATTGTCCAAATAATTTTGTGGAGACCAATCAAAGATTTACAAATTTAAAAATACGAAATCTAAAATTCAATTTTAAAATTAAAAAAATAAACGATTAATATGAGTTAAAAAAAATCAAGAATTTTATCAACCCTGATTTTGTAACTAATGAGATTTTACTTAAAGGGCCACTGCTATTTAAAGTTTCAGAACTAAAATTACAGTGTAGTTACGTAAAAATATAATGCTTAAAATTGTCAAAATAAATCATTCAAAGTCAAAATAATTTTTTGAGATGGATTTAAAGATTTACAAATTTAAAAATACGAGATCTAAAATTCTATTTTACAATAAAAAAAAAATAAACGATTAATATGAGTTAAAAAAAATCAAGAATTTTATCATTCATGATTTTGTAAGTAATGAGATTTTACTTAAAGGGTGCCATTTAAAGTTTCAAAAATAAAGTTTCCGTGTACGTACGTAAATATGTAATGCTTAAAATTGTCAAAATTAAATCATTCAAAGTCAAAATAAGTTTTTTGAGATCAAATCAAAGAATTACATATTTAAAAATACGAAATCTAATATTCTATTAAAAATTAAAAGATTCATATGATCTTAAGAAATCAAGAATTTTATCAACCCTGATTTTGTAAGTAATGAGATTTTACTTAAAGGACTACTGTTATATAAAGTTTCCGGGTACGCACATAAATATGTAATGCTTAAAATTGTCAAAATTAAATCATTCAAAGTCTAAATAAGTTTTTTGAGATCAAATCAAAGATTTACATATTTAAAAATAAGAAATCTAATATTCTATTAAAAATTAAAGGATTCATATGATCTTAAGAAATAAAGAATTTTATCAACCCTGATTTTGTAATTAATGAGATTTTACTTAAAGGACCACTGCTATTTAAAGTTTCAGAACTAGAGTTTCCGTGTACGTACATAAATATGTAATGCTTAAAACTGTCAAAATTAAATCCTTCAAAATCTAAATAAGTTTTTCGAGATCAAATCAAAGATTTACATATTTAAAAATACGAAATCTAAAATTCGATTAAAAATTAAAAGAATTATATCATCTTAAGAAATCAAGAATTTTATCAACCCTGATATTGTAAGTAATGAGATTTTACTTAAAGGACCACTGCTATTTAAAGTTTCAGAACTAGAGTTTCCGTGTACGTACATAAATGTGTAATTCTTAAAATAGTCAAAACTAAATCATTCAAAGTCTAAATAAGTT
>CM063507.1:69380559-69383059 GCA_032207245.1 Pardosa pseudoannulata | reverse complement strand
AACCAAGGAATAGATGGATGGATCAGGCCATGTGGAGAGGATGGAGCCTAGTAGAACCACAATAAGACTCGTAAAAGTAAACACCAGATGATCTAGACACAGAGGAAGACCAAGGAATAGATGGATGGTTCGGGCCATGTGGAGAGGATGGAGACTAGTAGAACCACAAGAAGACTCGTTAAAGTAAACCCCGGCGGATCTATACCCAGAGGAAGATTAAGGAATAGATGGATGGATCGGGCTATGTAGAGAGGATAGAGCCCAGTGGAACCAAAAGAAGACTCGTAACAGTAAACCCAAGAGAATCTATACCCAGAGGAAGACGAAGGAATAGATGGATGGATCGGGGCATGTGGAGAGGATGGAGCCCAGTAGAACCACAAGAAGACTCGTAAAAGTAAACCCCAGAGAAAGACCAAGGAATAGATGGATGGATCGGGGCATGTGGAGAGGATGGAGCCCAGTAGAACCCCAAGAAGACTCGTAAAAGTAAACCCCAGCGAATCTAGACCCAGAGGAAGACGAAGGAATAGATGGATGGATCGGGCCATGTGGAGAGGATGGAGCCTAGTGTAACAACATGAAGTCTCGTAAACGTAAACCCCAGATGATCTAGACTAAGATGAATACCAAGGAATAGATAGATTGGTCAGGCCATGTAGAGCGGATGGAGCCTAGTATAACCACAAGAAGACTCGTATCAGTAAACCCCAGCGAATCTAGGCCCAGAGGAAAACCAAGGAATAGATCAGGCCATGTGGACAGGATGAAACCTAGTAGAACCAGAAGACTAGTAAAAGTAAACCCCGGAGAATCTAGACCCAGAGGAAAACCAAGGAATAGATGGATGGATTAGGCCATGTGGAAAGGATGAAACCTAATAGAACCACGAGAAGACTCGTAAAAGTAAACCCCCAGAAGATCTAGACCCAGTGGAAGACCAAAGAATAGATGGAGGGATCAGGCCATGTGGAGAGGATAAATGCTAAAAGAACCACAAGACGACTCGTAAAAGTAAACTCCAGAGGATCTAGACCCAGAGGAAGACCAAGAAATAGATAGATGTATCATTCCATGTGGAGAGGATGAAACCTAATAGAACCACGAGAAGACTCGTAAAAGTAAACCCCCAGAAGATCTAGACCCAGTGGAAGACCAAAGAATAGATGGAGGGATCAGGCCAAGTTGAGAAGATGAAACCAAGTAAAACCACAAGAAAACTCGTAAAAATAAACCCCACAAGATCTAGACCCTGAGGAACACCAAGAAATTGATTGATGAATCAGGTCAAAGATGATTTAAAGAGTTGAGGAATCACAAATTGGAAACTAAAGGTCTCTAGTCAGATGGAATGGAAAGTCTTAAAGCAGACCAGGCCCTCCAAGGGCTGTAGTGGCAATGATCATGATGATAATGATGATGATGATAAAATATTACTGGTGAAACTGCAAATAAATGCAATAAAATTGTAAAGATCCTGGGAGTTTGATAATTGGGTTAAAAAGGGAAAACAGGGTCACACGCAACAAATTTTTAATGCGTTTTAGTTTTGGGAAGTATGAATGTTAAATGATAAAGACCCTTGATTTATGTTGAGTGGCTGGGAAATTTAGGATTAAACAAAATTTAAAGTGTATAGGGAGAATTTTAAAGAACTTTTGGGACATTAATTTTATATATATATATATATATATACGTAGATATATGTGTGCTTTCAATATATAGTCTAAGATAAATTCAGTGGTCTTGTTAGGGTCCATGAACAAGCAATATACAGATAAAATATATATTTATAGAGTAGAGTATACATTGCAAAAACGCTTTTACGGATAAATATCACTATTTCAGAACACTAAAGAAAGATTTTCAATACATCAACCTAGAGTCCCAAAAGCAAAGTTATATGTAATATCTTCCTACTGCAGATAAAAAAGAAAGATCATGTTTTGCGAAAGATAATAAACGAAGAGCTTTTTGGAAAACATCGGAATGGGCGACAAAGGGAATGTTCTGTATCTCTAACAACATACCTCTTTCTTTTTATACGTCATCCATCAGAAACCATTAACCTCCTTTCCCGAAGACCAAATTATCAAGAGTAGCTCCACTTGCGCAAAAGATTGCCTTGCAAGCCAAGGGATGATCAAATTTTGAAAACTTTATCGTACAGAAATGCTACCTCAGTTGCTTTCTCTAGTAAATTGTAGTAGCTACAAATACGTGTGCGTACACACACACACACACACACACACACACACATATATATATATATATATATAGTGTGTATGTATATATATGTATATATATACATATATATATATATATACATGTATATATATACATATATATATACATGTATATATATACATATATATACATATACATATATATAGACACATATATATACATATACATATATATACATATATATACATATAAACATATATATATATATGTATATATATATATATATATACATATACATGTATATATATATATA
>CM063507.1:69365559-69373059 GCA_032207245.1 Pardosa pseudoannulata | reverse complement strand
CACCCATTAAGCTTTCTTGCTTTGAGTTTCCTTGGTGAACAAATTTTACTTGCTAGGGTCAATAGGATAATACATAAATACCAAACTCAGTAACTTCAGCCAAATGACAAGTAAAAATAGAATTAAACAATTCAATGCATTTTTATTTAATCGGTAGTTTAGCGGATCCATGACTTTACATGACTTTCACTCATTTTACTTGAAAAATCAAGACTTTCCATGACAAAATTATTCCATTGTCTAAATCCATGATTTTCCTTGAATTTCCCTGACTTTCCAGGTGCGCGGTAACCATGTATATGCATTTAATATGCATCTAATTAATATATCATATTAAATGTACGTCATATTAACTTACATTTCATGTGTAATTATAATATATTACTGAACCGATGTACTTTCCCACGATGGTCAGTATCTATAAATTATTACTGTTCTGTTTATTGAATTTGACATAAAGACACACAAACCATATATATTTAGTAAAAAATATAATGAATTACTTTTCGGAATTTCGTGTTGATATCAAGCTGCACACACGAAAAAATTATATAATTTATATTTATATGTTTTATAAATTATATATTTAATATTTAGGATCTATAACGTATTATTATTCAGTATTTTATGTTCGAAAACTAACACACCAAATATTATTAAATGCGTGTAATACATATTCAATACTTAGTATTTGGCAAAAGGACGTACAAAACAAAGGATAAAAATTATTGTACGTATTTAGTAAACATCACGCTGTTAGGTTTGCAGTACATAATAATCGGAATACTTTACGTTTCCCCTAAAATACCCAAAACATTCTATAAACAGCCAAGATATTACGTATAGAATGTCTACATTTCTCGATTTGAACGATATATGATACTTTGTCTCTAACTTATAATTAACACATTGTATGCGGGACACGTACTAGTACGTTTATTGTCGACTGACACTTGAGCGTGGGTCACGTACTATAGTCCATGTAAAATCTATTGGCGATTCAAGGTCACACTTTCTCGTTTCCCCAGTCATCGGTTACTATGGTAGCGACCAAGAAGCCTGTGCATCCACCCTTATTTTCAGCACTTCAGTTGAGGATTTGATTCCAATACGTTCAGACGACTTGCTTTATTATTATAAGTCAAAATTTTCAGTTGTGCATAAATGCTTTAACTATTTACATAAAGAAAAGTTTAACAATATGTATAAAATGGTTATATTAAACCCCAGATGTTTTTGTAAAAATACAAAAATTCCTTTTATTTTAGAATTCTTACTAAAACATTATGAATCTCTACCTTCTAAAGAAATTTTCACTTTCTAAAAATGTGTCAACAGAACCTTAAATCTTTAAATACATAATAAAATTATACAAAATATTGTTATTGCATTAAGACCTCTTTCAATTCTTGTAAAATCATAAAATAATTAATACAGTACAATTTTGGAATAGAAACTTTACTATGGTCCACATAACTTCATAATATACTTATTAACATACAACTTAAATTTAAGGAATTACAGAACTACATTCTCTTAAATAAATTATTAAGAAATACTTTTTATATTTAAATTAAAAGAATCATACAAATATAAAGAAAAATAGTGAGAAATTATAACTAATTACTCATTAAAATTAGCGAAATATTCAATCATCTTAATGATATTATTTCTGTAAATAATGCAGCTGTGTCTGCAAAAGAAAAAAGATTTGCTTTTTCAGTAGAATTTTTTAAGTCTTACGGATTAGAATATAACATACAATTTTTGAATTGTAATTTTATGAAATGGGATTATATCTTAAATTTATGAACTTAAAAACAGGTCTGAAATGACTCATAAAATTTTGTGTAAAGTATTAAGTATTCTTCAAAGTGTAGTCTAAATAAACATACTTTCATCATGCACGGACAGCCCACACGATGCATGACACCCCTTAACACAGTGGGAAAAAAGAGTAAAGTCATTCCCCAACTGTCGTTACCATAGTTACAGTTCGTCATCGGGGAAAAATCAGTGACCTTGAAGTGCCTATTGAGTTTACACAGAGTATAGTACGGGTTAGTGTAACAACATGCTTTTATGTGGGTACAAAAATAACGGTACGTACAGGAAAACGAAGTCGAATGTTCTTGTCTACTACATAGATTCTGGAAAAATTTAGACAAATAAAAACTAGTTAAATTTAGACAAATAAAAACTAGTTTTTACATTATTTGTTTTATTATTGCTCTTTCCAAGATTTACAAACGAAAAAAAATATATGTATTTAGTATCTACAAAGTATTACTGTTCTGTCTTTTGAATTTGACATAAAAACGCACAAACCAAATATATATATTTAGCAAAAAATATAATGAATTACTTTTCAAGTACTATTATTTATAATGTATTACTCTTTAGTATTTTGTCTTTTTCATACAAATAAAAACAAAAAATTATATGTTATTTACTAACTATAACGTATTACTTTTCAGTACGTTGTTTTTGGAATAAAGATTCACAAACGAAAAAAGTATGTATTTAGTTTCTATAATGTAGTACTGTTCAATTTTTCTAATATGACATAAAGACGCATAAACCAAATATAGGTATTTAGTAAAAAATATGATTAATTACTTTTTATGTATTAATATCTATAATATACTAGTCTTCAGTATTTTGTCTTTCTCATAAAAATAAAAACAAAAAAAATATATGCATTTACTAACTATAATGTATTACTTTTCAGACGTTGTTTCTGGCATAAAGATTCACAAACGAAAAACAAATACGTTTTTAGTATCTATAATTTATTACCGTTCACTTTTTGGAATATAACATAAAGACGCGCAAACCAAATAATATTAAATTAATAATATTAATATTAATATTTAGTAAATATAATAATTATAATAATATTAATATATATATATACAATAATATTAATATTTAGTAAAAAATATAATGAATTACTTTTCAGTATTATTATCTATAATGTATTACTCTTCAATATTTTGTTTTTCTCATAAAAATAAAAACAAAAAATTATATGTATTTACTAAGTATAATGTATTACTTTTCAGTACGTTGTTTTTGGTACAAAAATTTACAAACGAAAAAAAAAATATATGTATTTAGTATCTACAAAGTATTACTGTTCTGTCTTTTGAATTTGACATAAAAAAGCACAAACCAAATATATATATTTAGCAAAAAATATAATGAATTACTTTTCACGTATTATTATCTATAATTTAGTGCTCTTCAGTATTTTGTCTTTCTCATAAAAATGAAAACAAAAAATTATATGTTATTTACTAACTACAATTTATTACTTTTCAGTACGTTGTTTTTGGTATATTTGGCCATTCTGTATGTAATACTTTGGCTGTATATAGAATGTTTGGGTACTAGTACATTTTCTGAAGATTGATACTTGAGAGCGGGTCACGTACTAGTACGGGTTAGTGTAACAACATGGTTTGTTTGTGGGTACAAAAATAACGGTATATACAGAAAAACGAAGCCGAATGTTCTTGTCTACTACATAGATTCTGGAAAAATTTAGACAAATATAAGCTAGTTAAATTTAGACAAATAAAAACTAGTTTTTACATTATTTGTTTTATTATTGCTCTTTCCAAGATTTACAAACCAAAAAAAAAATATATGTATTTAGTATCTACAAAGTATTACTGTTCTATCTTTTGAATTTGACATAAAAACGCACAAACCAAATATATATATTTAGCAAAAAATATAATGAATTACTTTTCACGTATTATTATCTATAATTTAGTGCTCTTCAGTATTTTGACTTTCTCATAAAAATGAAAACAAAAAATTATATGTTATTTACTAACTACAATTTATTACTTTTCAGTACGTTGTTTTTGGTATATTTGGTATATTTGGCCATTCTGTATGTAATACTTTGGCTGTATATAGAATGTTTGGGTACTAGTACATTTTCTGAAGATTGATACTTGAGAGCGGGTCACGTACTAGTACGGGTTAGTGTAACAACATGGTTTGTTTGTGGGTACAAAAATAACGGTATATACAGGAAAACGAAGCCGAATGTTCTTGTCTACTACATAGATTCTGGAAAAATTTAGACAAATATAAGCTAGTTAAATTTAGACAAATAAAAACTAGTTTTTACATTATTTGTTTTATTATTGCTCTTTCCATGATTTACAATCGAAAAAAAATATATGTATTTAGTAGAGCGGGTCACGTACTAGTACGGGTTAGTGTAACAACATGGTTTGTTTGTGAGTACAAAAATAACGGTATATACAGGAAAACGAAGCCGAATGTTCTTGTCTACTACATAGATTCTGGAAAACTTAGACAAATTAAAAACTATTTTACATTATTAGTATTATGACTGCTCTTTTCATTTTTTTATAATGTAAAAGTGTTCATATATAACATAATTCGAAAAAACTAAAACTATATATTACTGTTTCTATTTGATTTTTCATATCTACGATACTACTATAAATTTATCCACTAAAAAATATATTTTTGTTTACAAAAATCTTATGGTTGTCATTTATATATTTCTATTTACATATTTATTTATATACAGGCTTGCAACTGCTGAGGTACTTTCAAAAAGGTGAGAAAAGTGACAAATAATACAGAAAAAGTGACCAAAAAGTGACTAAACATTGAAAAGAAAGCAATTGTTTTCTCCTCTTCATTACAGATGCTATTATTAAGATTTTTCTATTTATTTTAACTCTAAATCAAATGAAGTAGAGACTACGAAACCGGAAGTTGTGAATTTAAAGTCTTTTAAACAGAATTTTTTTGACAAAACTTTTTAAATTTTCATGAAGATTACTTTAAACATTTTTCTAGTATTTTTAATAATTAGCAACTTGGCAATTAGAAAGTTTTGAATCAAGAAAGTGTGGGGAATTTTAAACACGTATTTTAATTTTTTAATAGTTAAAATTGCTTTCATGAACTTTAAATGTGTTTTTCTCGGAACGGTATTTTCATTAAAATGTTGAAACTTGAAATATGGTTTCTGCTCTTTTCATTTTTTATAATGTCAAAATGTTTATATATAACATAATTCAAAAAAAAAAATAATAAAACTATATACTACTATTTCTATTTGATATTTCATATATACGATACTATTATAAATTTATCCACTAAAAATATATATATTTTGTTTACAAAAACCTTATGGTTGTGATTTATATATTTCTATTTATATATTTGTTTATATATTTCAATATAGTTGAATCAAAGTTGGTTTAAAAATGAAATAATTTTCGATGTATTGAGATTGAACTGAATAACTAAATTGACGCGCAAAACACTCGCTCCCGGTACAATTCCGCTGCGAAATGTGTCCTCTGTTGCAGCTGGTCCCAAGCAGTGTTGCCAACCATACGATAATTATCGTATATGTACGAAAACTTAGGACTCTGTACGATAAAAAATAATCTCAAAATTATGTGACATAATTCTGAAAAACTGTACGATAATTTCTTGATTTGTACGATAAACCAAAAGTAGATAATGGAGAATTAAAAGAACAGGTAATTTAACTGTAACTCTATAAAGATCAACAACAAAAAATAGAGAATATCTAATTAATTTTTTATCACTTTTTCCCATCAAATAATTATTGTTGTAGATTTTAGAGCAGCTTAAGGAGCATGTTTTGAGGTGCTTCTTCATTAAATGAAAGTAAATAATCCTGACACAGAGGTTGAGAAAGCCCATATGTACTGTGTAATAAAAGAAAGGAAAGTGTCAATTATAAAAAAAATGTATATTTGTGAAATTGAATATGACCTAGGTACTAATGTTTGATATTATTTGAAACGAATATAAAATAAAGAATTTTAAAAATTGTTATGTCCAGTGTTTTTATCTGTTAGTTATTTCAAATTATTTAAATCAGTCTAAAACATAAAATTGTTAAATGCAAAATTACTGAATATTCACAATTATACTGGAGATATTTCTTTAATGATTACATAATTATGGATAATTAGAAGTAATTTTGCATTTTACTTGTTCTATTGCAGTTTTCACTAAAATATGGTATTTTTAGTAATTAAACCAATTATTAAATAATAATCGGTTTTATTACTGAATATTTCATATTTAAAAAAAACCACAGTAAATAATGAATTATAACATTATTAAAAAGTATATATATATATATATATATATATATATATATATATATATATATATATATATATATATATATATATATATATACATATAAGGAGAGATATATATAAGGAGGGAGATACATATAAGGGGGGAGAGAGAAATGTATAACCAGAAAAATATATCGTACAAGCGCCATCTATTAACACTATTTTTAACTATTACAAAAATGTACGATAATTTATAAGCCAATGCCATAATTTTAGGACCTAGAATCCATAATTTTGCCTTTGAAGATTGGCAACACTGGTTAGTTGGTTGTTGGGGGCTGGAGGGTAGAGAAGGTTGTTTCTGTCTCTCAAATGATGTTGTTTTATATCGTGTATATTTTGTAAATAGTCGAGATAATAAAGTGTAGGACTTTAAGCGATTGTTTTTACTACCCCCACAAACACATAGATGTATGTATGTTGCGACGATACACCGCACACAATGTGTTAAAATCAAATTTTCTATCGGTAATGTTTTACTTACCCAACAAAAGTAAGCAGGAAGATAAACAAAAAGTCTGCTTTAGATGAACTTACCTGAAAGAAAAGAAAAGAAATATGTAAAACAAATGATTCATTAAAGAAAAGGAATAACTACTATATACATATGCACAAACATTATTCGATTAAAGGTTATATATATAGATATATACACACATATACAGGACTGGAAAAAAAATCCTGATTTAAAAAAAAAAGTCAAAAAAATTAGATTTATTTGATTTAAATCAGATGTTTTTTTAAAATTTAAATCGGATTTATTTGATTTTCTTTATGAATACTTATTTTAACTGTTGTTTTTATGTTTTTTGCAATATACATAGAATAGTTTGTTATAAGAAGTAACATCTTACCTATCTAGTTTATTCTACACACTGATTACCAAAAATTAAATATATAAATTTCAATCTAAATACATTCCATTATTTTGTAATTGGATAGTGCAAACTAAATAAGATGTCAATTTAAAGGACAAATTAAATATTTTTTTAATGCAAACTATTTATATAAAAAAACATATCACAATTATTTCAATATTTTTAAGCACCGAATTTTGGATTTATTTGTTTCAACAAAAACACTGGCTTTAATACTTTATATCCACTCCTAATTGGTTATGAAGGCTATACCAAAAGAAGGAAACTGTCTTTCCATTCCAGCAGATGAAGCCGCGGCTGTTGTTATTTGGTAGACAAACTCCAGCCCGCCGGAAGGTTTTATCCAGCCCGTGGGTAGAATTTTAAGTTGCCAGTCCGAGGCAAATTAAAAGAAATATATATATATATATATATATATATATATATATATATATATA
>CM063507.1:69355559-69360559 GCA_032207245.1 Pardosa pseudoannulata | reverse complement strand
ATTTTCCGAGAAGAAACACGAACACGATAAAATGGTATTGATAAAGTTTTGTATTTTGGAAGAAAATAGACAACTGCAAACGGGAGATGTAATTTTTTTTCTCTCACTTTAGGATAATGTGAACTCAATTTTTATCGTTTCTCCGAATACTTATTTTGGGATTTGGTAAACTGCGTCTTGTTTTAAATCGGTCGTGTTTTCCAATTCGCAAGAAGCCCGCTAGTGAATTTTTAGGCTGAAACAAACTTGGAAACTTGCAAGCTCACGATTTACTGAAACAAATCTGATGTGGGCTTTACAGGTTTCCCATATGCGTCTATTAAATTACACTTCTTTCTAGCCTACCGGTGATTTTATAGAACGAGCTAAAACAAACTTGCAAATTTACGTGATCACGATTTACTGAAACAAATTTGATGTGGGCTTTATATGTCTTTCATATACGTCTATTAAATTATACTTCTTTCTAAAAAGACCACTGGTGATTCCATAGGACTAGCGAAAACAAACTTGCAAACTTACATGATCACGATTTACTGAAACAAATTTGATGTGGGCTTTACATGTCTTTCATATAAGTCTATTAAATTACACATCTTTCAAGCCCACTGGTGATTTTATATCACTGGCTAAAACAAACTTGCAAATTTACGTGATCACGATTTACTGAAACAAATCTGATGTGGGCTTTACATGTTTTCTAAGTACGTCTATTAAATTATACTTCTTTCTAAAAAGCCTACCGGTGATTTTATAAAAAGGGCTAAAACAAACTTGCAAATTTACATGATCACGATTTACTGAAACAAATCTGATGTGGGCTTTACATGTCTTCCATATACGTCTATTAAATTATACTTCTTTCTAAAAAGCCTACCGGTGATTTTATAAAACTGGTTAAAACAAACTTGCAAATTTAAATGATCCCAATTTACTGAAATAAATGTGATGTGGGCTTTACACGTCTTCTAAGTACGTCTAGTAAATGATACTTCTTTCTAAAAACCGCACCTGTGATTAAATAGAAATGGCTAAAAGTAATTTGGAAATTTACATGATCACGATTTACTGCAACAAATCTGATGTAGGTTTCATATGTCTTTCATGTACGTCTATTAAATTATACTTCTTTCTAAAAAGCAAACCAGGATTTTTAGGACTGGCTAAAACTAACTTCCTACATCCTGGAAATTTACATCATCACGATTTACTGAAAAAAAAATCTGACGGGAGCTTTACAAGTCTTCCTTTGAAGTCTATTAAGTTAAACTGCTTTCCAAAACACTCACAGGTGATTTTTAGGATCAGCTAAAGAAAACTTATTGCACCTTGAAATTTACATGCTCATAATTTACTGAAGAAAACCTGATGTGGACGATACATGTCTTTTTTGCGCACATTTAAAGTTATACATCTTTCTAAACAGCCCACTAGTGATTTATAATTATTTCTAATTTTATTGTATTTTCTAATTATTTATAATTATTTCTAAAAAGCCCGCTCGTGATTTTTAGGACTGGATAAAACAAATTTCTTGCACCTTGGAAATTTACGGGGTCACGATTTACTGAAAAAAAATCTGATGTGGTCATTACATATTTTCCTATTAAGCCGATTTAATTACACCTCTTTCTAAAAAGCAAGGTCATGATTTTTAGGACTGGCTAAAATAAATTTCTTGCACCTTGGAAATTTATATGATCACGATTTACTCGAAAAAATCTGATGTGGACACTACATATTTTCCTATTAAGCCGTTTTAATTATACCTATTTTTAAAAAGCCCGCTCGTGATTTTTAGGACTGGCTAAAACAAATTTCTTGCACCTTGGAAATTTATGTGATCACGATTTACTGAGAAAAAAAAATCTGATGCGGACGTTACATATTTTCCTATTAAGCCGCTTTAATTATACCTATTTCTAAAAAGCCCGCTCGTGATTTTTAGGACTGGCTAAAACAAATTTCTTGCACCTTGGAAATTTATGTGATTACAATTTACTGAGAAAAAAAAATCTGATGCGGACGTTACATATTTTCCTATTAAGCCGCTTTAATTATACCTATTTTTAAAAAGCCCGCTCGTGATTTTTAGGACTGGCTAAAACAAATTTCTTGCACCTTGGAAATTTATGTGATCACAATTTACTGAGAAAAAAAATCTGATGCGGACGTTACATATTTTCCTATTAAGCCGCTTTAATTATACCTATTTTTAAAAAGCCCGCTCGTGATTTTTAGGACTGGCTAAAACAAATTTCTTGCACCTTGGAAATTTATGTGATTACAATTTACTGAGAAAAAAAAATCTGATGCGGACGTTACATATTTTCCTATTAAGCCGCTTTAATTATACCTATTTTTAAAAAGCCCGCTCGTGATTTTTAGGACTGGCTAAAACAAATTTCTTGCACCTTGGAAATTTATGTGATTACAATTTACTGAGAAAAAAAAATCTGATGCGGACGTTACATATTTTCCTATTAAGCCGATTGAATTATACCTATTTCTAAAAAGCCCGCTCGCGATTTTTAGGACTGGCTAAAACAAATTTCTTGCACCTTGGAAATTTATGTGATCACAATTTACTGAGAAAAAAAAAATCTGATGCGGACGTTACATATTTTCCTAGTAAGCCGTTTTAATTATACCTATTTCTAAACAGCCCGCTCGTGATTTTTAGGACTGGCTAAAACAAATGTCTTGCACCTTGGAAATTTATGTGATCACAATTTACTGAGAAAAAAAAAATCTGATGCGGACGTTACATATTTTCCTATTATAAGCCGTTTTAATTATACCTATTTCTAAACAGCCCGCTCGTGATTTTTAGGACTGGCTAAAACAAATTTCTTGCACCTTGGAAATTTATGTGATCACAATTTACTGAGAAAAAAAAAATCTGATGCGGACGTTACATATTTTCCTATTAAGCCGCTTTAATTATACCTATTTTTAAAAAGCCCGCTCGTGATTTTTAGGACTGGCTAAAACAAATTTCTTGCACCTTGGAAATTTATGTGATTACAATTTACTGAGAAAAAAAAATCTGATGCGGACGTTACATATTTTCCTATTAAGCCGCTTTAATTATACCTATTTCTAAAAAGCCCGCTCGTGATTTTTAGGACTGGCTAAAACAAATGTCTTGCACCTTGGAAATTTATGTGATCACAATTTACTGAGAAAAAAAAATCTGATGCGGACGTTACATATTTTCCTATTAAGCCGATTTAATTATACCTATTTCTAAAAAGCCCGCTCGTGATTTTTAGGACTGGCTAAAACAAATGTCTTGCACCTTGGAAATTTATGTGATCACGATTTACTGAAAAAAAATTCTGATGCGGACGTTACATATTTTCCTATTAAGCCGATTTAATTATACCTATTTCTAAAAAGCCCGCTCGTAATTTTTAGGACTGGCTAAAACAAATTTCTTGCACCTTGGAAATTTATGTGATTACAATTTACTGAGAAAAAAAAATCTGATGCGGACGTTACATATTTTCCTATTAAGCCGACTGAATTATACCTATTTCTAAAAAGCCTGCTCGTGATTTTTAGGACTGGCTAAAACAAATTTCTTGCACCTTGGAAATTTATGTGATCACAATTTACTGAGAAAAAAAAATCTGATGCGGACGTTACATATTTTCCTATTAAGCCGTTTTAATTATACCTATTTCTAAAAAGCCCGCTCGTGATTTTTAGGACTGGCTAAAACAAATGTCTTGCACCTTGGAAATTTATGTGATCACAATTTACTGAGAAAAAAAAATCTGATGCGGACGTTACATATTTTCCTAGTAAGCCGTTTTAATTATACCTATTTCTAAAAAGCCCTCTCGCGATTTTTAGGACTGGCTAAAACAAATTTCTTGCACCTTGGAAATTTATGTGATCACAATTTACTGAGAAAAAAAAATCTGATGCGGACGTTACATATTTTCCTAGTAAGCCGTTTTAATTATACCTATTTCTAAACAGCCCGCTCGTGATTTTTAGGACTGGCTAAAACAAATGTCTTGCACCTTGGAAATTTATGTGATCACAATTTACTGAGAAAAAAAAATCTGATGCGGACGTTACATATTTTCCTATTAAGCCGATTGAATTATACCTATTTCTAAAAAGCCCGCTCGCGATTTTTAGGACTGGCTAAAACAAATGTCTTGCACCTTGGAAATTTATGTGATCACAATTTACTGAGAAAAAAAAATCTGATGCGGACGTTACATATTTTCCTATTATAAGCCGATTGAATTATACCTACTTCTAAAAAGCCCTCTCGCGATTTTTAGGACTGGCTAAAACAAATGTCTTGCACCTTGGAAATTTATGTGATCACAATTTACTGAGAAAAAAAAATCTGATGCGGACGTTACATATTTTCCTATTATAAGCCGATTGAATTATACCTACTTCTAAAAAGCCCTCTCGCGATTTTTAGGACTGGCTAAAACTAATTTCTTGCACCTTGGAAATTTATGTGATCACAATTTACTGAGAAAAAAAAAATCTGATGCGGACGTTACATATTTTCCTATAAGCCTACTGAATTAAAATAAATTTCTTGCACCTTGGAAATTTATGTGATCACGATTTACTGAAAAAAAAAATCTGATGCGGACGTTACATATTTTCCAATTATTCCGATGTAATTATACCTATTTCTAAAAAGCCCGCTCGCGATTTTTAGGACTGGCTAAAACAAATTTCTTGCACCTTAGAAATTTATGTGATCCCGAATTACTGAAAAAAAATCTGATGCGGACATTACATATTTTCCTATAAGCCGATTGAATTAAAATAAATTTCTTGCACCTTGGAAATTTATGTGATCACGATTTACTGAAAAAAAAATCTGATGCGGACGTTACATATTTTCCTAGTAAGCCGTTTTAATTATACCTATTTCTAAAAAGCCCTCTCGCGATTTTTAGGACTGGCTAAAACAAATGTCTTGCACCTTGGAAATTTATGTGATCACAATTTAC
>CM063507.1:69330559-69345559 GCA_032207245.1 Pardosa pseudoannulata | reverse complement strand
TTTTACAGAAAAGTTACAGCTATTTAAACATCAGTGTCAGCTGTCAAAACAAAACGGAAATAGCGCTTCGGAACCGGAAGTTAAGAATTTAAAGCCTTTAAAAGAGCATTTTTTATGGACAAAAATTTTCTTGAAGTTTACTTTAAACATTTTCTAGTATTTTTAATAATTATCAATTTGGCAATTTGAAAGTTTTGAAGCAAAAAAGTGTGGGAAATTTTAAACATGTATTTTAATTTTTAAATAGTTAAAGTTGCTTTCATAAACTTCCAATGCGTTTTTCTCAGAACAGTATTTTTAATAAAATGTTGAAACTTGAAATGGGATTTCTCAAAAAGTTCTCAAAATATTTTGTTAAAAATTATTATAAATGTTTTTCATAGAATTTACTAGTAAATAACCTAAAAGCTTTAAATTTCGATAATTTTTAATGATGTTACACTCATAGTTAGATATAAAGGTAATGAAAATTCGTGAAAAATTCAATGTGTATGATTTTGAAGGACCAACATTTTTTACCAAATGTAAATTAAGCAAAGATTTTAGGTAATTCACTAGTCCAGTGTATAAGAAATGTGTCGCATCAAAAAATATTGAAATAATTTAATTTATTAAAAAATAAGACCTTTTGAAAAAACCCGATTTTTTTTTACTAAACTTTCTTGATTTATTAGAAATTTTATAAAAACTTCTCCAGGAATAAATTTTTTGAGTGTAATTCTCTATGATAATATAAAAAATAAATCTAAAAATGTGAAAACATGAACTAGTTTCAACGTTTAAACTTACGTAGACGGATAACTAACAAGTGTATGTGCAGAAAGTACACACAAAGACTTACATTTTATAATCAATGGTTATTTATTTGGTTTGCTTTGGAGCTCTATGCTCTACAGTTTTTTAACACGAGGGCTAATGAGACCGGGACCTACTGCTTAAAGCCAATTCCGAACGGCTACTATTATCTAAAGTCATCAACGGGATTCGAACCCACGAACTCCGGTACCAAAAAGCAGCCAACGGGGTCCTAAACTGATCTTGCAGATTTGATTGATGTATTTGGTTTTGGGTTTGGGAGTGCTACGGTCTTCTTTTTGCAACACGAGGGCTAATGAAACCGGGACCTACTGCTTAAAGCCGATTCCGAACGGCTACGAACATCCATGCCATAGTGGGATTCGAACCCACGAACTCCGGTTCCAAAGGCCAGCACCCTAACCATTCGGCCATCGTTCGGCGTGATTGATCTATTAGCTACGTTTACAAGCCGCATGAAGGCTAAATCGACGATTTTGTTTGGGTTAGTGCCTCTGTCTGGGTCTGGAGTTGTGTAATTTGTATCAACTTTCTTAACAAGCGTATGTGCTGCAATTACACACAAAGAATTATATTTTACAGTCAATGGTTATTTATTTGGTTTTGCTTTGGAGCTCTATGATTTACGGTTTTTTAACACGAGTTCTAATGAGACCAGGACGTACATGAACTAGTTTCTACGTTTAAAGAAAAAAGTTCTCCGGACGTAGAGGGATACCTTAATCGTTTTCGAATTAACGATATCCGACCGTCCCTCTTTTAAAAAGCTTTGGGGAAAACTAAAATATTATGATGTTTCCACTCACTGCATAGAAATTCAATATTGTTCGACGAGATTCATAGCTGACAATGATTCATTCATTCATTGTATTCCCCGTCTAAAGCATCTGTCGTACGTCTGCCGAATTTCCCGATATTCACGGTTTGAAGGTCACTACCAAAGGAAACAATCGCAGCAAATACGACTAGCACGACTGCCCATGCGTGGCTTTTACAGGGCTGACACCTACTATCAGACAACAGAGGCCCATTACACGTGTTCGGGACACGTTTTACAACGTGCGCGGAGCAATCAGCTGGAAGCAGGCACGAATATCGTTTTAGGAGAGGAAATGGGATTCACACTTCCTGACGCCAGTTTCGCAACTAGTCAAAGAAAATGAAAATGTAGCATCACGCATGCTACTGAAATGGTATTAGAATTTAATATGCATTTGTTCTTCCAGTGTCGAGTTTAAAGTACACCTTTTGTCAATGCTTGTATGTAAATCAAAAGAAGAAAGAGACATTATGTTAATAGTCGGGGTTTCGGATAATAAATTTATAATTCCCCTCGGAGTTGCTGATAAAAACACCAAGCTCTACCGTAATAAAATTTGCTACCATCCATATAGAAAAGAAATGACATTCAAAAATATGCCACCATGCACAAGATGGAAAGGAAACGCTAAATGTGTTGATAAAAACCAATGACACATATAAAATCAAAAATATGTTTATGACGGTGTGAACTAAGTCTGTTATGTTTACAGATGATGAATTAGCCAACAGGGGCACACCTCCTTCAGATGTGAACGGGGTTCACGATCCCGGAGTACCTGAGTGATCTTTCTCTAGCGTTCTTCCTGGTAGTCACGAGCTTATCCCTGTAGTGTTTTCTTCTTACCGGGTTGGACCACATTAAAATCGGACCATGACGGGCCTCTCGTAGGTCAGCGGTGGCTTGGTAGCCATTTATGGGTTACTGTTGCGACACGGTCATCAGTAGTTGCTGCTATCTAGCGTTCTTCCTAGTAGTCACGAGCTTACCCCTGTAGTGTTTGCTCCTTACCGGGTTGCACCACATTAAAATGGGACCATGACGGGCCTCTCGTAGGTCAGCGGTGGCTTGGTAGCCATTTATGGGTTACTGTTGCGACACGGTCATCAGTAGTTGCTGCTATCTAGCGTTCTTCCTAGTAGTCACGAGCTTACCCCTGTAGTGCTCCTTACCGGGTTGCACCACATTAAAATGGGACCATGACGGGCCTCTCGTAGGTCAGCGGTGGCTTGGTAGCCATTTATGGGTTACTGTTGCGACACGGTCATCAGTAGTTGCTGCTATCTAGCGTTCTTCCTAGTAGTCACGAGCTTACCCCTGTAGTGTTTGCTCCTTACCCGGTTGCACCACATTAAAATGGGACCATGACGGGCCTCTCGTAGGTCAGCGGTGGCTTGGTAGCCATTTATGGGTTACTGTTGCGACACGGTCATCAGTAGTTGCTGCTATCTAGCGTTCTTCCTAGTAGTCACGAGCTTACCCCTGTAGTGTTTGCTCCTTACCGGTTGGGACCCCATTAAATGGGACCATGACGGGCCTCTCGTAGGTCAGCGATGGCTTGGTAGCCATTTATGGTTACTGTTGCGACACGGTCATCAGTAGTTGCTGCTATCTAGCGTTCTTCCTAGTAGTCACGAGCTTACCCCTGTAGTGTTTGCTCCTTACCGGGTTGCACCACATTAAAATGGGACCATGACGGGCCTCTCGTAGGTCAGCGGTGGCTTGGTAGCCATTTATGGGTTACTGTTGCGACACGGTCATCAGTAGTTGCTGCTATCTAGCGTTCTTCCTAGTAGTCACGAGCTTACCCCTGTAGTGTTTGCTCCTTACCGGGTTGCACCACATTAAAATGGGACCATGACGGGCCTCTCGTAGGTCAGCGATGGCTTGGTAGCCATTTATGGGTTACTGTTGCGACACGGTCATCAGTAGTTGCTGCTATCTAGCGTTCTTCCTAGTAGTCACGAGCTTATCCCTGTAGTGTTTTTCTTCTTACGTTGGACCACATTAAAAAACCATGACGGGCCTCTCGTAGGTCACGTGGCTTGGTAGCCATTTATGGGTTACTGTTACACGGTCATCATAGTTGCTGCTATCTAGCGTTCTTCCTAGTAGTCACGAGCTTACCCCTGTATGTTTGCTCCTTACCTGCAACATTAAAATACCATGACGGGCCTCTCGTAGGTCAGCGATGGCTTGGTAGCCATTTATGGGTTACTGTTGCGACACGGTCATCAGTAGTTGCTGCTATCTAGCGTTCTTCCTAGTAGTCACGAGCTTACCCCTGTAGTGTTTGCTCCTTACCGGGTTGCACCACATTAAAATGGGACCATGACGGGCCTCTCGTAGTTCAGCGGTGGTTTGGTAGCTATTTATGGGTCACTGTTGCGGCACGGTCATTAATAGTTGCTGCTGTATTTCTTTCAATGGGTCAGCGTAAAACACACTTACAGTTGATGAATTAATATAAATAATAAGTTGTTAATAAAATTTGGACATTTAGTAAGAATATGTTTTACAGACGTAATGTAAACAAAAGGGAAGGCAAACAACTAGACGTTAAAACATATTGATATTGTCGAAAATCAGACGAAATCTTTTTGATTAATACGTTGACTACCCTGGGGGTCACAGGTGACAGCCACTCGGCTTAGCTACAGCGCCGTGGCAAATAATAAATGTACATAATTATAGTAAGTATGGATACTGTGAACGACTTCAATGTTCTCGAGTGAAGGGGTAGCGTGAAGAAAGGAATCACAGTCGCGATAAAAGTGGAAATCACTTTTATTTCTTGAGTAAATACGACTATATACAAGGGGATTCTAATCTCCTAAAACATGTCGAACTTCAAAGGATGGTTGCCTGCATAACTTCCTCACGACGATCCCAGTCGAAAGAAAAGAGATTAAATAATCTCGCACAACTGGGGACGCTTTTCCAGGGTGCAATTGAAACCCAATTTATCTCCCGTTCGGCATCAGAGACTCTGCCGCTCCCTGTAGGAGCAGACTTTACGAATCTCTCGAACTTAATCACTAGAAAGCTTGCTCCGGTCAAAAGGCGCGAAAGCCTCCACGAGGTCAAAGCACTGACCTAAGAAAAATGTCGAAAAGCCCTGAGTCGCAAAATTGTAGGCTTTTTATACCTGGGGGGTCAGTTACGGTCCTGCCAACTGTTTTTGGGGTCAGTTAAGATCCCAGTTACTTGAGAACTACAGCTAAGGTTTCACTTAGTTTTCTTGCTGAATTCTCATTCGCTGGCTGTCCCGATTCCGAAATTCCTGAGGATTCATTGACGTAATTCATCAGGGGCGTAACGTCTATTCAATCCGATTGCCTAGATCCCAGACTCTGCGACGCCACGCTATTGTCCTGGTAAATAGGTGGGATCCGATCAGATGCTTTGGCGCATGATTTAAAGAAATTAATGCAATACAGAACATAGAAAAATAATTTTATTAGTACATGAAAAATATACATTTTATCAGTGCATATCGCGATGAGTCAGATTGAAACATTCAAGACTAAGAAAAGGTGAATCGACGCAATCGGAACAATTTGTCACCACTTTTTTAATCAAATTCTTTGTTTTAGTTCTTCCTAGTTGCTTTGAATGCTATAGAATGATAGGAATCACTTAGCAATCAAAGCACGATTGTTTGAATAAAAAAAGAACAATCGTAACAATTGCCTACCCAGGGTTCCCACTCTTTTTCCAGAACAAAAATTAAGGACTTTATAAGGACATTCTAAGGACCAAAGTAACTTTTTAAAGGACCTACTACAAATACCCGACATAACCACATAAACCCTATTTCCTAAGGAACATGTTTTAATAATTATGAACCAAACAAGGCATGTTCAATAAATGCCCTACAATATTTCAGAACTAAGTTTTTAAAAATACCTAAACATTAATATAAGATAAACCTATTTGACAAAAACATTTTGAAAAATGTACATCTAAAGTTTTTTGAGTGATCAAATTAAAAATAGTATGGCTAGAAAATGTAAAAGAATGTTATGAACATTAACAAATATTTTATATATTCTTTGACCAGTACTTATCACCTGTACTGGCGTTCTTAATGAGAACCGGTTAGGGGTGGGTTTAACTCCGAACTTACAAAACTAGAAAGTTTGGAGAGTACGGCAAAAATTGATAGGAAATCACTTGGCGACGGATAAATTGTTCAAGTTCCAATTTAAAAATTAAGGAGTTTTTAAAGACCTTTGACAAAAATTAAATAGTTTTAAGGGCTCTTAAAAATGAAAGATAAAATTAAGGAGTTCTTAAGGACTTTTAAGGACCGTGGGAGTCACCGGTGACTCTCACCTCGAAATTGCTTCAAACATGATTTTATAACTCATTTTGTCTGCTGAAAATAATATTTCAGCATATGCATCAGCATAATGAAAATTTCACGTCGTCTCCTTGGGAAAACCATCAAAAAATGCGTTAGGCAGTCCACGTGTTAAATAAAACTATAAAGATATCCAGTTCTACAGGTTTAAAATTCGATGCGTGAACAGTAATTGACACGTGTCAACTGATAGATCCCGGGAAATTTTCTCTCCCTCCAATTAGGGTCTAAAATGATACGGGGAATCACTCTAAACCGAATAATTTGCCTTAAATATATTTTCCTCGCCTCCGCGGGTTGGAAAGCAGGGGTGGGGAAGAGAGACAACACCTAATGACATTCGGTAGAAGCCGAGTGTTGAAAATCGATCTGTCGACAATTTTACCAGAAGAGATAAAAGCGAGAGGGGCGAAGCAGCTTCAAACTCTAGTTTTATGTCCGGAATACTTTAAAAGGGAGATGAAAAAGGATATTGAACAAAGGCAGTCAAAGAAAAAGATTTATGTCTTAACACTTTTTTTTTATCCTTCTCGATCAATCCTTCCCAGAATTATGGATTCACAAAAGAATTTCCCCAGCAGCGAAAATTATGTGCGCATTTTTTATAAGTTTATTATTATTTCGCCGAAAAGAAGCGTACGCTGCTCTGTTCAGTGGCTCTAAAAATTTTAAGTATTTTTGAACACCTACTCTCGGGTTCAGATAGTGCGTCATCACAAATATATTTTGCACGCTTTCTCCAAGGATCAAAAGTTAGTTTCTTTCTTCAAGATAACGTTGTTGTGTAAGTAGAGCACAAGTACTGCCATCTGGCGACCACTTGCATCGTTAATATTATTTATATTGAGGTTTTTCGCTATATAGATATTTTCTTTTAAACCGCAATCTTTCGCAATTGCAATATTCATTTTATTAGGCACCAGGCAGTAATAAAAAGTAAAATTTTTAATTAAACTCAGTAAACAAATATTTATTTTTGCACGATTTGTCCAAGGATAAAAAGTTAGTTTCTTTCTTCAAAATAACTTTGCTGTATAAGTAGAGCACAAGTATTGCCATCTAGCGACGACTTGCAACATTAATATTAGATATATGGAAATTTATCGATATATAGATATTTCCTTTTAAACCGAAATATTTCGCAATTACAATATTCCCTTTATTAGATACCAGACAGTAATAAAAAGTAAAATTTTTAATTATTCTCAGCAAAACAGGTATTTAGTTTTGCTATTGTACAATGGATTTTAAAAGACAACTGTTTAAAACACATTCTTGTTTTTGTGTTCCAGTGTTATAGACCAGTATCGCTAATATTCGTGGTAAATTATGTTCGCATTTTTTATAAGTTCATTATTATTTTGCCAAAATGAGGAGTACTCTGTTTTATTCAGCGGCTCTAAAAATTTAAAGTAGTTTTGAACACCTACTCTAGGTTCGGATATATGCGTCATTAGAAATATATTTTGCACGATTTCTCCAAGAATAAGAAGTTAATTTCTTTCTTCAAGATAACTCTATTGTAAGTAGAGCACAAGTACTGCCATCTGGCGACGACCTGCAACGTTAATATTAGATATATTGAAGTTTTTCGATATATAGATATTTTCCTTTAAACCGAAATATTTCACAATTACCATACTCAATTTATTAGGCACCAGACAGTAATGAAAAGTAAAATTTTTAATTATTCTCCGAAAACAAATTTTTATTTTTGTTTTTGGAAAATGAATTTTAAAAGACTTGTTTTAACTGTTTACAACACATTCTTAATTTTGTGTTCCAATGTTACAGACCAGTATCGTTAATAATCGTCGAAAATTATGTGCGAATTTTTTATAAGTTCATTATTATTTCGCCGCAAAGAAACGTACGCTGCTCTGTTCAGTGGCTCTAACAATTTTAAGTAGTTTTTAACACCTACTCTGGGTTCGGAATATATGCGTCATCAGAAAAATATTTTGCACGATTTACCCAAGGATCAAAAGTTAGTTTCCTTCTTCAAAATAACTTTGCTGTATAAGTAGAGCACAAGTACTGCCATCTGGCGACGACTTGCATCGTTAATATTATAATATTGAGGTTTTTCGGTATATAGATATTTCCTTTTAAATCGAAATCTTTCGCAATTACAATAATCCCTTTATTACGCACCAGGAAGTAATAAAAAGTAAAGTTTTTAATTATTCTCAGCATAACAGGTATATATTTTTGTTATTGTACAATGGATTTTGAAAGATTACTGTTTCAACTGTTTATAAAACACATTCTTCGTTTTTGTGTTTTACTGTTATAGACCAGTATCGTTAATATTCGTCGAAAATTATGTGCGCATTGTTTATAAGTTCATTATTATTTCGCCGCAAAGAAACGTACGCTGCTCTGTTCAGTGGCTCTAAAATTTTTTAGTAATTTTGAACACCTACTGTTGGTTTAGATATATGCGTTATTAGAAATAAATTTTGCACGATTTCTGCAAGGATCAAAAGTTAATTTCTTTTTTCAAGATAACGTTGTTGTGTAAGTAGAACACAAGTACTGCCATCTGGCGACCACCTGCACCGTTAATATTATTTATATTGAGGTTTTTCGGTATATAGATATTTCCTTTTAAACCGAAATATTTAACAATTACCACACTCAATTTATTAGGCACCAGGCAGTAGTAAAAAGTAAAATTTTTAATTATTCTCAGTAAAACAAATATTTATTTTTGTTTTTGAAAAATGAATTTTAAAAGACTATTGTTTCAACTGTTAGAACACATTCTTGATTTGTGATTCACTGTTATAGACCAGTACTGTTAATATTCTTCGAAAATAATGCGCGCAATTTCTATAAGTTCATTATTATTTCGCCGAAAAGAGGCGTACGCTGCTCTGTTCAGTGGCTAAAAAAATTTTAAGTATTTTTGAACACATGCTGTCGGGTTCGGATATACGCGTCACCAGAAATATATTTTGCTCGATTTCTCCAAGGATCAAAAGTTAATTTCTTTCTTCAAGATAACGCTATTGTGTAAGTAGAGCACAAGTACTGCCATCTAGTGATCATTTTATTAGGCACCAGGCAGTAATAAAAAGTAAAATTTTTAATTAAACTCAGTAAACAAATATTTATTTTTGCACGATTTGTCCAAGGATAAAAAGTTAGTTTCTTTCTTCAAAATAACTTTGCTGTATAAGTAGAGCACAAGTATTGCCATCTAGCGACGACTTGCAACATTAATATTAGATATATGGAAATTTATCGATATATAGATATTTCCCTTTAAACCGAAATCTTCCGCAATTACAATATTCCCTTTATTAGGCACCAGGCAGTAATAAAAAGTAAAATTTTTAATTATTCTCAGCAAAACAGGTATTTATTTTTGCTATTGTTCAATAGATTTTAAAAGACAACTGTTTAAAATACATTCTTGCTCGGTGTTCCACTGTTATAGACCAGCATTGTTAATATTTGTCGAAAATTATGTGCTCATTTTTTATAAGTTCATTATTATTTTGCCAAAATGAGGAGTACTCTGTTTTATTCAGCGGCTCTAAAAATTTAAAGTAGTTTTGAACACCTACTCTAGGTTCGGATATATGCGTCATTAGAAATATATTTTGCACGATTTCTCCAAGAATAAGAAGTTAATTTCTTTCTTCAAGATAACTCTATTGTAAGTAGAGCACAAGTACTGCCATCTGGCGACGACCTGCAACGTTAATATTAGATATATTGAAGTTTTTCGATATATAGATATTTTCCTTTAAACAGCAATCTTTCGCAATTGCAATATTCATTTTATTAGGCACCAGGCAGTAATAAAAAGTAAAATTTTTAATTAATCGCAGTAAACAAATATTTATTTTTGAGTTTGAAAAGTGGATTTTAAAAGACTATTGCTTCAACTGTTTAAAACACATTCTCGTTTTTGTGTTCCACTGTTATAGACCAGTATAGCTAATATTCATCGAAAATTATGTGCGCATTTTTTATAAGTTGATTATTATTTCGCCGCAAAAAAGCGTACGCTGCTCTGTTCAGTGGCTCTAAAAAATTTTAGTAGTTTTGAACACCTATTGTGGATTCGGATATATCCGTCATGAGAAATATATTTTGCACGATTTCTCCAAGGATCAATACTTAATTTCTTTCTTCAAGATAACGTTGTTTTGTAAGTAGAGCACAAGTACTGCCATCTGGCGACCACTTGCATCCTTAATATTAGTTATATTGAGATTTTTCGCTATATAGATATTTCCTTTTAAACCGAAATCTTTCGCAATTACAATATTCCCTTTATTAGGCACCAGGCAGTAATAAAAAGTAAAATTTTTAATTATTCTCCGAAAACAAATTTTTATTTTTGTTTTTGGAAAATGAATTTTAAAAAGAGAAGAGGAAGAAAAAAAAAAGGGAAAAGGAAGAAGAAAGAAAAAGAAGAGAAAAAATAAGAGGAAAAAAGAGAAAGAAAAAAGGAAATAGAAAAAAAAGGAGAGAAAAAAAAAAAGGAAAGGACTTTTTAAACTGTTTACAACACATTCTGGTTTTTGTGTTCTACTGTTACAAACCAGTATACTTAATAGTCGTCGAAAATTATGTGCGCATTTTTATAACTGCATTATTATTTCGCCAAAAAGAGGCGTACGCTGCTCTGTTCAGTGGCTCTAAACATTTTAAGTAGTTTTGAACACCTACTCTGGGTTCGGATATATGAGTCATCAGAAATATATATTGCATGATTTCTCCAAGGATCAAAAGTTAGTTTCTTTCTTTAAAATAACTGCTGTATAAGTAGAGCACAAGTACTGCCATCTGGCGACGACTTGCATCGTTAATATTATTTATATTGAGATTTTTCGCTATATATATATTTTCTTTTAAACTGAAATCTTTCTCAATTACAATATTCCCTTTATTAGGCACCAGGCAGTAATAAAAAGTAAAATTTTTAATTATTCTGAGTAAAACAATTATTTTTTTTGCTTTTGTACAATGGATTTTAAAAGACTATTGTTTCAACAGTTTAAAACACATTCTTGTTTTAATGTTTTACTGTTATAGATCAGTATCGTTAATATTCGTCGAAAATTATGTGCGCATTTTTTATAAGTTCATTATTATTTCGCCAAAAAGAGGCGTACGTTTTTTGTTCAGTGGCTGTAAAAAATTTTAAGTAGTTTTGAACACCTACTCTAGGTTCAGGTATATGCGTCATCAGAAATATATCTTGCACTGTTTCTCCAAGGATCAAAAGTTAATTTCTTTCTTCAACGTTATTGTGTAAGTAGAGCACAAATACTGCCATCTGGCGAGGACGTGCATCATTAATATTAGTTATATTGATATTTTTCGCTATATACATATTTCCTTCTGAACCGTAATCTTCCGCAATTACAATATTCCCTTTATTAGGCACCAGGCAGTGATAAAAAGTAAAATTTTTAATTATTCTCAGAAAAACAGATATTTATTTTTATATTTTTTAAAAACGGATATTAGAAGGCTATTGATTCAACTATTTAAAACGCATTATTGCCTTTGTGTTCCATTGTTATAGACCGGTATCGTTAATATTCGTTAAATAGAAATTTTTTGATATATAGAGTACATATTGCATTGAAAAATTGATGTGCATTTTTGAATGTTACAACAGTCCTATTTAAAAAATTTCAACATTTTAATCCTTTTTGACCTATCAGCGTTAATTAAATTAAAAAGAAATTTTTCGTTGCATATCGAAATGGGAGGTGCAGAACTAGATGTTATAAGAGCACTAAATACAAAACTTCAAACCATTTTAAGGGCTATCGCCTTAGTGATAGGCTAGATCTTCGTAAAATGACACGGAGATTCACTGCTAACCAAATCATTAAATATATTTTCCTCGCCTCCGCCTGTTGCAAATGTCTGGGGAAGAGTTTGGTTTGGTTTTGGACCACTACGATCTACTTTTTGCAACACGATGGCTAATGAGACCGGGGCCTACTGCTTAAAGCCGATTCCAAACGGCTACGAACAGCCATGCCATAGTGGGATTCGAACACACGAACACTGATTCCGAAGGCCAGCACCCTAACCATTCGGCTATCGTTCGGCGTCTGGGGGAGAGAGACAACATCTACTGACATTCGATAGAAACCGAGTGATGAAATATCGGCCTGTTGACAATTTTTCCAGAAGGGATTAAAGCGAGAGGAGCTATGCAGCTTCAAACTGCAGCTTTATGTCTGGAATATTTTAAAGGGGAAACGAACACAAAGGCAGTCGAAGAAAAAGATTATGTCTTCCCATTTTTTTACTCCTCTCGGTCAAGCGTTTCCAAGATTATGAATTCATAAAAGAATTTCGCCAGCAGTGAAAATTATGTGCGCATTTTTTTTTTTTATCTTTTCATTGTTATTTCGTCAAAAAAGAGACCATACGCAGTTTTTGCAGCATTAATCAGCTACCGAGGCTTTCAGTTTTAACTAGCGTCTCACATTTACAAGTTCAGATATCTACGTCCTAACAAGGAGTACATAAATTACATAGGATTTTCGCATAATTTACAACTGTCCGCAGAATCCGTTATTTTCAGCACAATTTTTTTAAATTTTAAGTAGTTTTCACAACTACTCGCATAACATAAATAAATAACATAATAAATAGGTAAAAATAACATTTATTTCTCGCCTTATGACGTCATTTCTTTAACCATCTCATTTAATCCTTTCTTATTTTAAATTATTTAAATATCGTCTGCTTTATTTTCATACGTTTTATCACTAAAGTTAGATATTATGTACATAATTTTGTTTAACATTTGGCTTAAATAATAGATTAGATACACATATGTAATAATTTTAAATTTAAGCATGGATTATTTTTTGTTGTAAAGGAATATTTTATCACCGTTTTTAACATTAAATTTATCCATTTATCACACAATAAATAGGTAAAAGTAACATTTTTCTATCTTTATGACGTCATTACTTTAACCATCTCATTTAATTATTTCGTATTTTAAATTATTTAAATATCGTCTGCATTATTTTTATACGTTTGATCACTGAACTTAGATATGACGTAAATCATTTTCTTTTATATTTGTACTAGCAAGTATGCCCGTACTTCGCTACGGTGAACTTAATATATTACTTTTAAACAAAGATTTTTTTTTTATCGTGCATAACGAATGATAGGTTTTTATTTGCCTATGAGGGTCACTGAAATTTGTAATTTTCGTTGTTAGAATATTGTTGATAAACATTTCATTGTAAAGTAAAATTAACCAAAAATTAAATTTAAAATTAGTTTTTATATAAAAATGCTATAATTTGCGTCGCATATAGATGAAAGTTAATCACTTTATATCTAAATTTCCAGGTCAAATCGAATGGATACTACGCAGACGATGTTTAAATAACATAAAATATAAGAAATGAATAAATGAGACATTTAAAGGAATGACGTCATAATGATAGAAAAATATCGTTTTCACCTATTTATTATGTTATAAATTGAAAATTTTAATTTCCTGCTTTTAACCGAGGAAAATCGTGCTTTAAACAATTACGTGGAATTAACGGAATGACGTCACATTGCTAGAAATATTGCTTCTTTCACTTAGTTATCATGCGATAAATTAAAAAATTAATCGTTTGCGTTTAACCGGGAAAAATAATGCTTGGAATAATGACATGAAATGCAAGAAAAAGGGGGAAGGAATGGATTTCGAACGATAAAAATTTACAAAAACCTTCCCAGGGATATATCTAAGAATTACTCAAATTTTCACGGCGATTGGATGCATGGTTTTTGAGTCTATTGAGTACAGACAGACAGACAGACACAAATTCATTTTTATATATATAGATTAAATAATAGATTAGCTACATATGTGATCATTTTAAGTTTAATCTTTGAGTTTAAAATTAAATTTTAAATTTAATCTTTGAATTTAATCTTTGATGAAAATTTTATCACTGGTATTAACAACAAATTCTTTTCATAGAAGTCTAGGAGTCTATTTCACGGACTAATAAATATCTAGAGTTTAAGTTATATATCTTTGAAAATTAAGAAGTTTGTTTAGTCTCACCAAAGTAGTTTAACAACTAACCTCGATTAATCTCTGTTTAATCGAAGAATTGAATCTTACCATTGGTTGGCGTCATGGGTTAATCACGGATAGCCGTTAAGCGACTTTGGTGAGACCCGCCCTAGGTACCTATGTGATAATTTTACACAACAATTTTAACTATACAAGCACTACATAGTACGTTTTAGGTTAGCTTTATAACATCTCTTTCCTAAACTCAAATATTACACAAAGCTAATTTCTATCTACCCTGCACGACGAAATATCTCAATTTAAATTAAATCAAAAATAATTTAATTTATTACTTAACCCTTTGAAGGGCACTGGTATATATAATATACCGCTATTGAAATTTTTTTTCTCTGATTTATATAGAAAAAAAGTTTCTGATTTTCAATTTTACCTTACTTTATTTATTTTATCAAACTACCGACATTTATTTTTTTTCCCTTCTTATAATTATTCGTGACAAAATCTTCTTTTAGGATCAAGCTCTATCAAAACCCGATCCTAAAAGCAAAAATTCGATTTTTCAAAGATAAGACTGTAAAATAAAAGTACCTATTTAAACTTCACATACAAATTTCTTATCTATTTAATTTATACACCCATTTAATTAAAATTTATTTAAATATGAATGCTTGATTTATAAGGAGATTTCCTTACTTAAATAAGGTTATATAACTCTTACATTGTCACGCTCCACACGAAAAAAATACACCATGTGACCACCGCCATGTTATTTTACTTGGCGATTTTTCAAAACATGCGTTTTGCTTTTGGTCGCCAAAAAGAAACATGGCGGCGTTTATAAAACATCTGTTCCTAAATCATTACGGCTAATTTTTTTCATAATTCGAAACTATTTGGAATGTAATTATTTGGGGGATTAATTACCTATAAATATGAATGCTTGATTTATAA
>CM063507.1:69300559-69315559 GCA_032207245.1 Pardosa pseudoannulata | reverse complement strand
AGTTGTCATGTTTCGAGGTTAACCGATGCCTGGTGTGGTGCCAACGGATTTCATCGAATGGACTAGACTACCCACAGCACAGACCTGAACCCTATCGAGAACCTCTGGGACGAGTTGGATCGCCGAATTAAGGTTAGCCAGATTACGAACGATTGATCAATGAGCTTCTTAGAAAAAATTGTAAACTGTCAACAATTGATCAATTTTTTGTAATCTATATATATATAAAAATGAATTTGTGTCTGTCTGTCTGTATGTACTCGATAGACTCAAAAACCATGCAACCAATCGCCGTGAAAATTTGGGGAATTATTAGATATATCCCTGGGAAGGTTTTTGTAAATTTTAACGTTCAAAATCCATTCCTTCCCCCTTTTTCGAGCGTTTCATGTCATTATTCCAAGCATTATTTTCTCCAATTAAATGCAAACGATTAATTTTTTAATTTATCACATCATAACTAAGAGAAAGAAGCAATATTTCTAGCAATGTGACGTCATCACAAGTAATTGTTTTAAACGCAGTTTTCCTCGGTTAAAAGCAGGAGATTAAAATTTTCAATTTATCACATAATAAATAGGTGAAAACGATATTTTTCTATCATTATGACGTCATTCCTTTAAATATCTGATTTATTCATTTCTTATTTTATATTATTTAAGCATCGTCTGCGTAGTATCAGTTCGATTTGACCTGGAAATCGACATATAAAGTGATCAACTTTCATTTCTATGTGAAGCAAATTATAGCATTTTTATACGAGAACTTATTTTAAATTTAATTCTTAGTAAATTTTTACGTTACAATGAAATGTTTATCAACAATATTTTAACAACAAAAAGTACATATTTTAATGACTCTCATGGGGAAATAAAAACCTATCATTTTATATAGTTATCTTCATATTTATATGGTTGTCAATATAAATGTGTGTTTCTGTTTCATACAAAACCATGTGGTTGTAAATTTCCTTAATTTTGAAAAACATTTATTACTACCAACTTCCGAGATTAAAATCTGAGATTCCGCGATTAAAATCTGACTGTGACTATGTATGTATGTATGTGTGTCTATCTCCTTGCAAACCGCTGGACGCAGACCGGCGCCAAAGCTACCAAAAGACGTGGAACGATCCAGGTATGTCATTTCGTCCATTCGCGTTTCGATAGTCCAATTAGTTCGAAAAATATTAACGAAAAACCGAACAAAATGCCAGTTTAATTTTGTGACGAGCTTTCCATTGTTGAGTTGACGTGTAAATATGGCAGTGTTATTCATTGTTGGCATTATTATCGCCAGGTATTTTGTATTCGGGAAACACAAAAACGTATCTACGCTATTTAAATTCAAGTGTAAGTATATAAATATATGATGGCATTTATGTATATAAGACTATTTTCTTATTATTATGCATCGGCTCACGGGCAACATAGTGCACTTGCTGGACATTCAGCTATTAATAAACTGATATAATCGTCAACAATCTGAAACATATGGGATTTATTCAGCATTTCTATTAACCCTTTATAGGACAGTGGTTTCGTAGTGAAACCACCTATTAACATATTTTTCTCTTCTTTTAAAGATATAATAATGATTTTTTCGGATGTTTTATATACTTCAAACTATTAATGTATGGGAGCGTGGCGTGCTTGCAGCTTGGCGTTTGAAATCTGGCGAGGGGATCGTAACTCAACAAATTGATACATAAACAAAAACAACATTTTGAGGAAAAATTTTACAAAAATTGAATATTTAAAATCCAATTGAATTAACAAAGAAAACATATAACATTCATACTAAATAGACTGAAACATTCACTTAATCACAAATTAAATAAACTGAGTGTGATTTTTATCACAAATTTGTGATTTATTGTGATTTGTGATTTTTTGTGATTTTGTGTTTTTTGTTTTTGTATTTTGTTTTTTTGTTTTGCGGGATCTCATCCAGCAAAAAACTCTTTGACTTTATAGAAACTGTATTTTGAGTGGAGGTTAAAGAGGAGTTGTAAAATTGAAAATTTTTTTTCAAATCTCTTATTTCGGATGTTTTTGATACTTCAAACTATTAATGTATGGGAGCACTACACACAATCTATTTTTCTCTTTAAAAGATACTTGTTTAAACTGGGGAAAAAAAATCAGGTATTTGATTTCTCTCCGTCATGACCTCAAATAAATATATCTACCCAAAACATTTTTTATAAATAGTTTAGCTATTTATCTGTTACATCCTTTTAATGATAATTATGCAGTGTTCTTTAAATATTTACATTTCAAGAGTATTATTTTCGAGCTGTACAAGGGGGTAGACAGTTTCACAGTTAAAACCCACCACCTTACTACAAATAAATTTCACTATTTTTCCCAGATTTCACATACGAAATGTTCATAGATAACATTTATAGCCTAATTCTCTTAAATCCCACAGAATTTTCAGTAGTGACCTTTAAAGGGTTAATACTCCTTATTATCTTTAACAGTGGTTCTATCGCGTATTGGTACGATATTAAATTAATTATAAGCTTAGTTTGAGCTATATTTATATTCTTATTCCTTAATCAGGCATAGTAATTCAATTAAAAGAAACGAAACATTTTTCAGTCTTCTTAGAACAGCAACTTTTATTCCATCACTATTTATATAAAAACTTTACAGCAAAACCAAAACTTGCAAACGATAAACTTGTAACAAACTGCAAACGATTTTTAAACTAAAAATAAATCATTGAGTCTGTTCTACCACAGTTATAAATCTTTCATCGAAATATTTTAATACCCAGACCGAAGGCTGGGTGCGAAACAGCTAGTTATATATACAATTCTTATGTGTTAAATGATAATATGCAGTACATAAATATTAGGTATGAATTAAAGGGGGGTAAATTTATCTAATTCTGCATATCGTTTATTGTTATCAAAATCACGCTGTCCCAAACTAATCACATTAAGCGGAGTCCACTGTAAGCATCAATAGTGTATTTTAGACCGGTCATTTTCGAAATATCGAAGAGCAGCTTTCCCCCGAGTGTTGAAGCTGCTTTACCCCCGAGTGTTGAAGCTCATTTTTCCCCTCTCCCCTTTCCCACTTACCGGGGCACGCGAAGCCAGACAAAACGGCACGCGACCTCCGTGATGAGAGAGTGGCTTGGCACGCTTACCTTGCGTGTCACGTGGAAGAGAGCGTGTGTGTGTGTGTATGCTTTGGGGGACTACGAAAGGAACACTACAGGGACTACACAAAAAGCTCGAATTTCTTTTTTTCTAACTCTCTGTCGTTGACCGGACGTGCATTCGTTGATGAAGTTATATGCAGGACCCGACTAAGATACTTTTGTTCCCAGGGAATAATGCCATTTTTGTGCCCTCGACCCCTATGCAAATTTATAGCGACAAGTTATTATAAGCATTACAGTCATATAAAAATTATAACATTGAATTAGCAAACGGATTTAAGAAATTAGCATTAAAGTATTATTCAAAATCAAAAACGCCAAATTTTTATTTTGCGTAATCATTATTATCTCTGTTTAGCCAAGCAATAAATTAATTACTTTTAACCCCTTCCGGTAAAATGACGAGTCTAGCTCGTCATTAGTTTTTCATTCCATACCGCACAATGACGAGCTACCCTCGTCATGCGATTAAAGTTACTGTTAAATATGATAATTAATTTAGTTTAAAATTTCTAGTGTACTGAATTTGGCAACACTTTTATCACTTGTGAAAATCACAAGTCACTATTGCATATTGTTTACTTGGTACAAGTCATTGCCAAATGAATGAGTCAGAATAAAAGAAAACCTACTAAGAAATGCCGTGTGTGTTACAAGAATCCAATTAAAAGTGAGACTACTTGGCGGCGTAAATAATTAAGATTTCCTTTACACTTTGTTTTGAAAAGTACCACTAGCTATGTTTAGGTTATGTATACCTGTCAGGAGTATTTTAAACTGATTTTTTTTTTAATAGCAGCTTATAAAATAAAATCACTCTCGAGTTCGAGAAAGGTAAGATATGTTTTTAGGTTATGTATACCTGTCAGGAGTATTTAAACTGATATAGCAGCTTATAAAATAAAATCACTCTCGAGTTCGAGACAGGTAAGATATGTTTAGGTTATGCATACTTGTCAGGAGTATTTAAACTGATATAGCAGCTTATAAAATAAAATCTCTCTCGAGTTCGAGAAAGGTAAGATATGTTTAGGTTTATGTATACCTGTCAGTCTATTATTATTTAAACTCATATAGCAGCTTATAAAATAAAATCAACTCTCGAGTTCGAGAAAGGTAAGATATGGTTTAGGTTATGTATCCCTGTCAGGATTATTTAAACTCATATAGCAGCTTATAAAATAAAATCACTCTCGAGGCGTTCGAGAAAGGTAAGATATGTTTAGGTTATGTATACCTGTCAGGAGTATTTAAACTGATATAGCAGCTTATAAAATAAAGGCACTCTCGAGTTCCGAGAAAGGTGAGATATGTTTAGGTTATGTATACCTGTCAGGAGTATTTAAACTGATATAGCAGCTTATAAAATAAAATCACTTTCGAGTTCGAGAAAGGTGAGATATGTTTAGGTTATGTATACCTGTCAGGAGTTTATTTAAACTGATATAGCAGCTTATAAAATAAAACCACTCTCAAGTTCGAGAAAGGTAAGATATGTTTCGGTTATGTATACTTGTCAGGATTATTTAAACTGATATAGCAGCGTATAAAATGAAATCCCTCTCGAGTTCGAGAAAGGTAAGATATGTTTAGGTTATATATATGTCAGGAGTATTTAAACTTTTATAGCAGCTAATAAAATGAAATCACTCTCGAGTTCGAGAAAGGTAAGATATGTTTAGGTTATGTATACCTGTCAAGATTATTTAAACTCATATAGCAGCTTATAAAATAAAATCACTCTCGAGTTCGAGAAAGGTAAGATATGTTTAGGTTATGTATACCTGTCAGGAGTATTTAAACTGATATAGCAGCTTATAAAATAAAATCACTCTCGAGTTCGAGAAAGGTAAGACATGTTTAGGTTATGTATACCTGTCCGGAGTATTTAAACTAATATAGCAGCTTATAAAATAAAATCACTCCCGAGTTCGTGAAAGGTATATACAACATGCTTAGGCCATGTATACCTGTCCGGAGTATTTAAACTAATATAGCAGCTTATAAAATAAAATCACACTCGAGTTCGAGAAAGGTAAGATATGTTTCGGTTATGTATACTTGTCAGGATTATTTAAACTGATATAGCAGCGTATAAAATGAAATCCCTCTCGAGTTCGAGAAAGGTAAGATATGTTTAAGTTATGTGTACCTGTCAGGATTATTTAAACTGATATAGCAACTTATAAAATAAAATCAGTCTCGAGTTCCAAGAAAGGTAAGATATGTTTAGGTTATGTATACCTGTCAGGATTATTTAAACTCATATAGCAGCTTATAAAATAAAATCACTCTCGAGTTCGAGAAAGGTAAAAGATATGTTTATGTTATGTATACCTGTCAAGATTATTTAAACTCATATAGCAGCTTATAAAATAAAATCACTCTCGAGTTCGAGAAAGGTGAGATATGTTTAGGTTATGTATACCTGTCCGGAGTATTTAAACTAATATAGCAGCTTATAAAATAAAATCACTCCCGAGTTCGTGAAAGGTATATACAACATGCTTAGGCCATGTATACCTGTCCGGAGTATTTAAACTGATATAGCAACTTATAAAATAAAATCACTTAGCAGTTCGAGAAAGGTAAGAATGTATGATGCTTTGGCCCGCGAGCCCCCAGGGGTTTAAATCGGGGTCTGGGCGGAGCTATGAATAGGGTACTAGTACTCACCAGTTGGTTCCCCGTCGTCCCTACAGCAGGGCTTGATCCCGGCATCCATGGTGTTTCCGCCGACGATGCCGCCTCAGCCATACATCGCATTCAGGAAGCACACCTGGAACAACAACAAATACAACGCGTTAGAAACACGGCAAAAGGTACTTACATAACGTTGTGAGAAAATGGTGGAAAGATTTCAGAGATTAAATGCTTACACACACGTCCAGGAAAAGTGATACAACCAAAGATTGGTAAATGGCCAAATTGTTGATGATCATGCAGCTGTTAGTTCCGTAAACAAAGTGTTTGGTTTACAGACACAGTACAAAGACTTATACGCCTCAGGGTTGTAATTGTGACCGGTCAAAACGGATTTGGACCAGAACACCGAATAAAAGTGGATTTAACCGTCCAAAACTGGTTAAAAGTGTTCAAAAATGGTCAGAATTATTAAAAATAGTTTTAAATGGTCATAATTTTAATATAAAATATATTTTGCAATTTTAAAAAGCAATGGCTGCCTTTGATCTTTGGAGAAAAACCACCTCCGAAGCTATCGTCCGCCAAGACTAATTTATCGTCTGCCACCATCGAGCTCGATAAGCCAAACCCCCTCCAGACGGTGGTCATGGCTTGCAGTGGGCCATTGTGTGGAGAGGACTTTAGATAGCATTGTGGGAAAATGGTGGAAAGGTTTCAGATTTAAATGTTTACACGTTCAGGAAAAGAGATACAACCAAATCTTGGTAAATGGCCAAATTGTTGGTGATCATGCAGCTGTAAGTTCCGTATACAAGATAAACAAAGTGTTTAGTTTTCAGACACAGTACCGAACACTTATACGCCTACAGAAAAAGCGAGAAACGTTTCGTAAGCTTACAACGCGGGTAAAAGTGTTTGCTATGATTAATCGTGACAAATAGTCGTTGAAGATGTTTTTTACGAAAAATAAGAAGATGACTGCCTGAAAAGTCACTGGATGTTAGAATCACAAAACCTGACAGAACCAAAACTGCAAGAATAGTGCACACTGAGTCCAGAATTTCCGGCCGAGATGCAATTCCAAAATCATTCATTAGTCATTCCAATGCCTGTAACAGGAAAATGTGTTCCTAAAGTTATAAAACCTGGACTATCAAGCAATGGAAGACATTCATTTGGTCGGATGAGACTTCTTTCAATATTTTAACCCAGTTTCATTCTGCATATTTATCGCAAGAATATAATGTAAACTTCTTGATACAAAGTGTAAAATACGGCGGTATTTGATCAGGATTTAGGCTGTCATAGAGTAAACTCATAGACCCATGATTAATACTGCAATGTCGCGCACTAGCAATGATTATGTAAACATTTTGGACGATCATGTCCATCTCATGATACAATGTTTGTTCCCCAATGGTGAATCTCTGTTCTAAGATAACAAAGCCCTGTTCACACATATCCCATCGCCCAGGAGCATGACACTATGTCTTATCTCTGCTAGACAGCACACCCAACCTACCTCAATATTTCTTCTTTGTTGTCTATTGAGAAAAAGGAGCATGACCGATTTCGACTTTCTTTATAGTTTTCTGAATTAACCAATATTCTGAGGGAAGAATGGTATAATATTCCATTGAAATCTCTACAGGATCTATATTTATACTTACAAAAAAAAAAAAAAAAAAAAAAAAAAAAAAAGGTTTTTTGAATGTTAACAGTTTACTTACACCTTATTAATATGATCATATGAATTCTGTTTACATATTTTATAACATCATCTGTATATGAAACGTTGATTTCAAACCCAATCTTTATATGCACACTTATTAATTAATATACATGCATACCCATATAAGTATATGCGTACATACATAGACATGCATGCATACTTACACATATACATACATATACATCATACACACACATATATATATAATATATATATATATATATATATATATATATATATATATATAGTTAGATAGATAGATTGATAGATATAAATATATACATACATACACACATACAAGCATACATACATATACTACAAGCACATAAACGCATAAACACACACATATATATAAACAAAGACTATATGCATACACACAATGAAAGACACATACACACGCATACATACACACAAACACACGTACACGCACACACATATAAATACATATACACATAAATGCAAATACATATATATCCATACATACGTACACACATACATACATGTATACAAACACACAAGCACATACAATATATACAAGTAACACATACAAGCTCACAAACGCATAAACACACACACACACGCATACATACACACAAACACACGTACACGCACATATGCATACATTCACACAGACACACATACATATAAATACATATCCATACATACATACACACATATACATGTACTACAAGGCAACAAATGCATAAACACACATATAAACACAGGTATACATGCATACCATACATACAACTCATACACGGACACTCTCACTCATACATACCAACAAACACACATACAGACACACACACGCACATATGCATACATACACACAAAAGCAAATAAAGACAAACACACACACCCATATGCATACATACACACAAAAGCACATACAGACACACACACACACACACACACACACACATATATATATATATATATATATATATATATATACACACACGTATGCATACATACATTTTAATACAAACGCATTTATGAGTGAATAAATTTTTAAGCGGTTATTATGATCAGACAAGAAGATCCCCGTCGAAACACCGGTTGCAGTTCCCATATTTCACGCCGGCGATCGCACATTATTTACATCGCCCAAACACGAAGGCGAAAGAAGAAGAAAACAAAATGTGTGCCAAAGAAAAAAAAAAAGGCGATGAATCATCGTCACAGACAAGAATGAGCAGCAATGGAAAGGCAGGAGCAAATAGGAGAAAGAAAAAAAAATGCCTCCCTCCGTGCAGTACCCCCCTACCGTTCGGAAAGATCCGATAATCAATAGAACCCGGTGAGAGAGGGGGGGGGGTGGCGCAGCATCGAAGGCAATCGATACGCGTCGGATAGACATGACATTTACCATCATAGAAGCACATATCATAATACATTAACATTTACACAAAACAGATAAAAATGATACCACACAATGTATGGCGATAATTTATTTTACTCAAACACACACACAACACAGAAACCAAAATTATACAACCGAATTTGGTTTAGAGCGCTACTTTACTGTTTTGCACACTACAACACTAAAACATCAATAATCTTTAATAAATTTAACTCAACAACCAACACTACAAACATATGTACATTCGAAGCGAACTCCGTTTAAAACACGCTCTACCATTCGGCTATGTTTGTTAACATACACTTCATCAGTACTATTACAAGAATGTTAAAAATAAAAATTAACACATAAAGAATAATAAAATAATACAATATAATATAAAATTAAACAATATAATTTAAATAAAAAAATATATATAATAAAGCATATAAAATAATAAAAATAAATAAATTAAAAATAATATACAAATAAATTATACACCGAGAAATATGATAAATAAAACATAAAAATGAAAAATTTTAAACGATGTACTATATGAAACAAGGCGTATAAAAGCCTTTTCAAGCATTATTTAGCATTGTATTAAGTATTTTGGAGCATCAGTACATCCGACCAAAAATTTACACCGAGAAATATGATAAATAAAACATAAAAATGAAAAATTTTAAACGATGTACTATATGAAACAAGGCGTATAAAAGCCTTTTCAAGCATTATTTAGCATTGTATTAAGTATTTTGGAGCATCAGTACATCCGACCAAAAATTTACACCGAGAAATATGATAAATAAAACATAAAAATGAAAAATTTTAAACGATGTACTATATGAAACAAGGCGTATAAAAGCCTTTTCAAGCATTATTTAGCATTGTATTAAGTATTTTGGAGCATCAGTACATCCGACCAAAAATTATACACCGAGAAATAAGGTAAATGGTAAATGTGAAACAATATACTATATGAAGCAAGGCATATAAGTATTTTGGAGCATTATGTATTAATGTATTAAGTAGTTTAGAGCATCAGTAAATCCGACCAAAAATTATACATCGAGAAATAAGATAAATAATGAAAAAATAGAAAATGTGAAATAATATACTATATGAAACAAGGCGTATAAGTATTATGGAGCATTATGTATTATTGTATTAAGTATTTTGGAGCATCAGAACATCCGGCCAAAAATTATACACCGAGAAATAAGATAAATATAACAAAAAAATGGAAAATGTGAAACAATTACTATATGAAACAAGGCGTATAAGCATTTTGGAGCATTATGTATTATTTTATTAAGTATTTTGGAGCATAAGTACCTCCGACCAAAAATTATACACCGAGAAATAATATAAAAATAGCAAAAAATGGAAAATGTGAAACAATATACTATATGGAACAAGGTATATAAGTATTTTGGAGCATTAGGACAGCCGGCCAAAATTATACATCGAGAAATAAGATAAATAAAACAAAAAATGAAAAATGTGAAACAATATACTATATGAAACAAGGCATATAAGTATTTTGGAGCATTATGTATTATTAAGTATTTTGGAGCATCAGGATATCCGACCAAAAATTATACACCGAGAAATAAGATAAATAAAACAAAAAATGAAAAATGTGAAACAATATACTATATGAAACAAGGCATATAAGTATTTTGGAGCATTAGGACAGCCGGCCAAAATTATACATCGAGAAATAATATAAATATAACAAAAAATGGAAAATGTGAAACAATATACTATATGGAACAAGGCGTATAAGTATTTTGGAGTATTATGTATTATTAAGTAATTTATTTTAAACTCAAACACACATTTTGTCTCTCTTCTTCTCACTCACTCTTACCAAAATATTTACAGAGTCCGAAGGCTTGGTTTGGTTTAGAGATCTACGATCTACTGTTTTGCACACGAGAGCTAATAAGACCAGGACTTAAAGCTTAAAGCCGATCCCAAACGGCTACTAATATCCATGCCCGTAGCGGGATTCGAACCCGCGTACTCCGTTTCCGAAGATCAGCGCTCTACCATTCGGCCATCGTTTGGCTACAGATGCCGAAGGATTGTCTTAAACTAGGAATGCAACGGTTATCCGGGCATTATACTGCATCCGGCATATCCGGCCACTATACCGGATAATTGGTAGTACCCAGATATTACAATTATCCGCCATTACCTCTTGCCAAAAATTATACACCAAGAGATATGATAAATAAAACATAAAAATGAAAAAATTTTAAACGATGTACTATATGAGACAAGGTGTGTAAGCCTTTTCGAATATTATGTAGCATTTCATTACGTATTTTGGAGCATCAGTACATCCGACCAAAAATTATACACCGAGAAATAAGGTAAATGAAAAATGTGAAACAATATACTATATGAAACAAGGCATATAAGTATTTTGGAGCATTATGTATTATTAAGTATTTTGGAGCATCAGTACATCCGACCAAAAATTATACACCGAGAAATAAGGTAAAAAATCCAAATAAATTCAAAATGTGAAAAAATATACTATATGAAACAAATACATATAATATTATTATGCATTATTGTATTATGTATTATTTAGGAGCATCAGTACATCCAGCCAAAAACTATACACCGAGAAATAAGATAAATATAACAAAATATTATGCAAAATGTTAAACAATATACTATGAAACAAGGCGTATAAGTATTTTGGAGCATTATGTATTATTAAGTATTTTGGAGCATCAGGACATCCGGCCAAAAATTATACACGGAGAAATAAGATAAATATAACAAAAAATGGAAAATGTGAAACAATATACTATATGAAACAAGGCGTATAAGCATTTTGGAGCATTATGTATTATTGTATTAAGTATTTTGGAGCATCAGTACATCCGACCAAAAATTATACACCGAGAAATAATATAAATAAAGCATAAAAATGGAAAATGTGAAACAATATACTATATGAAACAAGGCGTATAAGCATTATGTATTATTGTATTAAGTATTTTGGAGCATCGGGACTTCCGGCAAAAAATTATACACGGAGAAATAAGATAAATATAACAAAAAAAAACCTCAAAATATTAAACAATATACTATATAAAACAAGGCGTATAAGTATTTTGGAGCATTATGTATTACTGTATTAGGTATTTTGGAGCAACAGTACATCCGGCCAAAAATTTTACACTGAACAATAAGATAAATAAAAACATAAAAATGCAAAATGTTAACAATACACTATATAAAATAATGCATATAAGTATTTGGGAGCATTATGTAAAATAAAAAGCTTTATGTAATAAAAATTAGGTTTATTTATGTATTTCATTACCAAAAATCATAAATCATTCTTTTTTCCGTCTCAACTGTAATTTGTGTTCTGGCGTCTGAGAACACAAAATAAAATGCTTAATTTTTGGCGCAGAATAACAAAGGCAATTTACTAAAAAAAAAAAAGAGGGAATATGTTTTTGAAATTTTTCATATAAAAACATAAGAACCATCCCCTATATAATAAATAATAGCCTAAGTTATCTGTCCGTCTGACCTCGAATTTATGAAGCGGTAGGATCTAAAATGGATAGAGGCATCCATATTGGATTATTAATGAGTTAGGGTTAGAAACATTCGAAATCCACCTTCCTCCTTTTCTAGCATTTAATGTCATTATTTCAAGCCCTATTTTCCCCGGTTAAGAGCAGGCGATTTATCAATTTGTCACTTAACAAATAGGTAAAAATAACATTTTTTTTTCTAGCATTATAACGACATTCCTTAAATCATCTCATTTAATCATTTCTTATTTTCAATTATTTAAATATCGTCTGCATTATTTTCATACGTTTCATCACTGAACTTAGATATGACGTAAATAATTTTCTTTTATATGTGGTTTAAATAATAGATTAGGTACATATGTGATAATTTTAAATTGAATCATCGATTATTTTTGTTGCAAATTTTATCACCGGTATTAACAACAAATTATCTGTACCTCCAGGGTGTAATGGAAAGGATATTTTCATTCCTTTACTTCCATTAATTACTGTGGGAAAAAATTGGGAAGAACTGAACGACAATTTCGACGTAGCTAACAAAACTTTGAACTATCTTTCTAAATTTATTCAACGTGATTCTGAACTGCATCTACAGTATCGGCAGCAATTCATTGATCGTGTACCAGATAATTCTCAGCCAAAAAAACAAACCATTTTTTCACCTGCCTCATAGGGTATTTTACAATTGTAGATAATTAAAAATTTTACTGATCCCGTCATATGACGGGCTATATGCTAGTGTTCTAATATGCACGGCTTCGAACCGTAATTTTTTTTGTTCCGGTTTTCGTTCTAGTTCAACTAAAAAATTAATATCGGTTCAGTTCCGGTTTTCGCTCCGCCAAAAATAATGGTTTTCGTTTCAGTTCCAAATGAATAATTTCATTTTATGTATATTCTTATTTGTACTAAAAATATAATTCTATCATAAACAAAAAATGTAATTCTATCAAAATTTAGAAGATTTTATTCTTTTTTTTTAATTGGTACACTATGTGAATTGATACAAACAGCAGGTACGATAAGAGCGGCGAGCATTGGCATTGTTATCCATTATCAAAATCGCATTTGACAACTAGGTTCATGATTACCCAAATTCGTCGTTTGACTCTCACATCGTGCACTTGGCCTTGCAATAATTATGTAAAAAATATATTATTTATTTAACATATGAAAATTGCCTCTAATTATTAATATATCTTCTAACGTGGTTTCACTGAGATTACTTCTGTTGTCTCGGAGAATAAATTTCAAACCTGAAAACGCTCTTTCAACAAATATCAAAATAGGAAATCGAGAAGCAGTATACATGTAATGATAATTATAAAGTTGACGTTAAATTAGAAAATATTGATAAGTTGGTAACAGTAACAAAATGAATGAAAGATATATCGAACCGAAATAAACCGATATTTTTTTCGGTTCAGTTCCGGTTTTCGTTCCGACCAAAATAACGGTTTTTTCCGGTTTTCGGTTCAGTTCCGGTTCGAAGCCCTGCTAATATGTATTACCTTATTGTAGAGTTGCAAATATAAGTTTGTTCGGTACAAAATAATACAAACACACACATATCAATTTGTGTGCTGGTTACCTAGAAAACAAAAATTCAACATCTTAATCTGAATACATAAATTTAATTTTTAACATATTATTGCTGTTCTTTAGCATAAAAAAGAATTTGTGAACGCGTCAAAAAAGAAAAAAGGGTGAGAAAAGATATAAAACTTTCTTATTATCCTAAAAATTCATTTATTAAAATTCATATTTTTTATTTAAAGCGAAAGATGGTTTTAAAACCCTTTTTTTTTAATTTTCAGAAACAGATTTTTTAGAAAATTCTTTTTAAATTTTCGTGGCAAATAAATCTGTTTTTTTTTTTCTATAATTTTCGGAACAGACTCGCACAAATTTTCGGAAAACTCAGAAATTATTCGGTAAACGAATTTTTTATATTTTGCAGACCTGCCAACTGCTACGAAAAAATCGTAGTTTCTACGAATTTAGCAAAGTAATTACGATCCTACAAAAATCGGTCAAAAAATATATACAAGAATAAAATATTACATCGCATCCGGAAAATCAAAGCGAATGAATATATTTTTGTAAGCGATATAAAGAAATTCGTAAAAAACTTTTCCGATCCAATTTCGTGTAACTAGGTGCGATACCGTACTCTCTCGAAGGTAGAAATTTGAGGATTAAAAATTAGATTTTTTGTCTGATAATATGGATTATAATGTAATAGTATATTTCTGTGTTCTTCCCTCCGCGTATTTCTGACATTTTTAAAAATTATTATTTCTTAAAAAAAAAAAAAAAAAAAAAAAAAAATACTAAGGTGTGAAATCACATTGAAATACAACAAAATAAATCTAAATAAAATACTTCATCACACTTGTTATGGGGGGTTTTCAGTTCAGAAATCTATGTGATATTATGAAAATGAAATATTGTCTATTCGAAATTTTATAGGGGATTTTAGACAGTTTAGTAGAATGGATTGTTTTGTTTGAGCAATAAACATC
>CM063507.1:69285559-69290559 GCA_032207245.1 Pardosa pseudoannulata | reverse complement strand
TATTTATATTAAAGTGGTATAAATCAACTAACTGTTTAATTATATCATCATAGAACTTAAAAACATTTTATAGTAACATTACTTATAATCATACAATTGTAACATAACACAGTTAAGCAACAGGGCCGCATTTTAGTAACGCTTGTTTTACAAACGAAAATATTATAATTCATTAAACAACCTAAAGTTGAGATTATCTCCATTTATGTAAGAGTAACAACAACACAGTCTCGGAAGCATCTAACGATGGGCCGCACTTTAGTAACGCTTGTTTTAAAACAAACGCGCAGAATTCTTATGTAATTCATTAAACAGCCTAAAGTTGAGATTTGTCTCCGTTTACGTAAGAACAACAATAACACAGTCTCGGAAGCAACTAATGATGGGCCGCACTTTAGTAACTACTGTTTAAACAAATGCGCAAATTCTTATATAATTCATTAAACAGCCTAAAGTTGAGATTATCTCCATTTACGTAAGAACAACAAACAAAGTCTCGGAAGCAACTAATGACGGGCCGCACTTTAGTAACTACTGTTTTAAAACAAGCAGAAAAAGTATTATATAATTCATTAAACAGCCTAAAGTTGAGATTATCTCCGTTTACGTAAGAACAACAATAACACAATCTCGGAAGGAACTAATGATGGGCCGCATTTTAATAACGCTTCCTTTAAAACAAACGCGCAGAATTCTTGTGTAATTCATTAAACAACCTAAAGTTGAGATTATCTCCATTTACGTAAGAACAACAATAACACAGTCTCGGAAGCAACTAATGATGGGCCGCACTTTAGTAATGCTTGTTTTAAAACAAACGCACAAAATTCTTATATAATTCATTAAACAGCCTAAAGTTGAGATTATCTCCATTTACGTAAGAGCAAGAACAACACAGTCTAGAAAGCAGCTAATGAGGGGCAGCACTTTAGTAACGCTTGTTTTAAAACAAACGCGCAGAATTCTTATATAATTCATTAAACAGCCTAAAGTTGAGATTATCTCCGTTTACGCAAGAACAACAATAACACAGTCTCGGAAGCAACTAATGATGGGCCGCACTTTAGTAACGCTTGTTTTAAAACAAACGCACAAAATTCTTGTATAATTCATTAAACAGCCTAAAGTTGAGATTATCTCCGTTTACGTAACAGCACAACAACACAGTCTAGAAAGCAGCAAATGCCGGGCCGCATTTTAGTAACGTCTGTTTTAAATAAACGCGCAAAATTCTTATATAATTCATTAAACAGCCTAAAGTAGTGATTATCTCCGTTTCTGTAAGAGCAACAACAACACAGTCTAGGAAGCAGCTAGTGACGGGCCGCACTTTAGTAACTACTGTTTTAAAGCAAGCGAGAAAAATATTCTATAATTCATTAAACAGCCTAAAGTTGAGATTATCTCCGTTTACGTAAGAACAACAATAACACAGTCTCGGAAGCAACTAATGATGGGCCGCACTTTAGTAACGCTTGTTTTAAAACAAACGCGCAAAATTCTTATATAATTCATTAAACAGCCTAAAGTTGAGATTATCTCCGTTTACGTAAGAACAACAATAACACAGTCTTGGAAGCAACTAATGATGGGCCGCATTTTAGTAACGTCTGTTTTAAAACAAACACGCAAAATTTTTATATAATTCATTAAACTGCTTAAAGTAGAGATTATCTCCGTTTACGTCAGAGCAACAACAACACAGTCTAGGAAGAAGCTAATGACGGGCCGCACTTTAGTAACTACTGTTTTAAAGCAAGCGAGAAAATGTATTCTATAATTCATTAAACAGCCTAAAGTAGAGATTATCTCCGTTTACATAAGAACAACAATAACACAGTCTTGGAAGCAACTAATGATGGGCCGCATTTTAGTAACGTCTGTTTTAAAACAAACACGCAAAATTTTTATATAATTCATTAAACTGCTTAAAGTAGAGATTATCTCCGTTTACGTCAGAGCAACAACAACACAGTCTAGGAAGAAGCTAATGACGGGCCGCACTTTAGTAACGCTTGTTTTAAAGCAAGCGAGAAAACGTATTCTATAACTCATTAAACAGCGAAAAGTTGAAATCCTCTCCATTTACATATACAACGAAAAGAGAAGTGAAAATTTTAAATGTCAAGTGTCCATTCACAGCATAACACGGCATTCATTCAGTTTTTTAGAGCCACATTTCGTTTCAACTGAGGGCAAACATTCACAAGCGGGTGAACATTTTTCTTTAAATCCCTGTTTAAACAGATGAAATTCACTGGATTACTTTGAAAGAAACACTTTTTAAAACCTACTGCGCAAAATTCATACAAAACCAAAAGTTCAACGACTCTCTAATTGGAAGCGTGTAAATTAAAATCTCATTTATTACTTAGTATTTTGAATGCAAATGTTGAGTATTTTGAATGAAACGTTGGCAATGGTGAAGATGTATACTGTCCAGGCGTACGTGATCAGAAATATACTGGAATGCCACACCCTAAATAGGAGTTTGGCTTATCGAATTTTCAACTTAACTACTAACAGACCGTATCATGCTACGAAGGGTTAAATTATGGAGATATAGTTTCTTTCTAGACTTAAAATTATCATTATAACAGCTTTTTATCAATTCTTTTTTTCAATAAAAAGTTCTGTTCTTTTTATATTGCTTTTTTTAATAACTCTATTATCTAAAAAATGGTTTTGTTATTTCAAATAGTATATTTTAAACAGTTACCTGCGTTTGACTTAAAATTAAACGATATTATTTTGTACACCATGTTTTTGACGTAATATTATGTATAGCAAATTTCATGATAATTTACTTTCAGTATTTTCAGTATCACAATTATTAATACAGGGCAAGAAAGAAAAGCATTTAGCATTAAAGCTAGAAAAGGTTGATAAATAAAAAAATTTACACTAAATAAAAATTTTATCACTTATCTACAAAATACCTTCTGAAATATGTATGTAGAGCAGAAACTAAGTTTTTATGTCAACCTAAATCATAAATACCTATCTCATTTTCTATATCTAAAACGTTAAACACATCTTAATTTTTAAAATTTAAAACTTTACAGCTATAACGAAATTGAAAATTGTAAAAAATTATCATGTTATAAAATAAAATGCATCGCTCGTAATAATATAATTGAAGTTCAGAGAGCAGAAAAGATAATCTGCTCCTTTTTGATAAAAAAGTTTAGTTTTTAATTCACGAATTTCATTATATTAATTTCCAATTACATCAGTAAGAAGTATTTAGTGAACAAATTTAAATAAATTGCTCACATTTCAAAAAGATTGGTGAAATTGAAACAATCAGGGTGAAAAAGGTGGAATAAATTTCTGCCGAATATATAAATAATAATGTCATATATATATATATATATATATATATATATATATATATATATATATAATATATATATATATATATATACATATATATATATATAATACATATATATACATACATAAATATATATATATATTATATATATATATATATATATATATATATATATATATATATATCGTATTCAGTGGTAAGGCGCGAATGGAATACTCAGTCTTTCTTGTTTAAACACTTCTTTATTTAATATAGAGTTTCCGTTTTAGGCGTCACTTGTGCCATTTCTATTTACTCGTGGCGAAGCCGACGTGGAGTGTGTTGACGGCTCAACGTTTACGAGCCAACTGCCAGTTATTTCTTCGCTTAATCATCAAATTCTTCAAATATCTTTCCGCTTGATCGGATGATCCTAAAAGCTTACGCGAGCGTAGATTATTTTAATTTATTTTGTTATTACGAAAGAGTTCCCTTTTAAATTGTTCGTAAATATGATCATTAGAATCATTACAAAATGGCTAAACAACTAGCACAAAATTAGATACAATTATCGATCCGTATATCAAATGTGTCAACAAAGCCTATGAAAAACATAAGTTTGTGTTGCAGTAATAAAAAATTACAGTCATGTGCACGCACATTAGCAGAGCAATGAAGCACTAGAGAGCAAAATTAAATAAATTGCTCACAATTTGAGAACAAAAACCGGACAAATTAAAACATTACTCGAGACTAAAAAAATGGAATAAATTTCCGCTGAATATATAAATAATGATGTTATATATTTAAATACGATCTTTAGCATCAAAACAAAATTCCTCAACTATTTGCTCAAAATTAAAATTCAACTACCGATTCGTATCTCAACTGTGTAAAGAAAGCCGATGTTACAAATAAGATTGTGCTGCAATACTCAGAAATTGCAGTCTTATGCAAGCACATTAGCAGAACAAAGAAGTAATCAGAACAATTGAATAAATTGCTAATAATTTAAGAACAAAAAGCGGACAAATTCAAACGTTAATCAGGACGAAAAAAATTAAATAAATTTCTGCTGAATATGTATAAACGATAATTTCATATACATAACTAATATGATCTTTAGCATTAATACAAAATATATCAACTAATAGCACAAAATTAAAATTCAATTATCGATTCGTATCTCAACTATGTAAAAAAATCCGATGCTATAAATAAGATTGTGCTGCAATAATTAGAAATTGCAGTCTTATGCAAGGAAATTAGCGGAGCAAAAAGTACTCAGGAGAAATAAATAAATTGCTCACAATTTAAGGATAAAAAGTGGACAAAATCAAACGTTAATCAACAAAAAAAAAAATGAAATAAATTTCCACTGAATATATAAACACTATAATTTTATATATCTTACAAATATGGTCTTTAGCATAAATACAAAATATCTTAACTAATTGCACAGAATTAAAATGGAATTATTGATTCGTATCTCAACTATGTAAAAAAGCTAAAATTCTGTTGCAATAATTAGAATTTGCAGTAACATGCAAGCACATCAACAGAGCAAAGAATTACTTAGGAAAATAAAATTGCTCACAATTTAAGAACCAAGTTAAACGTGATTATCGATTCGCATTTCAATTGTCTAAAATGTCGATACTAAAAATAAGATATGCTGCAATAA
>CM063507.1:69270559-69275559 GCA_032207245.1 Pardosa pseudoannulata | reverse complement strand
ATTTATTATGTGACAAATTGATAAATTTAATCGCCTGCTCTTAAGGGGGGAAAATAGGGGTTGAAATGACGGCATTAAATGCAAGAAAAGGGGTGGATTTCGAACGTTGCTAACCCTAAGTCATTAAGAATCCAATATAGATGCCTCTATCCATTCCAAGTACAACAGCTTCATAAATTCGAAGACAGACGGGCAGATAACTTAGGCTATTATTACATAGGGGATAATAAATTTAAGGAACAAGAAAAGAAGTTATCTAAGGTTTAAATTTTAACCGTATAATTATTATATTGGGTTGTATATATAGTCTATATATAAACGATATAATTATATATGTACAAGCATCTAGCCAGTCATATGAAAATTAGGAACATCATATACATATTATATAAAAGCTAATTATATTTTTTTTATTTAGTGGTCTAAAATTTTAGTCTCGAAAGGTACTACGCGTGCTTAAACATTGTCAAACGTTACCTTTAGCATATTTTCCCTTTTCCCTGAAGGAAAAGCAAGCATGACAATAACACTTTCAATCTCTTTATCACCTTCTATCTATTTCGAAAGTTAAAAACATAATCCGTCGCCTTGGTGAATTTCTCTTAAGTCAACAACTGAAAAAGCGAATTTTATTTAATCCTTTCGACGTTTTAATTAAAATACAACAAAAACAGTGCCAAGTAGAATTTACTACTTATTATTTAAACTTTGAAAACTCTGAAAAAAAAATTATTGCCCGAAGTTAATTTACATGAAATCGAGAAATAAAGTTGGTAAAATCGTCGATATATTGGACTTGCATGTCAATAGTATTTAAAAGAAAAAGGATTTAATATGTTTTTCTTCACGCATCACATAAAAAAAATTAGAAACTTTAATCCAATAAATTTTTTTCGACGAGAAGAATTTTCAAAAATTGTTTTTTAGACTAATACCTGTTATTTTTAGATAATTAAATGTGTTATGGTTTAGATTGGTTTGGAGAGCTACAGTCTACTATTTTGCTAGGCGAGGACTAATGAGAATTTATGTTTTTCTTAGCGTGTCACATAAAACAAAAAATTTTAAGGTTTAATCCAATACATTTTTTTTTCGACGAGAAGAATTTTCAAAAATTGTTTTTAGACTAATACCTTTTTATTTTTAGATAATTAAATGTGTTATGGTTTAGATTGGTTTGGAGAGCTACAGTCTACTGTTTTGCTAAGCGAGGACTAATGAGAATTTGATACGTTTTTCTTGGCGTGTCACATAAAACAAAAATTTTGAAGGCTTAATCAAATACATTTTTTTTTCGATGAGAAGAATTTTCAAAAATTGTTTTTTAGACTAATACCTGTTATTTTTAGATAATTAAATGTGTTATGGTTTAGATTGGTTTGGAGAGCTACAGTCTACTGTTTTGCTAAGCGAGGACGAATGAGAATTTGATATGCTTTTCTTGGCGTGTCACATAAAACAAAAATTTTTAAGGTTTAATCCAATACATTTTTTTTTCGACGAGAAGAATTTTCGAAAATCGTTTTTTAGACTAATACCTGTTATTTTTAGATAATTAAATGTGTTATGGTTTAGATTGGTTTGGAGAGCTACGGTCCACTGTTTTGCTAAGCGAGGACTGATGAGAATTTGGTATGTTTTTCTTGGCGTGTCACATAAAACAAAAAATTTTAAGGTTTAATCCAATACATTTTTTTTTCGACGAGAAGAATTTTCAAAAATTGTTTTTTAGACTAATACCTGTTATTTTTAGATAATTAAATGTGTTATGGTTTAGATTGGTTTGGAGAGCTACGGTCCACTGTTTTGCTAAGCGAAGACTGATAAGAATTTAATATGTTTTTCTTGGCGTGTCACATAAAACAAAAAATTTTAAGGTTTAATCCAATACATTTTTTTTTCGACGAGAAGAATTTTCAAAAATTGTTTTTTAGACTAATACCTGTTATTTTTAGATAATTAAATGTGTTATGGTTTAGATTGGTTTGGAGAGCTACAGTCTACTGTTTTGCTAAGCGAGGACTAATGAGAATTTGATACGTTTTTCTTGGCGTGTCACATAAAACAAAAATTTTGAAGGCTTAATCAAATACATTTTTTTTTCGACGAGAAGAATTTTCAAAAATTGTTTTTTAGATTAATACCTGTTATTTTTAGATAATTAAATGTGTTATGGTTTAGATTGGTTTGGAGAGCTACGGTCCACTGTTTTGCTAAGCGAAGACTGATAAGAATTTAATATGTTTTTCTTGGCGTGTCACATAAAACAAAAAATTTTAAGGTTTAATCCAATACATTTTTTTTTCGATGAGAAGAATTTTCAAAAATTGTTTTTTAGATTAATACCTGTTATTTTTAGATAATTAAATGTGTTATGGTTTAGATTGGTTTGGAGAGCTACGGTCCACTGTTTTGCTAAGCGAAGACTGATAAGAATTTAATATGTTTTTCTTGGCGTATAACAAATTGCGTCACATAAAACAAAAAATTTTAAGGTTTAATCCAATACATGTTTTTTTTTCGACGAGAAGAATTTTCAAAAATTGTTTTTTAGATTAATACCTGTTATTTTTAGATAATTAAATGTGTTATGGTTTAGATTGGTTTGGAGAGCTACGGTCCACTGTTTTGCTAAGCGAAGACTGATAAGAATTTAATATGTTTTTCTTGGCGTGTCACATAAAACAAAAAATTTTAAGGTTTAATCCAATACATTTTTTTTTCGACGAGAAGAATTTTCAAAAATTGTTTTTTAGACTAATACCTGTTATTTTTAGATAATTAAATGTGTTATGGTTTAGATTGGTTTGGAGAGCTACGGTCTACTGTTTTGCTAAGCGAGGACTGATGAGAATTTGATATGCTTTTCTTGGCGTGTCACATAAAACAAAAATTTTTAAGGTTTAATCCAATACATTTTTTTTTCGACGAGAAGAATTTTCAAAAATTGTTTTTTAGACTAATACCTGTTATTTTTAGATAATTAAATGTGTTATGGTTGAGATTGGTTTGGAGAGCTACGGTCCACTGTTTTGCTAAGCGAGGACTAATGAGAATTTGATATGTTTTTCTTGGCGTGTCACACAAAACAAAAATTTTTAAGGTTTAATCCAATACATTTTTTTTCGACCAGAAGAATTTATGAGAATTTGATATGTTTTTCTTGGCGTGTCACACAAAACAAAAATTTTTAAGGTTTAATCCAATACATTTTTTTTCGACCAGAAGAATTTTCTAATGAGACCCGGACCTACTGCTTAACCCCTTAACAATTTCACTTTTTTTTTTTTTTTTTTTTTTTTTTTTTTTACGAATTTGATCCAAAAATGTCGCATTATTTTATTGCATGTTTTTATTTATTTTGCATTTCTAAGGAGGAAAATGTTGTGAAAAGTAATTTTTCTAATTATTTTAAGCATGTATAACAACTTTTCTACTGGAAATAAGGTAATATTTCACTTGGAAATTGTCTTTTCTCTGTTAATTCAGACAGGGAAGTTACATTTACAGTTTTGGATATAAAAAATACAAATATTTTCCATTGCCATCACTGCACAATTATTTTCGAATTCAAATACAAGTACATTTACTTAACCTGTTTTTTAACAGATCGGATTTAGTGAGGTAAATCTTGAAAGTGGGCAAAAGGCAAAGTCCAAAGTCACAGTCCGAACTAAAATACCTAGTTTCTTTTGCCGCTGTCATTTTTCTTCAATGAACACACATAGCACTAGTTTCAAGGCCTTAGTTTTTTATCTGTAGGTAGAATTATCTCTTAAAAAGTCTCTCTGGTTCAGTCTCCCAAAAATTCAAGCCAAAATCAGGCCAAAAACTCAAAGATAAAAACTCGAGGAGTAATGCAAAACCTATCAGAAAGCCAGTGCTTTTATAAATCAAACAGAATACACTTCGAAAACTAACATCTTGGCGACATTTATACGACTAATTTGACATTAAAAATACAAAAGATACCGCTAAAACAGTCAGAACGACAGTGAAAATCAGAGTTTGTACGTCGTGGAATTTCCGATATTTATATATCAACAACGCTATATAGAGCAAGCGCTGTTACTCCCTTACTCTCAATTCAGACAATACCCGATATTTATATATCAACATCGTTATATCGCGCACGCGTTGTTACTCCCTTACTCTCAATTCGGACAACAAATTCCCGATATTTATATATCAACAACGCTATATCGCGCACGCGTTGTTACTCCCTTACTCTCAATTCGGACAACAAATTCCCGATATTTGTATATCAACATCGTTATATCGCGCACGCATTGTTACTCCCTTAATCGCAATTTGGACATCGAATTCCCGATAGTTATATATCAACAACGCTATATCGCGCGTGCTCCGTTACTGTCTCGCACGAAACCTGTAAATCGAAAAGATGATTTTACATTGGAGAACGGGGAAGAAATTTTAATAGATTAAGTGATATCGCGTTACACATCATAATAGATCACTGAACTGAAAACTTGAATATCAGTGTCAGACCGCAGTATGTTATATCGATATTTCGCGATATAACGATACATCGCCAATTCCTAATTAGGACATGGGGCTGAAATTCGAGTACAAATAACAAGGGATATCTCTGACAGCAGCGGGATTTGAATCAGTGGATTTTAAGATTAAAAGTACTGTTTCCCTCCTGATTCAGCGAAAAGATAATATAAAAATCCTTTTCGTGAGAAAATGAAAATTTTTGTTATGCGTTAATGCGAAAACTGGGGACATTTAAAGATATCGTGCGGGGTTTTCTTTTCTTTTAGACACTCTTACTCTGAGTTAATAGTTTCGATTTGGTACTGCTTTGTGAGTCATCACTAACTACAACTTACTCGTCAATTTACTAATATTAACGGGTATATGATGTAAAAAAAATACAAAATACATCACTTTCTTTTATATAAAAAAAAATATTTTTAATTATTAATATATTTTCCCCTCTAGATTCTTCAAAGAAAAATATTTTAATAAGAAAA
>CM063507.1:69260559-69268059 GCA_032207245.1 Pardosa pseudoannulata | reverse complement strand
TGATGAAATACTTCTTTTATATTTCCATGAAAAAAAATCTTACAATATATAAATTTAAACATTAACCGTCTGCAAAATCGTATGGCCAGTTAATCAGTTAAAAAACCAAAAGCGCTTCAGCACGTAAGTCCCCGCTCTAATACAACGCTTAATAAACCGTACCTTCGGATGATTCTGAATGCCAAGTGCAAGAAAACTAGCTGCACTTGCCTCAGAGCTATAGTATGAGAGCTGTGCTTCTCCAGTAGCCCATACATATAAAGCGTGATTTTCTATTAGTGTGCAGTGCGTACACATAAAAATTTCTTATGTTTGTTTGCTTTTGAACGCGCTACGTGGTGCAGCACCTAGTACCGCACGCACTGCGAGAATACAAGCAAGCAAATCAACATAATATTTGAATATATTATAAATAATATTTATTATATACCACATAAAGAGAGGTAGACATAGGTGCAGAAAATTATTGTCTCTCATAATTTTGCTAAGGTGTGCAGTGCACACCCTGCACATATGGACTGCACGCCACTGCTATTATAGTAAAATCCTAACTTAAATGTTTTACGTTTTTCATTGAAAGTATAGATTCCCTATTTACAAATTCTACAGAACACTTTTCATAATAATGGAGACATACACTCATTTCTTGGGCACCTTAAATTTATGATCGCAGCCCCGTTGATTCATTTTTCTCGCGCTTTGTAGAGGTACTATATATTCTACAACAAATTAGAAGTAATTAAAGAGACGTGATTGGTTAACGGAAAGACATCATTCCTGGAGTCACACTTATTCCAATATTTAATAAAATGGCTAGCACACAGAGTTCGTAGCTTTTTTCCTTTAAGATCGCGATGTAAACGATATAGTCCAAATATTTCTGTATATTGTGTTGTTTTTACTTCTTTTATTTAGACTGCTAAGACTGCTTTAGACCGAGCAAAAATTTCTTCAGATCACCTGAACATCAGGAGAGGTAACCAAATATAATTAATGTTAGAAATAGTTTAAAACAACATTTCAATAAACTTTTATCTTCCATGACAGCTTTTGCACACTTACAAGTCCCATGTTTGGCTTCCAATTAGATTGACTTCTCGATAACAGATGATAACACGAGATTGGAAAGTCCGTGTCTCAGATCTGTCGAAGAAGTGAATACAGAAAGAAAACATATTGCGCTTACGTTTGATTTTTGTCTCAGATAAATCTTTCTTAATCTTTATACAATTGCTTAAAGGTATCCGACATTTAAAAATTAAATAATAAAAATTAAAGAAATTGAAAATGATTAATGCGTTTACCAGGCTGTAAAATAAAGATTCATATATCTCCTATGAGTGCGTGACTAGAGTTATACATTAAGGGCCATATTCACCACGATTTTAATTCTCGGATCTAACCGCGAATCAGCATTTTCGTATTCTCAGGCTTGCAACTGCTGAGGTACTTTCAAAAAGGTGAGAAAAGTGACAAATAATACAGAATAAGTGACTAAAAAGCAGGGTTGGCTTAATTTGCCCAACCCGAAAAAACCCGGGTGGGTTTTTTAAAAAAAACCCACTTGAAAAAACCCAAGTGGGTTTTTTCAAAATCATTATTTAAAATTCCACATATTTAACTAATAGTAGAAATATTGAGTTAAATCTATAATATATATTACATATTTCATCTTTGACAATGAGAGTAGAATTTTTTTTTTTAATTTGAGGAGGTCTAAACTGCTAGAAAAAAAACAAAAACTTAAAAAAATTTCAGAGAAAAATAGTTATTTGTATAACAAATACAATGAAAAGATTATAGAAACAATTAAAAACCAAAACAACCAGTACTTCTGCCAAGATGATGAAAACTGACGTCTTTCAGCCAATATTAAAAAGAAATAATATGGCTAAAAAAGAATTACCCAGAGGGCTTGAGTATATTTACAAGAACATAAACAAATTAGAACTTTCTATATTGTATACAACTTATTCTAAATGTTATCCAGTCAGTGATATAAGTTTCTTTATCAGCTGTTATGATATAAGGGAAAAACTTGTTCATACAAACAATTGACCGATTAACTGTTATCTTGAAACAAGAGTATTTTAATATGATTTAGTGATATAAAATTAAATTAGTATGTAAAATTCTAAATAAAAACATTAAACTTTTATGAAATTGTTTTTAATTTTTCCCTCTTATATAGATACAAGTGTAATAAATGTGATTATTAAATAAATACTGATCTATGACAAATTAATTTATGCATAGGAGTATCCCATGCTTAGGGGTAAAATGACAAGATATTCTTTATTGATTGTTGATAAAAGATTGACTATCCATTATATATATGTTTCTTTACTCACATTTAAAAATCAAGATGTAAAAAACATAATAGTAACTGAAAATCTCATTTAAATTTTAAGATATTTTATTTGTTAGAAAAATTTTAGAATATGTAAAAAATAATTTATTTTAAAATTTCAAAATTTCTTTTAATTAAAGCAAAAATTTCTTCTGCATAACTTAAAATTGATTTTTTAAATTTTTAACTTTAAAAAGTGACTGACATTTTAAATTTATTTTGATCAAGCAATTATATATCCTGTCCTCTTACATATAAATTATAGAGACAAAACCCTGATAAAACCCGGAAAATAAAACAAAAAAACCCTGATAAAACCCGAAAAAAACCAAAAAACCCTGATAAAACCCAAAAAAAAAAAAACCAAAACCCTGAAAAAACCCACTGGGTTGGGTTTTTTCTGAAAAAACCCGGGTTTTTGCCAACCCTGCTAAAAAGTGACTAAACATTGAAAAAAGAAAGCGATATTTTTCTCCTTTTGATTACACATGCTATTGTTAAGATTTTTCTATTTATTTAAATCAAATGATTCATGCAAGACATAATTTTAGCGTCAAATACGAAAAAGTTAAAAATTTTGTTTAACACAACTCAACATTGCTTTTTATTCGAGAAAACCTATAAATTAGATTTGAATACATACTATACATTAATTTTACTATCACAATTTTCTGCATATATTAATGATGTTTTGAAATATGTACATAGCTAGATTAGAGTATCTAAACAAAAATTGGGAAGAAAAAGAAAAAGAGATATATGTGCTTTGACGTAAATTACTTTAATGTATTAAATGTACATTTCAGTACAAATGTAGATTTCAGGAACTTCTTTACGACTTTTTAAAATCACTAAATTCTGGAATCCATATGACTAATTACATTTTAATGAGAAAAATAAGATTAGAGCATCACATTTTTGGTCTTTTATTAAAATATTTTGTTATTAATTCAGATTTTCTGTTATCAATAACAGAATTTTGCTGTGATACACCATGAAAAAGTGACTAAAAGTGATTGTTTACTTAAAAAAGTGACTAAAAGTGATCAATTGTAAAAAAGGTGACTAAAGGTGAGAAAAGTGACGGAATTGCAAGCCTGTATTCTTCAAAGAGAATCCGGAGATTTCAGCTCATTTTAATCCCCTGTTTCTGATCCTCCAAATTTGGAGGATTCATTGCCTAATCCACGGATACTACATTTTACGCATGCGCTCTGCGTTGAAAACAAACATGGCGGATATATTTTCAGATTTAGAAGATCTCGAAGTTACGAAGTTTTACAAATGTTGGAAATAACAGAAAGCCGCAGGAAAAGATTTGTGCATCCAGATAGAACAAATGATTTGGATTGTTTGGATGATGTGGACTTTAGGTTGCGTTAGCGTTTTAATAAATGTACAGCTGAATCATTAATTCGAATGCTAGATCACACTATTTCAGCTCTTTCGGAAAAGAATAATGCTCTATCTTCTGCTAAAAAATTTTTGTTAGCATCAAAGTATTTTGCTACTGGATCTTTCCAGATTTTTCAGAAAAGATTTTGCCTCGGTTTCATCAAAATTCTTCCTTTTATATTCTTTCATTCTTATTTCGTGAGCAAAAATCAGTAAAACTACAGATCCCTGACTAAATTTATAATTTCCTCAAACGATATTTATGTCTGGTTGAGTAAATATGTAAAAATCAGCTTAATATGAGAACTATCCCTGGAGAATCTCATTATTGACCAACCAAAACATCGATTACATATTTGCAATAATTAATCTATAGAACAGGTTGTTTGAAATTTAGTAGCGCTAATTCCTCAAGGGACAAACTGCGCCAAAATTTGCAAACTGCGCCAGGGAATCAACTCATGGTGCATATGGCACCAGTTTATGTCACAGTTAACAGCGTGTGATCGCTGATCTACCGATTCCCTGATCCGTTCTTTAATCCTGGATACCCCGATTTTGGTGAATATGACCCTTAGCAAGTAAATCCCGAGATAGCTATATAATCCAAAAAACATTCTCTGGCGATTACGTCGATTAGAAGTCAAACAAAGCGATGCGGAGTTCATGCTTAACATTATCCTTAAAAAAGAGAATGACCGAAAAACAGTTGCTTTCAACAGACAAAGTCCACGATCCCTCTCTCGAATAAGAATGCAATTCGTTACAAAATCCTCCGTTTGTAAAAGCCAGTAGGCAATGTGTTTTGGGTGACACAGTTTTTGTGCCAATCTTCGGAGAGAGATGACCGAGCGACACACAATGCCAACATCCTGTGGCGGGAACGGGTCATCCATGAATGAATGGAGCACAGAGGCGGGAGAGCGTAGAAATTAAGGACACTAGCTCTTGGATGCATCTTTTTACGGGAGAAAACACCCTAGCGCATATCTCTCTGCGCATGCTCTGTATTCATCTTACTCTCGATATTCGCATATACCGGGTAAGCCAAACGTCCGTTAACCCTTTAAAGGGAATTTAACGTAATTTTTTTATAAATGTTATCTATAAGCCTTGTATATGTAAAATATATAAATTTTCTTTACATTCCTTAGAAGGGTTTGCCTTAGAGAATACCAAATTAGGGTTTAAGAAGTGGTTTAGTTGAGTAACCCCTACCTTGTACAGCTTGAACATTATGCCTTTTTAAAAGTTTAACTATACTGGAAGAACAATAAATTATAATCCTTACACTGGTATAATAAATAAATAACTTAACAACTTAAAAGTGTCGTTTGTACAGATACTTTTATTTGAGGTCATAAGTAAGATAAATTGAATCTGACTTCTCAAGTACAGAAAGTTTAAATACATATATTTCAATAGAAAAAGAAATAAATAAGTTAAACGTAGAACTATCATCTGTTATATATTTAAAATATCAAAAATATAATATGTATATATAAATATATATATATATATATATATATACATATATATACATACATACATATATATATATATATATATATATATATATATATATATATATATATATATATAATGTATATATATATGTATATATATATATATATGTATATATATATAATCGAAAACTCATCCATATCTCCAAAAAGTTTTTTTTTAACTGCAAAAGCTCTTGATTCTACATCATTGGCTTCCATATATCACAGATGTATGAGATTGGAGCCGTAAATAATTATAAAAAGATAAAGTAAAGTAATCCAAAAAGTAAAGTTTAAAAAAAAAAGATGTTTAATAGGTGGTTTTGCTATGAAACCACTGTCCGTTAAAGGGTTAAAACTTTATAAATATATAAAAATGGAAAGAATAATGATAAAGATGCGCGATTTGCACCAAAGAGGTAAAAAATAAGGCGGATTGTGTTTAGAAGCATAAAATTGTTTATAATGTTACCAGTAGAGGGCGCTGACGACTCTAAACACAATGATACAGGCAAGCAGTGTGTTGCCTTCCTTTAACGTGTACCAAGGCAACATACAACACTCGTTACAGCAGCATGCAAGATGTCGGAATGAACAGCAGAAACTACTCTCGATATAGAATCAAGGAACGCAACGGTTATCCGGCCAACATACTGCATTCGGTATATCCGGACACTATACCGGATAATTGGCAGTAGCCAGATATTACAATTATTCTGCAGTACATCCGGCAAAAATTATACACCGAGAAATAAAGTAAATATTTAAAAAATGCAAAATGTTAAACAATATACCATATGAAACAAGGCGTATAAGCATTTTCGAGTATTATGTATTACTGTATTAAGAATTTTACAAAAATTATACACCATTTACAAGCCAAAAATTATACACCGAGAAATAAGATAAGTATTTAAGATCATTATGTAAAAAAAAGTTTTATGGAAAAAAATTAGGTTTATTTATATATTTAAATACAAAAAATCATAAATCATTTATTTTAAAGAGACATTTATTTTAAAATACAATTACGGGTTAAATTTGGTGTATGAGAAGTCGCCAATTTTACCAGAATAAGTAAGGAGAACAAAGTAATTTCGCCAATGGCTGCATAATCGGGACATAATCGCCAAACATTTATTTTAAAATACAATTACGTGTTAAATTTGGTGTTTGCAAAGTCGAAAATTGCACCAGAATAAGTAAGGAGAACAAAGTAATTTCGCCAATGGCTGCATAATCGGGACATAATCGCCAAACATTTATTTTAAAATACAATTACGTGTTAAATTTGGAGTATGCAAAGTCGCCAATTGCATCAGAATAAGTTTGGAGAACAAAGTAATTTCGCCAATGGCTGCATAATCGGGACATAATCACCAGGCATTTATTTTAAAATACAATTACGTGTTAAATTTGGTGTATGCGAAGTCGCCAATTTTACCAGAATAAGTAAGGAGAACAAAGTAATTTCGCCAATGGTTGCATAATCGGGACATAATCGCCAGACATTTATTTTAAAATACAATTACGTGTTAAATTTGGTGCATGCAAAGTCGCCAATTTTACCAGAATAAGTAAGGAGAATAAAGTAATTTCGCCAATATCTGGATAATCAGGACGTAATCGCTAAACAATTATTTTAAAATACAAAGACGTGTTAAATTTGGTGTATGCGAAGTCGCCAATTTTACCAAAATAAGTAAGGAGAACAAAGTAATTTCGCCAATGGCTGCATAATCGGGACATAATCGCCAAACATTTATAAAATACAATTACGTGTTAAATTTGGTGTCTGCGAAGTCGCCAATTTCACCAGAATAAGTAAGGAGAACAAAGTAATTTTGCCAATGGCTGCGTAATCGAAACATAATCGCCAAACATTTATTTTAAAATACAATTACGTTTTAAATTTGTTTTATGCGAAGTTGCCAATTTCACCAGAATAAGTAAGAACAAAGTAATTTCGCCAATGGCTACATAATCGGAACATAAAATACAATTATAATTAAGTTGGTTAGGTTTAGACCAATAACATTTATATATGTGTGTATACGTTGAAAACGTCGGATCGAATTAAATCTCCCGAATCTCCTTTGCTGATTCAAAAAAAGAAAGAAGAAAATCGTTATGCAGGAGGAAAGGAAGACTTTCGCTCGCTCGATAAGAGGCACTGCTCGTGCTTCTGCTTACGTGTTGATTCGAAACATCCATTTCGTCGGGCGGAACAAAAATATTTCTAAAAATATA
>CM063507.1:69250559-69255559 GCA_032207245.1 Pardosa pseudoannulata | reverse complement strand
TATATATATATATTTATGTATATATTATATATATATATATATTATATATATATTATATATATATATATTATGTATATATATATGTATATATTATAATAAATATATTTTTTGATATTTTTATTTATATATATATATATATAAAATATATATATATATATATATATATATATATATTATATATAAATATTATATATATATATATATATATATATATATACATATATATATATATATATTATATATACATATACATATACATATAATATATATATATTATTTTTTATATATATATATAATATATATATATTATATATATATTATAATATATAATATAATATATATATATATATTATTATATATATATATATATATTATATATATATATTTGTTATTGCAGAATTTTTTTTGGCTGTAACATTTAAATTTATTGTATATTAGCTGTCAAGCAATTACTTATTGTTTATTTACAATGCTCTTATTATAGAGTTCAAGAAATTCAATCAGGCTGTTGTTTATGTCAACTTCCCTGTAATGAAAGGCAGATTCCGCAACTTCTACTTGTCAATTTCTTTTCAAAAAAATTCAACAAGAAAACAAATTTTTTATAATTTATATATTTTTAAGTGTTGCGCACTTATAGATGAAATATATTCATATATATATGTGTAATTGAAACTACAACAATATGGTGTTGAGTATGCAAATATAAAAATAACACAAATATATATAATAATAGTGTGTTTTGTTTAATTATGTAAAAAATATAATATTAAACATTTTATTAAAAATATTATATTTAATAATATATATATATTTTATATATATATATAAATATTTATGTGTTGTATAAATATATGTATATATATAGAAACTTATATATGTATGTATAATAATGTGATATAAATACATATATATGTATAATAAATATATGTATATATATTACATTTATATGTTTTAAATATATGTATATATATATTTATATACATATATATATATATATAAATATTTATATACATATAATATATAAATATATATATATACATATATATTTTATAATAATATATATACAATATGTGTGTATTTATACGTTGTTGTACATGTGTGTTTTTATAATATTGTATATAAACGTACATATATGTTATTATAAATATATATATATATATATATATATATAAATATATATATATATATATATATATATATATAAATATATATATATATATTATATTATACATATATTTATACATCATTTATATACATATATATACATATATGTACATACATATATATATATATATATATATATATATTTAATTTATATATTTACATATACATAATATATACATATATATATACATATTATAATATACATACATAACATATATGTAACATATATATACATATATATACATATATATACATATATATTACACACACAACACACACACATATATATATATATATATATATATATATATATATATATATATATATATATATAGATTTATTATAAAAGATGCTCTGATTAAATAACACAACTTGTTTAATGAAAATATTACAAATTATTTAAATATATTGTAGGGACAATAAATGAATATACATATTTATATATAATATTTATATATATATCTTTTATATATTATAATATTATTTATATATTATAATATTGTATACCGTAAAATATATTTATTATCATAATTGGTGTTATGTACATAACAACACACAATAATATACACACACACACACATACATACATATATATAATATATATATTTATATATATATATATATATATATATATATATATATATTTATTTATATATATATAAATATAATATATTAAATAGATTTATATATACTTTACTAGAATATATATAATATATAATTATAGATATATAATATTTTAATATATGCATTAATATATACACAATAATAATATTTATATTTTAAAATACATTATGTATACATATAAATACAGACATTAATGGTAGTTCATGAAAATTAAACATATATATACATTATTTACATAATATAATACAACACATTAAAGTAATTAGAAACACAAAAATCTCAACATTATATAGAGCAATTACGAACTACACACAAAATCGCCCTCAAATATCAGATATAAGTCGCATTGTTTTGTTTTATATACTTTATAAATAAAAGACGATCTCGATCGCTTGGTGTTGTTCAACACACGGAAAACGACACAACAACAACAAACAAAACAAAATTTATTTAAATATCTCTTTACAATATATATATAAACAAGTATCTTAAGATGTGTTCTCCAGATGAGCGCTTTGTTACTTTCTTACATCTACCACTCACCATTCACATATAAAATTAATTTTAATCGTAACTAATAACATTTGTCATCTATTGTTACATTAATTCTACATTAAACTATGTTCTAAACATCCCAAACATAAAATTAAAAACCTATATATGTTACATAACTCTATATAAATAATACTAAGTCGAGAAACACCGATTTAAACTTATCATTTTACAAGATTTCTAAACATGCACATAAAACACTTATAATTTACATAATTACAAGAATCAACTAACAGTGCGCCACGTCTAGAGAACGTAACCAAAAGTCGACACACACAATATCAGTTCCAATCAGCAAACATTTTTAAAACTTCTTTTTACAGAAAACTCTGAAAAAAGCTAAAAATGGTGCGCCAATTATGGGTGTGAATAGTTAACACTGCGACAATGAAACTGACAAGATCCGTGAATGCAAACAAAACCGAAATTATGATAATATCTCTTTGCGCACAATAGCCGACAGTATCGTAAGACAAGGGGTGGGTTTCTTAAGATTGTGTTGTTTCAGATAGATAGCGCTTTGTCTCGGTTTACAGTCTGTAGTTTCTACTTTCGCCATTCACAAATGCCACAGTAAAAGCCTTACAGTTGACAATGTGGAGCAAATCGTAAACTGATAGGATGCCGAGTTTGTCCCTCCTATTGTTACAGTTAATTCTGACCATTAAACTGATGTTCTAAGACAGTGGTCCCTAAACTTATAAAAGTTAAAAACTTCTAATGTTACACGTAACTCTGGCTATTAAATTAATATTCTAAGTCAGTGGTCGCCAAGTTTATGAGTTACGTACCGATTTTAATGCTATGAGCATTGTTCCGACTAATGAACTCATGTTCTAAGACAGTGGTCGCCAAACTTATAAAGGTTTAAAACTTCTAATGTTACAGGTAACTCTGACTAATAAACTAATATTCTAAGTCAATTTATGAGTTTCTACCGATTTTAAAGCTATGAGCATTGTTCTGACTAATGACTTCTGAGACAGTGGTCGCCAAACTTATAAAGGTTTAAAACTTCTAATGTTACATGTAACTCTGACTATTAAACTAATATTCTAAGTCAGTGTTCGCCAAGTTTATGATTTACTACCGATTTTAAGTCTATGAGCATTGTTCCGACAAATGATTTCTGAGACAGTGGTCGCCAAACTTATAAAGGTTTAAAACTTCTAATATTACAGTTAATTCTGACTCTTAAACTGATATTCTGAGTCAGTGGTCTATCAGTTTATGAGTTACGTACCGATTTTAATGCTATGAGCATTGTTCCGACTAATGAACTCATGTTCTAAGACAGTGGTCGCCAAACTTATAAAGGTTTAAAACTTCTAATGTTGCAGGTAATTCTGACTATTAAACTGATATTCTGAGTCACTTGTCGCCACATTTATGAGTTACGTACCGATTTTAAAGATATGAGCATTGTTCCGACTAATGAACTCATGTTCTAAGACAGTGATCGCCAAACTTATAAGGTTTAAAACTTCTAATGTTACAGATAACTCTGACTATTAAACTAATATTTTAAGTCAGTGGTCGCCAAGTTTATGAGTTACGTAACGATTTTAAAGCTATGAGCCTTGATCCGACTAATGTTCTCTAAGTAGTGATCGCCAAACTTATAAAGGTTGAAAAATTTTAACGTTACAAGTGATTCTGACTGTTAAACTGATATTCTAAGTCAGTGGTCGCCAAGTTTATGAGTTATATACAGATTTTAAAGCTATGAGCATAGTTCCGACTAATGAACTCATGTTCTAAAACAGTAGTCGCCAAACTTATAAAAGTTTAAACCTTCTAACATTACAGGTAATTCTGACTATTAAACTGATATTTTAAGTCAGTGGTCGCCAAGTTTATGAGTTAAGTAACGATTTTAAAGCCATGAGCATTGATCCGATTAATGATTTCTGAGACAGTGGTCGCCAAACTTATAAAGGTTTAAAACTTCTAATGTTACAGGTAATTCTGACAATTAAACTGATATTCTAAATCAGTGGTTGCCAAGTTTGTGAGTTACTACCGATTTTAAAACTATGAGCATTGTTATGTCTAATGAATTCATGTTTTAAAAAAGTGGTCGCGAAACTAATAAAAGTTAAAAACTTCTAATGTTACAGGTAATTCTGACTATTAAACTGATATTCTAAGTCAGTGGTCTCCAAGTTTATGAGTTATTTACCGATTTTAAAGCTATGAGCATTGTTCCGACTAATGAACTGATGTTCTACGGCAGTGATATAGAAACTTATAAGGTTTGAAACTTCTAATGTTACAGATAACTCTGACTATTAAACTAATATTCTAAGTCAGTGATCGCCAGGTTTATGAGTGGCTACCTATTTTAAAGTTATGAGCACTGTTCCGACTAATGAACTTATGTTCTAAGACAGTGGTCGCCAAACTTATAAAAGTTAAAAACTTCTAATGTTACAGGTAACTTTGACTATTAAACTAATATTCTAAGTCACGTTTATGAGTTACTACCGATTTTAAAGCTATGAGCATTGTTCTGACTAATAATTTCTGAGACAGTGGTCGCCAAAGTTATAAAGGTTTGAAACTTCTAATGTTGCAGGTAATTCTGACTATTAAACTAATATTCTAAGTCAGTGGTCTCCACGTTTATGAGTTACTACCGATTTTAAAGCTATGAG
>CM063507.1:69240559-69245559 GCA_032207245.1 Pardosa pseudoannulata | reverse complement strand
TTAAAATGCAATCATCGATTTGCATCACAATTGTCTAAAATATCGATGATAAAAATAAGTTTTGATGTAATAATTAGAAACTACGTCCTGTGCATTAAGAAAGCAAAGAAGTACTAAGTAAGCAAATTTAAACTGCTCATAATTTTTAAAACATCCGAACAAATTGAAACATTAACCACAATTAAAAAAAGTATTAATTTTTATGTAATACATATAATATATATATATAATTATATATATAATTATATATATATATATATGTATATATATATATATATATATATATATATATATATATATATATATATATATATATATATATATATATATATATATATATATATATATATATATATATATATATATATAATCTATATATAAAAAATGAATTTGTGTCTGTCTGTCTGTATGTTCTCTATAGACTCAATAACTATGCATCCAATCGCCGTGAAAATTTGGGAAATGTTTAGGTATATCCCTGGGAAGGTTTTTGTAAATTTTCAACGTTCGAAATTCATTCCTTCCCCCTTTTTCGAGCATTTCATGTCATTATTCCAAGCATTATTTTCCCCGGTTAAAAGCAAACGATTAATTTTTTAATTTATCGCATCATAACTAAGTGAAAGAAGCAATATTTCTAGCAATGTGACGTCATCCCAAGTAATTGTTTTAAACAGAGTTTTCCTCGGTTAAAAGCAGAAGATTAAAATTTTCAATTTATCACATAATTGATAGGTGAAATGATATTTTTCTATCGTGTTCGTTAAAGGTGACTGGGGCACATAAAATAGGTTCGTGGTCAGAATGCCTTCTAAGTTTTCAATCCACACCTCTGGGGGTGGCAGGCCAAACCTGTGTGTCTTCTGCTTAGTCCCTGCTTCAAAATTACGAGGTCCCTTTTGAGCAAGAAGTCGTACTTTCATCCTTGAGTTACCTTTAAATACCAGGCATGTACAACCCGCGGCCCATTTAAAAGCTTTTTGCGGCCCAATTGAAGTTTTCAACTGTCTCTATAGTTTTTGTCATTTTGACTATATACAAGTAAAATACAGAATTTTAGTTGTTAATGTTTGCAATAATAAATATCACATATTATGTACGTTAAGACTTGATAGTAACCGACGTAAACCTGGTCTTTGAGTAGGGTTGGACAGGTTACGTTGAAATTGGAATGTTCTAGAATATTCTGTCAATCGGTCATTGTTTATACAACCAGCTGACTCGCGTTACGTGCACGTGCTCTGTCCGACCAGTCTGTCTTCTGTTTGGTCCCTGCTTCAAAATTAAGAGGACCCTAAATTACGTTACTGTATTACTACTCTATGTTGATTAGCAACGTCAATAGATCTTGCCATATCAAGTGGTAGAGTAGGAAGCAGAGGTTTTGACAGCAGCAGTGCTAATTTTGTTAGTATTAATAAATGTTGTCCAAAATTAAGGAAATTTATGACAAACCACATGGTTTTGTATGAAACAGAAACACACATTCATATCGACAACCATATGAATATAAAGATAACTATATAAAATGATAGGTTTTTATTTGCCCATGAGAGTCACTGAAATTTGTACTTTTTGTACTTAGAATATTGTTGATAAACATTTCATTGTAACGTAAAAATGAACCAAGAATCAAATTTATAATTAGTTCTCATATAAAAATGCTATAATTTGCGTCACATAGAAATGAAAGTGAATCACTTTATATCTCAATTTCCAGCTCAAATCGAATTGATATTAAGCAGACGATGTTTAAATAATATAAAATAAGAAATGAATAAATGAGATATTTAAAGTAATGACGTCATAATGATAAAAAAATATCGTTTTCACCTATTTATTATGTGATAAACTGAAAATTTTAATCTGCTTTTAACCGAGGAAAACTGCGTTTAAAACAATTGCTTGGGATGACGTCACATTGCTAGAAATATTGCTTCCTTCACTTAGTTATGATGCGATAAATTAAAAAACTAATCGTTTGCGTTTAACCGGGGAAAATAATGCTTGGAATAATGACGTGAAACGCTCGAAAAAATGGTAAAGAATGGATTTCGAACGTTAAAAATTGACAAAAACCTTCCCAGGGATGTACCTAAGAATTTCCCAAATTTTCACGGCGATTGGATGCATGGTTTTTTTTAGTCTATCGAGTACATACAGACACAAATTCATTTTTATGTATATAGATAGATAAAACATAACTTGGAATCGGAAACAGCACCTACGGGCGTTCTTCGTTTAAAATTCACCATTCGAGTCTTTCTGTTATCTGCACAGCCTCTGCTGTAGCGAAGGTGTTTCGTATCCACGCCACTGTTCCTGGTTCCTTTTTTTGAGTTGCCGTACCGGTTCCCTGGAGATATTCTCCCAAGGTCAGTCTTGTGCCATTAACCGGTTCATCATTTGACTCTGCTGTGTGGGGGAGATGCCTTTCACAGTCGCAAAAAAACAACTGCAATCCAAATGATACCTGACCGGTTGTTGTTTAATTTTACTGCGAAGGATGAGGACTTGAAAATTCTATACGTCGGTGTTCCGTGACGTAATTCTATTGAACCGCTGAGAAATTTAGATATTAATCAGATTGCTGAGCGTTTGGTGATTTTTTAAAGTAAACAGTAATTTTTATTTAACACATTGTAAGCGGGTCACGTACTTGTACGTTTATTGACGATTGATACTCGAGCGCGGGTCACGTACTAGTACGCTTTCTGACGATTGATACTTGTGCACGGGTCCCGTACTAGTACGTTTTCTGACGATTGATACTTGTGCACGGGTCCCGTACTAGTACGTTTTCTGACGATTGATACGTCAGCGCGGGACACGTACTAGTACGTTTTCTGACGATTCATACTTGAGCGCGGGTCACGTACTAGCACTGGTTAGTGTAACAACAGGGTTTGTTTGTGGGTAAAAAAATAACGGTATATACAGGAAAACGAAGCCGAATGTTCTTGTCTACTACATAGATTTTGGAAAAATTAAGACAAATAAAAACTAGTTTTTACACCAGTCGATGCGGAACCACAGAACGGGAAGGTTGATTAAAAAAATCAATTTAGATTTAAAATTAACTTTTTATTTATCCTTGCGAAAATGATATTATATATATACATATATATATATATATGTATATATATATATACATATATATATATATATATATATATATATATATATGTATATATATATATATATATATATATATATATATATATATATATATATATTTGGTTTGGTTTTGGTTCTGGAGTACTACGGTCTACTTTTTGCAACACGAGGGCTAATGAGACCGGGACCTACTGCTTAAAGCCGATTCCGAACGGCTACGAACATCCATGCCAATGTGGGATTCGAACCCACGAACTCCGGTTCCGAAGGCCAGCACCCTAACCATTCGGCCATCGTTCGGCTTATATATATATGTACATATATATGTATATATATATATATATATATATATATATATATATATATATATATATATATATATATATATATATGTATATATATATATATATATATATATATATGTATATATGTATGTATATATATGTATATATATATGTATATATATATATATATATATATATATATATATATATATATATGTATATATATATATATATATATATATATATATATATATATATATATATATATATATATATATGTATATATATATATATATATATATGTATATATATATGTATGCATATATATATATATGTATATGTATGTATGTATATGTATGTATGTATATATATATATATATATATATATATATATATATATATATATATGTATATATGTATATGTGTGTGTGTGTGTGTATGTTGGTGTAACAACATGGTTTGCTTGTAGGTAAAAAAACGGTATATACAGAAAACCGAAACTGAATGTTCTTCTCTACTACATAGATTCCGGAAAAATTGAGACGAATAAAAACTAGTTTTTATGTCATCGATGCAGAACCACAGAACGGGAAGGTTGATTAAAAAATTTATTTAGATTTAAAATTAACTTTTTATTTATCCTCGCGAAAATGATATTATATATATGAATATATATATATATATATATATATATATATATATATATATATATATATATATATATACATACATACATACATACATACTTACATACATATATATATATATATATATATATATACATACATACATATATATTTGTTTATATATTTCAATATAAAATACGAAAAGTTGGTTAAAAAATGAAATAATTTTCGATCTGTTGAGATTTAACTGAATAACTAAATTGACGCGCAAAATGCCCGCTCCCGGTACAATTTCGCTGCGAAATGTACCCGCACACAATGTGTTAATCAGTACTACCAGCGTACATAGCCTTAAATCAGGATGTACAATTTAGAGTGGCCGGTCATTTCCCTACTGTCAAGTTTTTTAGAAATTAATTATAAACTTACCGTACTACCTTACGTTAATTATAACTAATCTTTATCCAAATGAGCCCAGACTGCTAATGTAAACAGTAAATTTTATTTAATCTGTACTACTGAAAAAGATACTAGATAGCCCAAAATTTGGAATGGCTGGTCATTTCAGTCAGGTTTTTAAAAATTAATTATAAACTTTATATATTATCCAAATGAGCTCAGACTTCTGAGTTGATTTGGTAATTTCTTAAAGTAAGCAGTAAATTTAATTTATCTGTACTACTAGAGTAGATAGCCTTAAATCCGGATACCCAAATTTTGGAATGGCTGGTCATTTCCGTCAGCTTTTTAAAAATAAATTATAAACTTTTTATCCAAATGAGCTTAGATTGCTGAGCTCATTTGGTAATTTTTTAAAGTAAACAGAAACCTTCGCTTAATCTGTATTACTAGCTTAGATATCCTCATATCCAGATATCTAAATTTGGTATGGCACAAAATCTGCTCAGTTTCCAACTGTTTCTGGGAACCCAACTGTTCTGTTCCCAACTCACTTTTTAAAAAATTAGTTAGA
>CM063507.1:69138059-69235559 GCA_032207245.1 Pardosa pseudoannulata | reverse complement strand
AAATTTTTAAGGTTGTTTTCATTTTTATTACACTATGGAGCCAAATTTCTCCGCCCGCAAATTAGCGGAGATACGCAATTTTCTTGTTTGGTTTAGAGTGGTCTTCTTTTGAAACACGAGGGTTAATGAGACCGGGACCTACTGCTTAAAGCCGATTCCGAACGGCTACGAACATCCATGCCACACTGGGATTCAAACTCACGAACTCCGGTGGGTTGTAATCCCACTGAGGCACTCTTAGCTACGTCGAAATTATCGTTAATTTCTTCCCAATTTTTTTGGCAACAGTAATTAATGGAAGTAAAGGAATGAAACTATGATTTCCACTACCCCTGGAGGTAGATAGAATTTGTTGTTAATACCGGTGATAAAATTTTCAATGTAACAAAAAATAAATAATCTATGATTGAATTTTAAAGTTATCACATATGTACCTAATTTATTATTTAAGCCAAATATAAAATAAAATCATTCACGTAACATCTAAGTTCAGTGATAAAAAGTATGAAAATAATGCAGACGATATTTAAATAATTTAAAATAAAAAATGGCTTAATGAGATGTTGAAAGGAATGACGTCATAATGCTAAAAAAATGGTATTTTTACCTATTTATTATCTGATAAATTAATATATATTATCACCTACTCTTAACCGGAGGGCCAAATGATGGCCGAATGGTAGAGCGCTGCTCTTCGGAACCGGAGTTCGCGGGTTCGAGTCCCGCTGCTGGCATGGATGTTTGTAGCCGTTCGGAATCGGCTTTAAACTGTAGATCCCGGTCTCGTGTGCAAAACAGTAGACCGTAGCGCTCCAAACCAAACCAAACTTAACCGGAGGCAAACAGGGGTTGAAATATTGGCATTAAACGCTCGAAAAGGGGGAAGGGGTGGATTTCGAACGCTTTATAAAGACGACAGAATTTTTCGCTTTGACATGATGCCTATTTATACCAATTTATTTTAGAATCGGATCGATAGTTTAGAAGAAGATAAACTTTACTCGCTTTGAATTTTGCTAACCCCAACTCCTCAAAAGGAAAGACTGGAAAACCTGGAGAAAAAAAAATCTGTATTGGATAATACAGATGCCTCTTTCCTTTCTAGGTCCAACCGCTTCATAAATTCGAGAACAGACGGACAAATAACTTAGGCTATTATTACATAGGGGATATATTTTTATTTACAATAAATTCACGGTCAATAAAGTGTAGTAGCACTCAGCCTGTATTCGCATGAGTTGCTAAGCCTCTTGAACGAGTTTCATTATACCGAGTGAGCGAATTGAGCCAGTGAAGCATATCTCTGAAGGAAAACAATAACTTACCGGTCACGCTTTTGAACTCAACATACATGTTTCTGATACGAAACTTTTCTTTCTTGATTTTATTAACAAGGGCGCTCACGTAGAAGCAATTTAAGAGGTTTTACTTAAAAATAAACTGAATTTCTACTATGGATTACCATGTTCGGTACCTTTTCACCGCTGATCATGGCAGGTTAGCCATGAAGTTTTTTTGGGGCAAACGGGGGAAGGCGCACTCGAAGATTAAAACTAGGGATGCAACGATTATCCGGCCAACATACTGCACCCGCCCTATCCGGCCACCATACTGGATAATTGACAGTAGCCGGATATTTCAATTATCCGGCAGTATATCCGGCCAAAAACTATACACCGAGAAATAAGATAAATATAAAAAAAAGGAAAATTTTAAACAATATAAGGTAATGGCGTATAAGTATTCTGGAGCATTACGTATTATTGTATTAAATAATTTTTAGCATCAGTACATCCGAACAAAAATTATACACTGAGAAATAAGATAAATATATACCAAAAAATGAAAAACATTAAACAATATACTATATGAAATAAGGCGTATAAGTATTTTGGAGCATTATGTATTATTATTGTATTAAGTATTTTGGAAAATCAGAACACCCGGCCAAAAATTATACACTGAGAAGTAAGATAAATGTAACAAAAAATGCAAAATATTAAACAATATACTATATGAAACAAGGCGTATAAGTATTTTGGAGCATTATGTATTATTGTATTAAGTATTTTGGAGCATCAATACATGTGGCCAAAAATTATACACCGAGAAATAAGATAAATACAACAAAAAAATGCAAAATGTTAAACAATATACTATATGAAACAAGGAGTATAAGTAATTTGGAGCATAATGTATTATTGTATTAAGTAGTTTGGAACATCAGGTCATCCGACCAAAAATTATACACTGAGGTATAAGATAAATATAACAAAAAATGCAAAATATTAAACAATATACTATATGAAACAAGGCGTATAAGTATTTTGGAGCATTATGTATTATTGTATTACATATTAAGGAAAATCAGTACATCCGACCAAAAACTACACACCGAGAAATAAAATAAATATAACAAAAAATTCAAAATGTTAAACAATATTTTTATATGAAACAAGGCGTAAAAGGATTTTGAAGCATTACGTATTATCTACTGTATTAAATATTTTGGAGCATCAATGCATCCGGTCAAAAATTATACACCGAGAAATAAGATAAATATAACGAAAAAATGCAAAATATTATACAGTATACTATATGAAACAATGCGTATAAGTATTTTGGAATATTATGTAAAAAAAAAGAAAAGATTTATGAAAAAAATTAGGTTTGTTTATACATTTCATAGCAAAAAGTCATAAATCATTCTTTTTTCAGTCTCAACTGCAAAATGGTGTTCTTGCATCTGAGAACAACACAAAAGACAAAACTTACTTTTTTGGAGGATAGAAGAGTAAAGACAATTTACTAAATAAAAAATGGGAATATATTCTTGAAATTTTTCATAAACGAGCATAAAAACCATTAAAGAAGTGACGTAAAGGACTATTAAAATTGCTTTTATTCAAATTTGATTTTTGAACAAGGCGTATAAATATTTTGGAGCATTATGTATTATTGTATTAGGTATTTTGGAGCATCAGGGTATAAAACCAAAAATTATACACTAAGATATACGATATATAAAACAAAAAAAATGCAAAACGTTAAACAGTATACTATATGAAACAAGGCGTATAAGTATTTTGGAGCATAATGTATTATTGTATTAAGTATTTTGGAGCATCAGTACATCCGGCCAAAAATTATACATCGAGAAATAATATAAATAAAACAAAAAAATGCAAAATTTTAAGAAATATACTAAATAAATCAATGCGTATATGTATTTTGGAACATTATCTATTAATGTATTAAGTATTTTGGAGCATCAGTACATCCGGACAAAAATTATACACCGAGAAATAATATTAAAAAAATGCAAAATTTTAAACAATATACCAAAGGAAACAATGCGTATATGTATTTTAGAACATTATCTATTATTGTATTAAGTATTTTGGAGCATCAGTACATCCGGGCAAAAATTATACACCGAGAAATAATATTAAAAAAAAATGCAAAATTTTAAACAATATACTAAAGGAAACAATGCGTATATGTATTTTGGAACATTATCTATTATTGTAAAGTATTTTGGAGCATCAGTATATCCGGCCAAAAATTATACAACGAGAAATAATTTAAATAAAACAAAAAATGCAAAATTTTAAACAATATACTGAAGAAAACAATGCGTATAAGCATTTTGGAGCATTATGTAATAAAAACCGTTATGGAAAATATTAGGTTTATTTATACATTTCATTACAAAAAAAAATCATACATCTTTCTTTTTTCAGTTTCAACTGCAAAATTGTGTTCTTGAATCTGAGAACACAAAAGACAAAACTTAATTTTTTGGAGGATAGAGGAACAAAGACGATTAACTAAAAAAATGTAGGAATATGTTTTTGAAATTTTTCATATAACATCCATTAAAGAAAAGTAAAGGAATAATAAATTGCTTTTATTCAGATTTGAGTTATCTACTTAAATAATCTCGAATTAATATATTGAGTACGGAAACTCAAAAATCTTTCCATGCAGATATTTAAATTATGCACTGTCTACCAATAAGTATTTGGATACCTATGCAAATGATGAATCTGCGGTCGTGAGGTAAGTTACGGCCACCGCCGGTATACATCGTGTGGGAAACGGCATCGGCATTAGTCGCCTGCAAGATGCCGCGCAGTTCGGAGCTCTGTGATTTGGAGAAAGGTATAATTATCGGGAATCACAAATGTGGCCGATTCTTAAGGGACATATCTAGCAATCTGAAGTACCCAAAATCGACAGTGGCCTATGTGATTAAGAAGTGGAAGGTGAGCGAGGATTGTCGGAATGTGCCCCGAGTCGGCAGACCGACGAAACTGAGAGATAGAGACCGACGAGTGCTGCCAGAGAAATTCGGAAGAACCGCACCCAACCGATGGCCCTCATCCGCGAGGAGTTTCAACAGGCATCCAGGAGTACTGTTTCAATGAATACTATCCGTAAGGAAGCACATCTGCTTGGTTTTCATGGTCGTGCTTCTGCTCATAAGCCTTTAATCACAAAGTCCAACCGCACTGCTTGGTTAATGTTGGGGCAAACCTCATCGAAATTGGACCGTAGATCAGTGGAAATGGGTTCTTTGGAGCCACAAATCAAGGGTCACCCTTTACTGTTCGGATGGCAGGGTCTGGCGTCTGCCTAGAGAACGTCTCCTGTCAGAATGCATTGTGCCAACAGTCAAGTTCGACGGAGGTGGAATTATGGTCTGGGGGTGTTTCTCCTGGTATGAACTGGGCTCCTTGGTCCACATTCATGATAAGCTCAACGCCGATGCCTACTGCACTATTTTGGATGGCAATGTGCTTCCTACATTGTGGCAGTTTTACGGGTTGGACCCCTGTTACTTTCAGGACGACAATGCCAGTTGTCATGTATCGAGATTAACAAAGGATTGGTATGTTGCCAATGGAGTTCATCGAATGGACTGGCCTTCCCAGAGCCCAGACCTGAACCCTATCGAGAACCTCTGGGACGAGTTGGATCGCCGAATCAAGGGGTGCACTACCCGTCCATAATCGGTGAATGAACTTTTATGTCTATTCCAAGCCGAGTGGAAGACAATACCACTAACTGTAATACAAAGACTTGTAGAAAGTATGCCCCGGAGGGTTCACGCTGTAATTGCTTCTCGTGGAGGATTAACAGTATATCACATATAGAAACTCCAGCACGTCAAGGAAAAAAATTGCTTAATGACAAAAATATTTTGCAAAATGAGATAAATTTACCCCCCCCCCTTTAATTCACACGCAATAAATTTCAAAGTAAAATAAAAAAAAACACGCCTTATATTTGTGTACTGTATATTATCCTTTGAAAAATAAGAATTGTATACATAATTTAAAATAATTGATAAATTGTTGACTGTCTACAATATTTTCTAAGAAGCTCATTGATAAATGGTTCGTAATCATAATCAACCTGTCATAATTATTTAAAATTTCGATCTTTTGTTTTAATGTTCAATCATTTCGCTTTCTGGCTTCCATATCGACAAGCTGCATGTAAGCGCGCAAGGCATAAAATGTGAATACGTTCCTTCTTAATTTCAATAATAACGTGTTGCCTTCTGCTTATCTTACAACCATTGACCACCGGCAGGGTGTTCATATTTTTGAAAAATTCCAGGAACGTGTAATAACCCACTCCTTTGTTCATTTTCCATTTCCCTGGTTTGAAGATGGAGAATTCTCAGAAATTCAAACAACAGCGAAGGGAAAGAAAAGAATGGGTTCCTTCTGAATACATTGTGAATGTTTCTTTGCCAGTTTAAATGAGGTTCGAAAACGGATCCCATTAATCGATGTAACGATCACATAAAGCGATAATTTTAACATATAAATGAATAGAAAAAATCGGGGTCAAGTGATTTCGATAACAATAAGCGATTGATAACATTAACCGCGGTCACATTAAAGATATAAATTAAATTTTGATGACTCCATATTTTTTTGTAACTTGTAATTTTTCAAATAAACCATTTATACGTCATTTTCAGTTATACGATTTAAACTTCAAGAATTTAACTTAAGGGGCAAATGACCTTCAAAATAGCAGAATTCTACAAAAAAAATTACGGGTACGCTTCGTTATCAAAATATATTTTTCTTTTAACATTATTATTTATGTATATATATAACATAATATGTATATATGTTTATATATTAACATTATTATTTTATGTATATATTATATGTATATATATATATATATTTATAATATATATATATATATATATATATAAGTATATATATATATATATATATGTATATATATATATATATATATATATATATATATATATAATTATATATATACATTTATATGTATTTAATATAAGTGTATATATATATAAATATATGTATATATATATGTATTATTTTTTAAATAAATATATATATATATATATAAATTTATAATATATATGTATTTATATATATATGTATATATATATATATATATGTATATATTACATATATATGTATATTATATTTATATATATATAATATATATATATATATGTGTATATATATATACATATATATGTATATATATATATGTATATATATATATTTTTATATATATAATTATATATATATATATAATATATATGTATATATATATATGTATATATATATACATATATATTATATATATAAATATATATATATATATATATATATATATTATATATATAGTATATATGTATATATATATATATATATATGCAAGAAAAATTAAACTTCCATAAGTAACTGAAATATTTACACCCCACTCTCCATGCTTCATTTAATTAAAATCTGCATGACTGTTAGCTATTAGAAAAGGGCAGCTGACTTTATAAACTTATTTAGTATACGAAAGATTATTTATTGGTCAAATAATAAGTAACTAAAAAAAAACTGTCCCATAAGAAAACTGATAGGAAATCACGTGACGACGATGAATCGCGTTGATGGAGAAATTAATCATATTCCAATTTAAAAATTTGAGGAGTTTTTAAGGACCTTTGACAAAAATTAAGGAGTTTTAAGGGCCCTTAAAAATGAAAGCCAAAATTAAGGAGTTCTTAAGGACTTTTAAGGACCGTGGGAACTCTGAACTAGTATTGATGCAGATATCTTTCTTCTTTTTTTAATTGATAAGAATAAAATCATAAATAAAAATAAGACAATCCCCTGATATACAGGAAAACAAAATTTGAAATTAATGATAAATTACTTAATAAAGTATTAAAAATAAATAAACTGAAAAATGATATCTTAATTTTTAAATATAAAAAGACAGTGGTTATTCTTATTGTAGAGCACGGAGATATTTCAAATAACTCCATAAATTAGACGTAGCCTAAAAAAAACTGTAAATCATTTGACGAATTGAGAGAGTTATTCACGAAAAATAAAAATCTTTGTTTAAAAGTAATATATTAAGTTCACCGTAGCGAAGCACGGGCAAACTTGCTTTATTAATAGTATTAAAAATAAAATAAATGTAAAAATGATTTTATTTTTAAATTAAAAAAGACAGTGGTTATTCTTATTGTAAATATATTTCTAAATAACTCATAAATAGATAGCCTAAAAAAAAATGTAAATCATATATTTCACTGATTATTTTGTCATTACCATATGAATATGATGAGATCATCAAATTTTTAAATTTAGATTTGTTAAAGTCTAGGCAAATTAAAAGATTCGTTTTTTATGACAATTATTAATCAGTAATTTGTTTATCTTCAAACTTCTCAAAAGTCTCCCGATACTGTGCATGCAGTTTAGAATCACGTTGAAGTAATTTAGTCAAACCGTGTGGATATGTATGAAAAACAAACACACAAACGAAAAACTTCTTAATTTTCAAAGATATATAACTTAAACACTAGATATTTATTAGTCCGTGAAATAGACTGCTAGACATTTGTGTAAAGGATTTGTTGTTAATACAGATGATAAAATTTTCATTGCAACAAAAAATGATAACTTATTAAATTTAAAATTATCCCATACGTACCTAATCTATTATTTAAGCCAAAATTCAAGAATTTTAACTTAAGGGGTCAAATGACCTTCAAAATAGCAGTATTCTACAAAAAAAATTTTTTTGTTCTGTAAAAAAAAATCAAGCTACGGGTACGCTTCGTTATCAAAATATATTTTTCTTTTAACATTATTATTTTACTACGTTAAATAATTTTCTAAACTCACAAGGGAAAGAGGGAAAAGAGGAAGACCGAGAACGAGGTGAAGTGAAAAAGTGGTTGAAGCACTTGGGAGTTAAGAGATGGAAAAATACAGCGTCGAGTCGATCAAGATGTTGTAAGCTAAATGAGACGGCCTTGGCCGGTAACCGGCTGGAGTGTCTAGGAAGAAAAAGAAAACCTGTCTTTGTTTCTGTCATACATCCTTGTTTGAAAATAGTTTTCAATTTAACAATTTTTGTATTGAATTAGTTATTTTAAAACTGGCATATAGCCATGATATCACAAGATCATTAAAATTTTTAATTTTCCATAATGGTAAAGTACCCTACGAGGCTGGTAAAAAAATGGTTTGTTTTTTTGGCTGAGAATTATCTGGTACAAACTCAATAATTTGTTTATCTTTAGTAACCGCATGTTAGTTGCTAACCTTAATTTATGCTGATATATTACGTGATAGGGTGGACAGCAGAGGTTTTAATATTGACAGTGATTATTTATATGAATGATGTCCAAAATTCAGCGAATCGATTGCAAACCGTGTGGTTATGTATCAAAAACATAACACACAAGCGAACAAACTTCTCAATTTTCAAAGATATATAACTTAAGCGCTAGATATTTATTAGTCCGTTAATAGATACCTAGACTTTTATGAAAAAAAAATTACTGTTAATACCGGTGATAAAAGTTTCATTGCATCAAAAAATAATCGACGATTAAATTTAAAATTATCACATATGTACCTGATCGATTATTTAAGCCAAATATAAAAGAAAATTATTTACGTCATATCTAAGTTCAGCGATAAAACGTATGAAAGTAATGCAGACGATATTTAAATAATTTAAAATAAGAAATGATTAAATCAGATGGATAAAGGGATGACGTCATCATCCTAGAAAAATGCTATTTTTACCAATATTCAATATTATAGCACCAAAATTGTCAAAAATAGAAAACTAAAAAAAATTAAATTTGCGTAATGTTTTACATTAATAAGGAATTGATATTCAATTTTTTTAATGACTTGTATTTTATAATAAACCATTTGTACGTCATTATTAGCTGCTCGATTGAAATTTGAACAATTTTAACTTAAAAGAATAAGGACCGAAATTATGAAATGAATTTTTGTTCTAATAAAGAATAAAGTTAGGGATACGCTTCATTACCAAAAGCCATTTTTCGAATAACATGGTTACGGCTATACATTATTTATCATATAACCTTCCTTTATTAAACCTTTAAAATTAATATTTTCGTCAAATAAAATCGTCAAACTGGAACTAAGAGTTTAATAAATTTGTTATTAATCTATTAAACTTGTAGTTCCAATTTGACGATTTTTGTATCGAATTAGTAATTTCGAAATTGTCCAGGTGTTTTACTTTCATGTATTTCTTATTCAAATTATTGTTAATTGTTAGAAGACTGAATTGTTATCAAAAAGTCTCGAATTCTAATTAAAAAAAGGTTTTTAATCAATTTTTGTGCCTTGTATGCCTTTGCAAAAACATTATATATTCTCATTATAAAAATATTGTCAAAAATAGAAAATTTTTAAAAATTAAAATCAGCGTAATTTTTCACTTTAATAAGCAATTGATGTTCAATTTTTTTACTTGTATTTTATAATAAACCATTTGTAAGTCATTTTTAGCTGTTCGATTTAAATTTTAAAATTTTTAACTTAAGGGAATAAGGTATGACAGAATTCGACCAAAATTATGAATTAAATTTTTGCTCTAAAAAAGAATAAAGTTATGGATACTCTTCATTACCAAAAGCCATTTTTCGAATAACATGGTTGTTTTACTGCACAAGTTTTGTCATATAACCTTGATTTATTTAACTTTTAAAATTAAAATTTTCCAATTTGACTGTTTTGATGTCGAATTAGGAATTTCATAATATTGACATGACAATTCCCCTTAATTTTATTAATGACAATTCACCTTAATTCTCTATATTCAATTATATCGTTACTTGTATTTTATAACAAACCAATTGTATGTCATTTTTAGTAGTTTGATTTAAATTTGAACAATTTTAACTTAAGGGAATAAGGTATCACAGAATTTGACAAAAATTACGAAATAAATTTTTGTTCTAAAAAAAATAAAGTTAGAGATACGCTTCATTACCAAAACGCATTTTTCGAATAACACGGTAATTTTACTGCACCTATATTATCACAATAACCTTGATTTATTTAACTTTTAAAATTAATATTTTCCAGCTTGACGATTTTTGTATAGAATTAGTAATTTCGAAACGTTCCATGTGCATTACTTTTATGTATTTCTTATTCAAATTATAATACACTGTTAGAAGACAGAATTTTTATTAAATAGTCTCTAATTTTAATCAAAATAATTTTTTAATAAATTTTGTGCCTTGTATGCCTTTGCAAAAACATTATATATTTGCATTATAAAAATATTGCCAAAAATAAAAAATTTAACAAATTGAAATTCAGCCTAATTTGTCACCTTAATGAAAATTATCCTTATTTTTCTTAATGACAATTCACCTTAATTCTCTATATTCAATTTTATTGTTAACTGTATTTTATAATAAACCATTTGTACGTCATTTTTAGCTGTTCGATTTAAATTTCAAAAATTTTAACTTAAGAGAATAAGGTATGACAGAATTCGACCAAGATTATGCAAAGAATTTTTGTTCTAAAATAGAATAAAATTAGGGATACGCTTCATTACCAAAAGCAATTTTTTTAATAACATGGTAGTTTTACTGCACCTGTATTATCATAATAACCTTGATTTACTTAACTTTTAAAATTAATATTTTCCAGCTTAACGATTTTTGTATCGAATGAGAAATTTCGAAATGTTCCAGGTGAATTACTTATATGTATTTCTTATTTATATTATAATACATTGCTAGAAGACAGAATTTAGTACTATTGTAGACCTAAAATACTCATTTAAAACAGCTTTTATTCGAGTCATCATAAAATAAAAAGTTCTGCTTCACCTAGTATGAAATTTTTACAAGTCTTTTTAATAACGTTCTAGCTTTCAAAAAATTATTTAGTTTCGTTAATTACAATAGTATACTTTTTTTTAAATAACGTAGAAAATGTTCACCAAATATAAATGAAATAAAAATGAAATCCATTTACAAGCACGATCTTTGGAAATATGCGTATTAGAATCTAAATAAAATATGAAATTAATTTTTAAATCATATTTAAATTAATTTTTAAATCAAGTTAAAATATTTTACACATTTTACAAAATTTATCGTTTTATTAAAGAAAACTAAATATTTTTATAAAATTAGAACCTTATTCATAACCTGGGAAAAAGAATGTTATTCTATACAGATAACTTATTTTATATTGAGTAAAATATAGGCTAATATAATGTAGGAATTTCAGCTAGAAAGGTTCTATGTTCGCTTAATTATAATTAGAGTAGCGTACAACGAAAATTGCTCAATGTAAAGTCAAATGAATTTCAATTTTATTCTATTCAATATTGCATACCTTGCATAAACAGCAGGTGGAAAAAAGAATTTTTTTACATTAATATTAATAACACTGACAACAGTGGGTTATGGTCGAATGAGAATGTTAATAATATAATAAAACATCACGAAAATTTATTCTAAATTTAATTCTAGACAGCAGGTCATGGTCACTAACTAATTAAAGCAGATTACTACATTATTCGCAGAATGAAGCTGTAAGTTAGTTCAAAATATTCATTAAACGCAAACTTTTGTTTCTTTTAGAACTCAAAATACGGTAATTAAGATCTTCTTCAAATATCCAAAAGGAAATATTCTAAAATGCAAACCAACGGGATTAAAAAAATAATAACAGTCGCCTAAATTGAACACATAGCCACGTAGCCTGAAGGTAAACAACTGGCAAGTGGAGAAGTAGAATAAAACAAAACAAAACTTACTTTTTCACTGCTCGCATCCCACCAAAACAAGTCATGGAGGTTAGAAATCCACTAGAGATAAATTCCACTCTGAATGCACATCCACAACACGATAAATACCACCACGTTTAATTACTAATCTTTTTAACGAGAACACAGCAGTTAACAATACTCCATTTCAGAATACGGAAAAACACTCAACACGCCGCCATGCCGGCAAAACGACTGACTATACGAGGACGACTGAACTCAGCAACTCAACCGCGTGGCGTGGATTCCGTTTGGCTGGACTACAGTGCGCCAAAAGATTCGCCAAGCGCGACAGCAGATGACAAGCGACAAACTAGAGAATTAAAAGTCGTTTGGTGGAACTCGGCGCAGTTGTCAAAAGTGTTTACGACGAAAGCCAAAGAGGAGAACGATTGCGACAAAATGTTGTTCCTAAATATGGTAATGCTGCGCATTTGTCTACGAACTGAAATGGAATTATCTTTGCTCAATGGAATATCTTTTCGTTTATAAATATTCTGTTTAGATAGCTGGTGGAATTTGAGTTCTAAATCTAAATGGCAAATAAAAATTAAATGAATAACTCTTTCTTTCTATGATTCATTTTAACGAATCATAATTCATTTCAATTTTAATAAATCAAAACCAAGTAATTTCTAAATAATTTTTGAGGCCTCCTAAAATTATTTGAATAATACAAAATCATTTTAAGAAGACACATCATCTATAAGCAATATTAAATGGAAGATTTTTCTTATTTTTCGTTTATCATATCTTTTTTTATTATTATTGTAAATACATGGAATAAAAATAAAATGAATGACTCTTTCTTCCTATGATTCATTTTAACGATCATAATTCATTTCAATTTTAATAAATCAAAACCAAGTAATTTCTAAATAGTTTTTAAGGCCCTCTAAAATTATTTAAATAATACAAAATTATTTTAAGAAGACACATCATCTATAAGCAATATTAAATGGAAGGTTTTACTTATTTTTCGTTTATCATATCTTTTTTTATTATTATCGTAAATACATGGAATAAAAATTAAATGATTTACTCTTTCTTTCTATGAGTCATTTTAACGAATCATGATTCATTTCAATTTTAATAAATCAAAACCAAGTAATTTCTAAATAATTTTTAAGGTCCTCTAAAATTATTTGAATAATACAAAATCATTTTAAGAAGACACGTCATCTATAAGCAATATTAAATGGAAGATTTTTCTTATTTTTTGCTTATTATATCTTTTTTTATTATTATCGTAAATACATGGAATTTTCGGCATTTTTTATCTGTTTTTATATAATAAATTTTGCAGGAATTTGTTTCAAAGGCTGGTTGCTTATACGGCGGATTTTTCCGAGCGGAAAATTTACCGTCGCCGCCATGACAATAGTAGTCCATTGAAATAAACTAAAGCTTGCACATTAGACGGGGGAAAAAACAGTTGGTTAATTTGCCGTCGACGGTAGTTCTGCAGCCGTCTGGTGCCACTGGAGCTCAGCGGAAATTTATCCGTCGTCTCGAACTAGAGAACTATGCAAAGAAGCGAACGTTTGCACACACAGAGGTTTTTTCTACCATTTGCACTGAACTTTCTTTGTGAATATGAATAGTTCCGGAAACACGAGCATTATTGGTAATGAAATTCTGATTTCATTAAAACAAGAGAGACCTGTTTTATGGGATAAAACTCTGGAAATATTTAAGGGCAAAAACACTACTCGTAAAGCTTGGTGTTCTATTCTATTTATGTCGAAAATTCTCAAATAAATTCAAAAGTTCGTAACACAACATTTTATTTTAACGAACACGAACACTACACAAAACATTAAAAACTAAATATACGCTTCATCAATTAATCGAAATCATCTAAATCAAAAGGTGGAATGTTTCGATGCGTTCTTAATTCATCGCATCCTTCCGCACACATCAAAGATTTTTCTAAAAAACAAAAACTCTTTCGCCGTTGCCAAACGGCAAACCTAAACTTCGCGGTCGTGACACTTGGCATGAAGTTTGCCTTGGATTTCGAAGCGATTTCGACCAATTGGAAGAAAAAGAGAGAAGTGAATTTGGTAACCATATTTTCTCACATACCTATACACCCAGTGGTAGAATTTCTTTTTAACAGTCTACAACGGAAGTTGGGTCTCGTTAAAATAGTCTGCAGAATACTGTGCAACCGTTTATTCCTGATCTTAACACTTAATTCGCTGATTAAGTTTCTTCTACCTTGGGAAAATTCTTTCTGTCTTCGCTCTTGGGTGCACCTCTGTTCGAGCAGAGTGATTGTCTGGTCAAAAATTTCAAGCGTAAAATAAAAATCGAAAAATATACATTCCTAAAATTTGGCGGCACACAAAAGTTCCACGGCACAGTGGTTGAGAATAAACTGGTCTAATGCAACAAAGTATACTTTAACTTAATACTTGGATTTTCTTCTTTCTAACATCTTGTTCTGCATATTTTTACATTGCATCATCAAAATTCATATCTTAAGGTACACTATTTCCATCGTACCAGAAGGTTATGCTTAAGCGTTGTGTCACCCTTACACAGCTGGTACTTGTTGTGGACCGCACCAACTTTTCTACATATATATATATATATATATATATATATATATATATATATATATATATATATATATATTAGTGCTCTGTTTAGGAAGTTTATGGCAATAAGGAAATAGTGAATATTAGTGTAGAATACTGGTAGTGAATTACTACACTAATACTAGTACTATTAGTATTAATGTAGAATACTAGTAGTGAATACTAGTGTATAGTATAGTGGTTTATATACACTCTAGAGCCAAAACAGTATACCACTCCTACATTTTGCAATGAACTTGCCTGGATGACGTGGAAGGCACGTGATCAGGTCGAAGTGGTTTTCAACTGCTGCTGGAGAGTGTGAAGAATCATTCTTTCACTTACTTCTGAGTTTGATGGGAAAGGTGTTGCAAGCTATTTTGATAGAGGGCAGATTGTAATGGCTCAAAGGCTCGGAACAGGTATTTCCGAAACTGCACGACTCGTGGGTTGTTCGCGATCTACAGTTGTTAGTACTTATGTAAAGTGGATGAATGACGGTGAAACCAGCAGTAGACGACATGGTGTGGGACGTCCAAACGCTATCAAAAACAAAGATCGTCGGAGACTGTATCGCATGGTGAAGCAAAACCGGAGCCAGACAGTGGCTCGGCTGACAACCCAATACAATGCAGGGCCAAGTAGAACAGTATCGGAGCACACTGTTCAGTGGACACTGTTGGATATGGAGCTACGGAGCAAACGTCCCACTCGTGTGCCTTTGCTGACCAAGCATCATCGCCAATTGCGACTACGCTGGGCCCGGGAACATCGCTACTAGTCCATGGATCAGTGGGACAGAGTTGCTTAGTCAGATGAATCACGGTTTGTCATTCATCACGCCGATGGTCGTGTCAGGATACGACGAATTCCAGGCGAACAGTTGCTCCCTCAATGTACAGTAGGTCATACACTGGCCGGTGGTGGCGGTATTATGCTTTGGGGGACGTTCTTTTGGAACCCATGGTTGTGGTAGAGCAGACCATGGATGCTACAGGGTATCTGAACATCATTGCGGACCTGTTGCATTCTTACACGGCCTGTTTTTCCAGCTGGAAATGGAATGTTCCAACAGGACGACGCCCCGTGTCACAAGGCTAAAAATGTGTTGGAGTGGTTCCAAGAACATGATATTGAATTCCAGTTAATGTCCTGGCCGCCTAACTCACCGGATCTCAATCCGATAGAACCCATTTGGGATGTTATGGGACGGCAGCTCAGAGTTCAAAGACCACCCATTCGCAATATCTCCGATTTGCGTAACCGTTGCTTAAACATCTGGTGCAATCTCTCTCCGTCCATCTACCAGGGACTTGTGGCATCCATGCCAAGGCAGGATGAAGCTGTGTTGAGCGCCAAAGGTGGACTATTGACAAGTGGCCATAATGTTTTGGTATTTGAGTGTATATTGTTCCATTTAAGAAGTTTTTGGTAGCAAGAAAAAGTAATTATTGTAGTGAAATTTTTGTGATGAGTAAAATAAATATCTATTTTAAATTTATACACTTTTCCTCAGAAATGGCAGTACAATGGAAAAGCTTATAGTAATTATTTGTATTGTGTGTTTATGTGTGTGGTATTCCACGTTTTTCTCTACGGCGGCAAAACTACTAAATCCACACCTGGCAGGTTGGATAAAAGTTTAATTTCTCAGTCATCGTGTTCTAAGAACGTAGGTGCGTGCGCATTGATTCGAGGCCAAGCGTCTCCGATCTCAACCCAAGCACAATGACTCCACGGAAACGACGGAAATGACCAACAATAAGACGCTTCCGTCAACTCCGTAAAAGGCGCGGGCAGACGCAGGAAACGATTACGGAGGTCGCTTTCCAAACGCTAACACACATTCGGTTACTGCACACACACCCGTGACGGGATCGCAGAGGTCAAGTTAAATCATGTGCCATTCTCTCATTCATTCACTTGTGAGTCTCCGAAATGCAGTAGCAATCTGCCAAATTAAGTGAAATGCGACTTTCACGTGATGCCAACAAACAGTTGGAAACTAAGTCGCGTCGCTTTATAATTTATTAGACAGTATCGTAAGCTAAATGTTACATAATTATACTGCAATTAATCGTTCCTTAGTGAGTCTCCAAGATGTGTTACGGACAGCACATATCTGCGATATTAAGTTAAACGTGATTGCCGCGAGAGGTCAATAAGGGGTTTGAAACTAAGTAACGTCTCACCGCAACCAATTATACCTAACCGTCGATTAAATGTTATATAAATATGCCGCACAATCATTTACTTACGTGCCTCCAAAATGTTTTAAGACAGTAGCTATCTGCCAAATTTAGTTAAACGTGACTTTCACGTGATGCCAACAATCAGTTGGAAACTAAGTCGCGTCTCTATAATTTATTATACAGAACCGTAAGCTAAATGTCACAATATACTGCACTTTATCTTAGTGAGTCTCCAAGATGTGTTGCGGGTATCACATATCTGCCATATTAAGTTAAACGCGATTGCCGTGAGAGGTCAATAAGGAGTTTGAAACTAAGTAGCGTCTCACCACAACCTATTATACCTAACCGTCGATTAAATGTTATATAAATATGCTGCAAAATCATTTACTTATGTGTCTCCAAAATGTATTAAAGGCAGTAGCTATCTGCCAAATTTAGTTAAACGTGACTTTCACGTGATGCCAACAATCAGTTGGAAACTAAGTCACGTCTCTTTATAATTTATTATACAGAACCGTAAGCTAAATGTCACAATATACTGCACTTTATCTTAGTGAGTCTCCAAGATGTGTTGCGGGTATCACATATCTGCCATATTAAGTTAAACGCGATTGCCGTGAGAGGTCAATAAGGAGTTTGAAACTAAGTAGCGTCTCACCACAACCTATTATACCTAACCGTCGATTAAATGTTATATAAATATGCTGCAAAATCATTTACTTATGTGTCTCCAAAATGTATTAAAGGCAGTAGCTATCTGCCAAATTTAGTTAAACGTGACTTTCACGTGATGCCAACAATCAGTTGGAAACTAAGTCACGTCTCTTTATAATTTATTATACAGAACCGTAAGCTAAATGTCACAATATACTGCACTTTGGCTGCTACCATATTACAGTCGACATATGTCAATGATGACTTCTGTGTCATAATGACGTCAGAAATCGCCAGAGATGGGAATTTGGTGCCATAATTTTCCTTCTCTGACATCATTATGACGCAGTAGTCACCAGTGACATATGTCGACCGTAATATGGTAGTACCCTTAATCTTAGTGAGTCTCCAAGATGTGTTGCGGACATCACATATGTGCCCTATTAAGTTAAACGCGATTGCCGCGAGAGGTCAATAAGGAGTTTGAAACTAAGTAACGTCTCACAACAACCAATTATACCTAACCGTCGATTAAATGTTATAGAAATAAGCCGCACACTCATTTACTTATGTGCCTCCAAAATGTATTAAGACAGTAGCTATCTGCCAAATTTAGTTAAACGTAATTTTCACGTGATGCCAACAATCAGTTGGAAATTGTCGCGTCTCTTTATAATTTATTAAACAGAACCGTAAGCTAAATGTCACAATATACTGCACTTTATCTTAGTGAGTCTCCAAGATGTGTTGCGGGTATCACATATGTGCCCTATTAAGTTAAACGCGATTGCCGCGAGAGGTCAATAAGGAGTTTGAAACTAAGTAACGTCTCACAACAACCAATTATACCTAACCGTCGATTAAATGTTATAGAAATAAGCCGCACACTCATTTACTTATGTGCCTCCAAAATGTATTAAGACAGTAGCTATCTGCCAAATTTAGTTAAACGTGATTTTCACGTGATGCCAACAATCAGTTGGAAATTGTCGCGTCTCTTTATAATTTATTAAACAGAACCGTAAGCTAAATGTCACAATATACTGCACTTTATCTTAGTGAGTCTCCAAGATGTGTTGCGGGTATCACATATCTGCCATATTAAGTTAAACGTGATTGCCGTGAGAGGTCAATAAGGAGTTTGAAACTAAGTAACGTCTCACCACAACCAATTATACCTAACCGTCGATTAAATGTTATGTAAATAAGCCGCACAATCATTTACTTACGTGCCTCCAAAATATTTTAAGACAGTAGCTATCTGCCAAATTTAGTTAAACGTGACTTTCACGTGATGCCAACAATCAGTTTGAAATTGTCGCGCCTCTTTAAATTTATTATACAGAACCGTAAGCTAAATGTCACAATATACTGCACTTTATCATAGTGAGTCTCCAAGATGTGTTGCGGACATCACATATGTGCCATATTAAGTTAAACGGGATTGCCGCGAGAGGTCAATAAGGAGTTTGAAACTAAGTAACGTCTCACCACAACCAATTATACCTAACCGTCGATTAAATGTTATATAAATAAGCCGCACAAGCATTTACTTACGTGCCTCCAAAATGTATTAAGACAGTAGCTATCTGCCAAGTTTAGTTAAACGTGACTTTCACGTGATACCAACAATCAGTTGGAAATTGTCGTGCCTCTTTATAATTTATTATACAGAACCGTAAGTTAAATGTCACAATATACTGCACTATATCTTAATGAGTCTTCAAGATCTGTTGCGGATATCACATATCTGCCATATTAAGTTAAACGTGATTGCCGCGAGAGGTTAATAAGGGGTTTGAAACTAAGTAACGTCTCCCCACAACCAATTGTACCTGACCGTCGATTAAATGTTATATAAATAAGCAGCATAATCATTTACTCATGTGCCTACAAAATGTATTAAGACAGTAGCTATCTGCCAAATTTAGTTAAACGTGACTTTTACGTGATGCCAATAATCAGTTGGAAACTAAGTCGCTTCTCTTTATAATTTATTATACAGAACCGTAAGCTAAATGTCACAATATACTGCACTTTATCTTATTGAGCCTCCAAGATGTGTTGCGGATATCACATATGTGCCATATAAGGCAATTTGTCGCAAGGTCACGACCTACTATAATGCCCTTCCCATTCATTTTCATACTTACAACAGCCAATAGACAAACAATAAACTGCCCTTTCGTTTGAAACTAAAGCCAAAATTGTCATAATTTGAGAATTTGCCCTACTGCGTGAAATCGCTTTATTAAGTTAAACGTGATTGCCGCGAGAGGTCAATAAGGAGTTTGAAACAAAGTAACGTCTCACCACAACCAATTATACCTAACCTTCGATTAAATGTTATATAAATTTTCAGCAAAATCATTTACTTATGTGTATCCAAAATGTATTAAAGGCAGTAGAAGTCTGCCAAATTATGTCAAAAGTGACTTTCTCATGATGCCAACAATCAGTTGGAAACTAAAGTTGGTTCTCATCGTAATCGATTACCTATAACTGTACGTTAAATGCTATATAATTATACAATAAGCATTTAATGATTCACTTATGAGTGTCCGATAGTTGGTTGGTTGGTTGGTTGGGGATTCTTTGCGCAAGCTCCAAGCAAGGATATACTGCGCCAAACAAAGATTGAGGTGTTAACCAAAATATGTATACATCAGTAGTGTGCTGTAGGTTTTCATGCAGTGTGTGCAGAGAACATGGATTTTCCAATAAATCTTTAATTATTGAGACATCTGAGTTCTCCATTCCGAAACGGGTTATTTATTATGAATGTAAATTTAAAGAATAAATAAATATTATACAATATTATACAATTATACAATAAATAAAATATTTACCTACGAGTAGTCGAATTATAACTATAAAAACAGCTCTACACTTATGAGAATTCTACTAGCACTGAAGCAAAAATCATGTCTTTTGTTGTATGGTGTCATATCTGCGTCGAAAAAGCAACGCTTCGGGGTTCCACGAAAAACTTATATGTTCAGCAAACGTAGCACCACTTGGCGCCCGCCGCTGCGGTGCCGACAAACCGAACGTCTATTCCAAGTGCAGAGGATTTCACTGCAACTTGCACAATAGAGCGAACTGTTTCTTGTTCGGTCAGAGGAATAAATTATATTTATTAATTGTTTTTAACATTTGGAAATAATATATTCTGCGAAAAACATCTTGACAATTTTTAAAAACAAAACCAGGGATATGGTGTTACAGATATAACTTATATACTGTCTGTAAGACACAATGAATGGTAAAATTTGGACTGTTCTGTTAAAATTCGTTTCTTTAAAACAAAACAACATTGTTTTTCAGCTAATTATTTCAATAAATATAATACATCACCAAAATTAATTTACCACACTAAATCATTTCATTTTATATTGATGATATACTTCTTTTATATTTCCATGAAAACAAAATCTTATAATATATAAATTTAAACATTAACCGTCTTCAAAATCGTATGGCCAGTTAATCAGTTAAAAACCAAAATCGCTTCAGCACGTAAGTCTAATACAACGCTTAATAAACCGTACCTTCGGATGATTCTGAATGCCAAGTACAGGAAAAATAGCTGCACTTGCCTCAGTGCAATAATATGCTGTTCTTTTCGAGTAGCCCATACATATAAAGCGTGATTTTCAAATTAGTGCGCAGTGCGTACACATCAGAACTTCCTATGTTCGTTTGCGCGCTACTTGGTGCAGCATCTAGTACCGCACGCACTGCGGGAATACAAGCAAGCAAATCGACACAATATTTTAATATATTATAAATTATATTTATTATATACCATATAAAGACAGGTAGACATAGGTGCAGAAAATTATTGTCCCTCATAATTTTGCCACTGTGTTCCATTTAGGAAGTTTTTGGTAGTAAGACTAAGTAATTATTGTAGTGAAATTTTTGAGATGAGTAAAATAAATATCTTAGTAAAACTATACTTCTAATATTCTAAAAATTAAAAGAACATATAGTGTTAACTTTCGAACTTTACTTGTTCCTACTGTTAATGTGTTAAGTCGCGTCTTACCTTAACTGATTATAAAACTCAGTATGTATAAATGTTGTATAATTAAACTGCACTTAATTATTCACTTCTGAGTTTTCAAATGTGTATGTAATATATATGTAATGTAATAACCGATATATATGTATAAATAACCGATAGTTTAGATCATTTCATATGAATAATTGTTGGTTTAAACTGATCTCTATGACATGGAAAATTGTTTGCTAAAATAGGTTTACCTCATATAGATAATCGTTGTTAAATTAAATCTGTATCATATAGATAACCGACGGTTAAAATAGATCATTTCATATGAATAATTGTTGGTTTAAATTGATCTCTATGACATGGATAATTGTTTGCTAAAATAGGTTTACCTCATATAGATAATCGTTGTTAAAATAAATCTGTATGATATAGATAACCGATGGTTAAAATAGATCATTTCATATGAATAATTGTTGGTTTAAATTGATCTCTATGACATAGATAATTGTTTGCTAAAATAGGTTTACCTCATATAGATAATCGTTGTTAAAATAAATCTGTATCATATAGATAACCGATGGTTAAAATAGATCATTTCATATGAATAATTGTTGGTTTAAATTGATCTCTATGACATGGATAATTGTTTGCTAAAATAGGTTTACCTCATATAGATAATCGTTGTTAAAATAAATCTGTATCATATAGATAACCGATGGTTAAAATAGATCATTTCATATGAATAATTGTTGGTTTAAATTGATCTCTATGACATGGATAATTGTTTGCTAAAATAGGTTTACCTCATATACATAAGCGTTGTTAAAATAAATCTGTATCATATAGATAACCGATGATTAAAATAGATCATTTCATATGAATAATTGTTGGTTTAAATTGATCTCTATGACATAGAAAATTGTTTGCTAAAATAGGTTTACCTCATATAGATAATCGTTGTTAAAATAAATCTGTATCATATAGATAACCGATGGTTAAAATAGATCATTTCATATGAATAATTGTTGGTTTAAATTGATCTCTATGACATGGAAAATTGTTTGCTAAAATAGGTTTACCTCATATACATAAGCGTTGTTAAAATAAATCTGTATCATATAGATAACCGATGATTAAAATAGATCATTTCATATGAATAATTGTTGGTTTAAATTGATCTCTATGACATAGAAAATTGTTTACCTCATATAGATAATCGTTGTTAAAATAAATCTGTATCATATAGATAACCGATGGTTAAAATAGATCATTTCATATGAATAATTGTTGGTTTAAATTGATCTCTATGACATAGAAAACTGTTTACCTCATATAGATAATCGTTGTTAAAATAAATCTGTATGATATAGATAACCGATGGTTAAAATAGATCATTTCATATGAATAATTGTTGGTTTAAATTGATCTCTATTACATAGAAAATTGTTTGCTAAAATAGGTTTACCGCATATAGATAATCGTTAAAATAAATCTATATCATATAGATAACCGATGGTTAAAATAGGTCATGTCATATGAATAACTGTTGGTTTAAATTGACAGTAGCTATCTGCCAAATTAATTTAAGACTGTTGCGTGAAGTCAACAAGCAGTTGGAATCTGAAGCCGTAACCGATTAGATCTAACCTCAGGTTAAATGAAATATACCGCACTTAATCATCAACTAGCTCTAAGAGACTACTGGGCGTCTGGCGTTTAGGAATCTCTAGCGACAGTACAACTAATCAGCAATTAACAACTTATAATTATATGGAGTTTAACCTACAATTAGGACTAATCGGCGGTGATAAGAAGGCTTGAGAAACAATTGCTACTTTCAAAACTAAGAAATAATGGAGTAAGAATTGTAACGAGCCCGAGATTATTTTTAATTTTCCGCGATTGGCAACGAAGAAAAAATTGAGTTGAAAACAAAATGGAGCAGAGGTTATCGCCGACGACGTCGAATACAATTATTTTTGTAGAATAAAAGCCTTTAGAATCGAAATTAACTCCACCTTCTGGTTTAAGACTTCGAAATATATATGTGTGTGTGTGTGTGCGTCATGTGAATAATCTCTACAAAAAGCTCTCTCAAAGTCTATTTCGTTAAGAGAATAGAACAAGAATATGCTTCTCATGTACCAACTTGGATTATGGATTTCAGACTTCATATTCCAATAAGTAGTATAACTGCTTTTAGTCGTCCAAGAAAACAATAAATGCGTAAGTACCTCATTTTGTTCTTTATTTTTTCAAACATGAAACGAGTTTAATAATTTTGGACCACTCTATAAACCTAACAATTCACAAAATAATTTCTCTCATTTTGACGTGACAAGTGACTTTCAATATACTTTTAATAAAACTATAGTATAACCGTGGACAATCTAAGATTAATATAGCAGACTTCAGGGCTATCTACGACCAATAAATAAAGTGCGAAAGTACTAAGAAATTTTATGTCTCTTCACGGAATATGGGATGACGTCAATAATCTTCCGAACACCTCGGCTGTTCTATTACCAGTGCCGTAATACACTTTCAAAAATAAAGTGATTTGTCATAATGTTCAGTATATGCGACCTACTTTCAAATGATTACAAAGTTTTGGCACTAAGTCATTCCAACTAAGTCATCGTATGGCACTGGACTTTTAAAATTACTTTTTATTATTCTTTTATTTTTCCGATTGATACATCCCATTTTTAAACATTAATTTTTAACCAAACTTTGCTGATTATCGTGTTGTTTATTTTGTTTTTCTAATTTTTCTACTTTATGTATTTGTTTTTAAATGTTTTTCTTTGGTTTGGGGCATCTTTCATTTTTACGGTTTCATCAAAATTAATTTTTTCAACATTGTGTTTGTTCTATTGGGGTTTTTTTTCGTCTTGTTTGGCGCAGTTTGTCCCTTGAGGAATTAACGCCACTAAATTTCAAACAACCAACCAACCAACTAACCGATTGATGCGTCCATGTCGAAAAGATAATTAAAGAAAACAGTCTTTTATTTTGTTTATTTATCTCTATGGAATAGAGTTTAATTTTTTATATTTATTTATCTTTATTTATTTATTCATCTAGTTATATACAAATGCCAGGCATTTGGCAACTAATAAGTGATCAACCGATTTTTTACTTCCCTGTATTTTAACACAATTGAAATCGGTTAAGGTGGTCACGTACCGGCTATCTTGGTTGGTTGGTTGGTTCATTGCAGTTTAACACCAGTATTTTAACACAACACAATTGAAATCGGTTAAGGTGGTCAAGTACCGGCTATCTTGGTTGGTTGGTTGGTTGATTACAGTTTAACACCTGTATTTTAACACAACACAATTGAAATCGGTTAAGGTGGTCAAGTACCGGCTATCTTGGTTGGTTGGTTGATTACAGTTTAACACCTGTATTTTAACACAACACAATTGAAATCGGTTAAGGTGGTCAAGTACCGGCTATCTTGGTTGGTTGGTTGGTTGATTACAGTTTCACACCTGTATTTTAACATAACACAATTGAAATCGGTTAAGGTGGTCAAATACCGGCTATCTTGGTTGGTTGGTTGGTTGGTTGATTACAGTTTAACACCTGTATTTTAACACAACACAATTGAAATCGGTTAAGGTGGTCAAATACCGGCTATCTTGGTTGGTTGGTTGGTTGATTACAGTTAACACCTGTATTTTAACACAATTGAAATCGGTTAAGGTGCTCAAGTACCCGCTATCTTGGTTGATTGGATGATTACAGTTTAACCCATTGTGTGCGGGTACATTTCACAGCGGATTTGTACCGGGATCGGGCGTTTTGCGCGTCAATTTAGTTATTCAGTTAAATCTCAATAGATCGAAAATTATTTCATTTTTTAACCAACTTTTCGTATTTTATATTGAAATATATAAACAAATATATAAATAGAAATATATAAATAACAACCATAAGATTTTTTATAAACAAAAAATATATATTTTTAGTGGATAAATTTATAATAGTAAGTATGAAAATTCAAATAGAAATAGTAGTATATAGTTTTAATTTTTTCGAATTATGCTATATATATAAATATTTTTACATTATAAAAAATGAAAAGAACATTCATAAAACTAATAACGTAAAAACTAGTCTTTAATCATCTAATTTTTTCCAGAATCTATGTATTAGATGAAAACATTCGGTTTCGTTTTCCTGTATATACCGTTTTTTTTTTTGTACCCACAAACAAACGATGTTGTTACATTAACTCGTACTAGTACGTGACCCGTACTCGGGTATTAATCGTCAGAAAACGTACTAGTACGTTTTCTGACGTACTAGACGATACCTTGTATATGTCTTGGGATTTCATGTACTTCAGAATGTTTATTCACGCCTGCAGGTCACCTGGAAGGGCAAGTAGTAATATAAAAAAACCTTCAAATGCAGTTGTATTTCAAATTCATTCATGAAACTTTTTTAATTGATCAACAAACCTTTTGATGGTATATTTAGCAATTAGCCGGCATTACAACGTTAGCTTGGAAAACTTTCGAGACTAAAATTTTATTCCACAAAATAAAAGAATATATAATTAGCTTTTATATGATATAAAAAAATGTTTCTAATTTTCATATGACGGGCTATATGTAATTTTTTAAGAATTTTATTTATTTGTTTATTTTTACTTTAGGGAACACATATATATATACATATATATATATATATATATATATCCCCTATATAATAATAGCCAAAGTTATCTCTCCGTCTGTCCCCGAAATTATGAAGCGGTTGAACCTGGAATGGATAGAAGAATCCATATTGGATTCTTGATGAGTTAGGGTTAGCAAAATTCAAAGCGAGTTAAAGTTTATCTACTCCTATCGATCCAATTCTAAAATAAATTGGTATAAATATGCTTCATATCACAGCAAAAAATACTTTAAAACTTTTGAAATCCACATTTTTAAAAATAACATTTTTTAATCTAGCATTATGACGTCATTCCTTTAACCCTCTCATTTAATCATTCATTTTAATTTATTTAAATATCGTCTGCATTATTTTCATACGTTTTATCACTGAACTTGGATATAACGTAAATAATTTTCTTTTAATTGGTATAAATATGCTTCATATCACAGCGAAAAATACTGTCGTCTTTAAAACGTTCGAAATCCACCCTTTCAAAAGCAACATTTTTTTTATCTAGCATTATGATGTCTACTTTTTGCAACAGAAGGGCTAATTCCTTATTCGGAAACAATTGTGGAAAAATAGTTTACAAAGTGAAATTCTTTATTGCTTGGAGGGCTAAAACATATATACCCCATATAATAATAGCTTAAGTTATCTGTCCGTCTGTCCTCGAATTTATAAAACGCTTGGACCTGTGATGGATAGCGGCATCCATATTGGATTCTTGATAAATTAGGGTTAGCAAAATTCAAAGCAAGGCTTTAAAACGTTTGAAATCTACCCTCGCCTCATTTTCGAGCGTTTAAATGCCATTATTTCAAGCCCTATTTTACCCGGTTAAGAGCAGGCGATTAAGTTTATCACATTATAAATAGGTAACAATAACATTTTTTTTAGCATTATGACGTCATTCCTTAAACCATCTCATTGAATCATTTCTTCTTTTAATTTATTTAAATATCGTCTGCATTATTTTCCTACGTTTTATCACTGGTCAAAGATATTACCTAAATAATTTTCTTTTATATTTGGCTTAAATAATAAATTAGGGACATATGTAATAATTTTAAATTTAATCATCGATTATTTTTTTTGCTGCAATGAAAATTTTACCACCAGTATTAACAAAAAATTCTATCTACCTCCAGGGTGTAATTGAAATGATAGTTTCCATCCTTTACTTCCATTAACTACTGTAACATAAAATTGGGAAGAACTCAACGATAATTTCGACTTAGCTAAGAAAACTTTAAATTATTTTTCTAAATGAATTCAACGTGATTCTACACTGCATTCACAGTATAGGAAGACTTTAGTGGAGCATAAAGATAAACAAATTATTGAGCTTGTACCAGATAATTCTCAGCCAAAAAACAAACCATTTTTTTACCCACCTCATAGGGTATTTTACAATTCTGGAAAATTCAAACTTTTACTGATCCCGTCATATGAATATATGGATATATTATATGATATATATATATATATATATATAGTTATAATAATATATATACATATATATATAACTATATTGCAGGCTTCGAACTTATAAATAATTATACCAGAATTAAACACTTCTACTTAGACAGGAGACCTGTACCGGCGCTGAAGCTATAGTCACGTTACTCATACATTACAAACTTTACTTGCACTAGTTGTCATTTCAACTGAATTCTATAACAAATAACATAACTATATTACAGCTTTCAAATTAAAAAGAATTATACAACAATTATACACCTATATTTAGATAGAGGTCTGATCAAATTTTTCATACAGGGTACTGTTTATGTGAAATTGCGCAAAATCTACACATAATTTTGTGTAACTGAAATCAACGTGAAAATATATATACAAAATAATATATATCTTATATATATATATATATTATAGTATATATACATATATATATAGAGTACTGTTTTCGTAAAAATACATATATATTTCTCAATATGAAATGAGTGTTAAGTTAGTGATAATTGTAAATTTTTAATAATCTATCACTTTTTGTTGCAAAGAAAATGTTATCATCGGTATTAACAACAAATCCTTTTCACAAAATCTAGGAGTCTATTTCACGGACTAATAAATATCTAGCGTTTAAGTTATATATCTTTGAAAATTAAGAAGTTTGTTCGTTTCTGTGTTCGTTACTCGTACATTACAAACTTTACTTGCACTAGTTGTCATTTCAAGTGAATTCAATAAAAAATAACATAATTATATTACAGCTTTCAAATTAAAAAGAATTATACAACAGTTATACACCTCTATTTAGACAATATAAATATATATATCATAATAAATATATTTATATATATAAATATCATAATATAAATATAAGATAAATATATTCAAAGATAATTATTCTTAACAGCTGATAGAGAAAAAAAAATTTGCAGCACGTATTGTCGCAGAAGCGTCTACAAGGAAATGATAGTTTCGAAACAAAAGAATGTCATTATACTTGAACTGCATTTTAGTATGAAGTTTATACGGTACATTTCCCCATAAGGAACATACACAAGTTAACTCTTGATAATAAGTTTTTCCAGTATTATAGTTCTCTCTTATTATGAAACTGTACCATCTATTTGCAAATGTAAAAGCAAAGTTTTCTTATTCCATTATTTCAAACACAAGAGATAAAATTCTCGATCATAAGATATGACGTCATAATTTAGCTGAAAATAAAATAATTTCATTACTTATTCGACTTTAATTAAATATCGTCTGCTTCTTTTTTAACCTCAAAATAAGATATCCTGCGAATAATGAGGTATTGTATGTATATTGTATTATTCGATTATTTTTTTATGGGTAAAAATAAGATGAAAATGTGTATGTTCTATTTCTTATGAAACGATTCATGAAAATATATTTTGATTTATCCTAATTTTAAATTTATTCACCAATAGGACAGCTTTAAAGAAAAATTCCTTTAGCAATTGTCTAGAAATCAAAGCATTGCTTATACGATGACTGAGCTATCGTAAGTATTAAATACAATTTTCTATCAAGAAGTGTTCTATCACTTTTACAGAGACAATCATTTGAGGGGCTATAAAATGTAGAAAGAGCTTTAATGTAACACTGAGATATAACGAGTTTGTTTGCCAGTACAAATTGTGTATTAAAGTAAATGTAGATATCATAGATATTACACACTGTACACATAATTTAGATTTAATTTGCTGAATTTGCTGCAACTGGAGAATTAAATATAGTACGCATTTATTTAGATTTGATTTGCTGCAACTGGAGAATTAAATGTAGTACACATTAATTTAGATTTGATTTGCTGCAACTGGAGATTTACACGCAGAACACATTAATTTAGATTTGATTTGCTGCAACTGGAGAATTAAATGTAGTACGTATTTATTTAGATTTGATTTGCTGCAACTGGAGAGTGACAAGAAGTACATATTAATTTAGATTTGATTTGTATAAATAGATACATATATAAGTCACAAGATTTATAAAAATAGATCAAATATATAAAATTTTGATTTATACATATATTTATAATTATTATTATATAATAATTAATATTATATATATCAGATTTGATTTGCTACAACTGGAGAATTAATATGAAATAAATTATCTATATAAATATATTTAGATATATATATATATATGGTGATAAACTTGTTTTATAAATATATAAATATATATATAAATAAATAACAATCCCCATATATATATCTATATGGACAATAAATTAGTTACAAGCAGTAAAATATAAATATAACTATAATATACCTTCAATATTTTAAAAATAAAAAGAATAAATAAATAACACGTTAATTTATATTTTATTTGCTGCAAAATATATATATCTTATAGAATTTAAACGGTAAATATAAAATACCCATTGAATATAAATAAGGCTAAATATATATATTTAAAAAAGAGATAAATATAAATATAAAATATAAATACTCAATACGGCATATATAAATATACTTTAAATAATTATTAAACTATAACAAAAAAAAACCTTAAATAACAAATATATATATTATAATAAATAAATATATATATATAATATAAATAGCAATATTACTGGAGAATTAATTGTATATAATTATATATAAAAAATATATTCCCGAGAAATAAATATAATTTAATAGGATATAAATTTATGGAGATTTACACACAGAACACATTAATTCAGATTTGATTCCCTGCAACTGGAGAATTAAATGCATGCGGTCGACATTGATATCGTTGGAAGATCGGAGAAGGGCGTTGAAGGAGGCATTCCAGGCACTTGAAACCCTCTGCCATAAGTATGGGCCTCACCTTTATGCTGACATTTGAGAGTAACATACAACATAGCTTTCAATATCATTATTTTTAAAGAAGTTATTGTTGATAATTATTATAAAGTTCAATATATTTAAATAATTATATATCAAAATTACATATTATTATATTTATATAATAAACACCAGAATAAAATCTGCTAATTAAATATTTTTTGCAACTGAAGAAACAATTTCAGATCAAGTTATAGCCGAATATAACGAATAGCAGTGTACAAGACACATATACTATAATAATATACATATGCGATAAACCTGGACACTATAACTAGACATCCAGCGATCCCTAGAAACCTTTGAAATGAAAGATACTAAGAACTATTATATGGGCCCGTACAAGATACACGGAGTTGGCGAATACCAGATATAACTTATAATAATCTATAGACTGTATATATATAACAGCCTCAGGTAATATCTCACATAAAAGCAACAGACTGAGTTGGATCAACATCATGTGGAGTTAAATAAGTTCCGAGGGTAACCCCACCAGAATATGTAAACTTTCAAGAATCCCCCTTCCTCGTACCTTGCAAATTATATAACGGCAGCATTCATGCTTGAATTTTACAGGAAAAAATGAGCATTAAACACGAGTATATCAAATGATCGATATGACCTTACCTCAACGGTTGTGAGCAGATTTGAATCATAGAATGTATAGTGAAAAATAAATACACACATCCAGTAAATAAAAAATAATCATTACAAATGATGATTAGTAAAATTAAAGACTGTTTACAATTTCAAAACATCAAAAATTGGATATAATTAACAAACTAATACTTAATCGCTGGTATATAGTAATAAATATAGTAAGAAGTAAATATAAAGTATAAAGAAGGATATAACGTATAGTATAAAGTAAATATAAAAAAAAATTATTTACGTAAAATCTAAGTTCAATGATGAAAAGAATGAAAATAATACAGACGATATTTAAATAATTTAAAATAAGAAATGATTCAATGAGATGGTTAAAGGAATAACGTCATAATGCTAAAAAATGTCAGAAACCATACAATATCTTCTCTACACATACCGAGAAGACTGCAAACTATTTAGAATGCCACCGCTTTTTTTTACACCATATTAGACATGGTAAGACTTATTTTTAATTAGACTTTCAGGTTTTCCATACTTTGTCAACAATGGCATTAAAGGCTGGAAAAAGAGGGAAAGTGTAGATTTAGAACATTTTAAAGACAACAGTAGTTTTCGTTGTGGTATGAAGCATATTTATACCAATTTAATTTAGAATCGGATGATTAGTTTAGGAGAAGATAAACTTTACTCGCTTTGAATTTTGCTAGCCCTAACTCATCAAAAATTAAATATGGATGCCTCACCCATTCCAGATCCAACCACTTCATAAATTCGAGGACAGACGGGCAGATAACTTAGGCTATTATTATATGCCGGATGTTCTTTGTTATAAATTTTTGAAAACAAAAATGCGCTTTATGGGTGAACACTTCATGTTCTGTCTAGTATTTGTGAGATTTCCCCTTTGTTTGCTATTTATGTAATTTATACACTGTTATAAATTTTGGAAAAAAAACACGAGTAAATACTATATTTTTTATCTCTGATTTCAGTAAGATTGTCCCTTAGACGGCTACTTATGTAATTTTTTCTTTGTTATAAATTTCTGAAAAATAATGCGCACTAAACATCAGCAAATACTGGATGTTCTGTCTCGGATTACAATAAGATTTTCCCCGAGTTTTCTATTTATGTAATTTGTTTTCTGTTATTAATTTATTTAAATACGCATTATACATGAGTATATTCTTGTCTCGAATTTCAGAAGGATTTTTCCTGAATTTGCTATTTATGTAATTTATTCTTTATTATAATTTTTTTAAAATATGAGAATTATATATGAGTAAATATTGTATATTCTCTCTGAGATTTCAGCAAGGAATGCGGTGTAGGAATAAGGGCCTACACTGCATTTCACAGGCACGTCTCATGCACCGTGCTGAGAAAAAATCGTATGCAAAAAAAGAGGGTGGAGGAACGTTGTCGCGAAAGACGCTCTAACACAATATCCCGATCGATTGCGCGAGTGGGAGAAAACAACAGCAGGGAGGGAGGATAACGTATTAACCTTGTGACATAAAACCCGCGCCTCCTCCGTTGTTTACGGGACTTACACGCCACCTGTTGCTATGACAGAGAAACAACAAAACAAGCCGCGATCGGAAGAAAACTGAATGCACAGCATCTGTTCCCGATTTTCAACTTGCTATGCAAAACCCCCATGATAAGGTTGCATTTGTTATTTCATATCTTGCATAATATAATACTATATATACAAATGTCAGGAAAAAGTAAAATAAACCTGCAACCAAACGTAGAGATTTTATATAAAACCCCGGATATTGCCCCGTTAAGGAAAATACTGTCGAAACGCATCCTGCAATCTGTTACCTAAAAAGTACCGCAGTAAATTTATAGCCGAAAGTCCTTATTACGACCCCAGAAAATTCTCGGATTTCAAATTTGCTATCAATTGAAAAACATCGAGGTTCTGTTTTCTATATGAGTCGGGGATACACGAGTTAAGGCAAAGGGATCAACATTTCGTTTGTTGATTTCTGCTAGGGACGACGTTCAAGTAGAATTCGTAAGCAGAGACCAAGCAGAAAACCTCTCCCCATTCTTGACTTATCACCACCAGAGGTTTCGTTTAGGAACTTGGTGGGCATTGCAACCATGAACCTATTTTCTTTGCCGTAGTTGGAAACCATACAATATCTTCTCTTGAAGACTGCGAACCATTTAGAATTGCCACCGCTTTATCTTTTAATCCAACACTAAATTCACCATTAAGATTGCAGTTCACACCAGAAGATACCAAAATAACATTTAGAATAAATTAACTATCATAACCCCAACACTAAATTCACCATTAAGGTAATTAGTTTAAAAATTTTGTTGTTGTTATTGCATCTAATGGCACTTAAATAAACCAAGAACGTAAGTCAAGGATACATAATCAACATTTTGTTTGTTGAGTACAGCTAAAGTGAAAGCTCAGGGGATTTCAAATTTGCTATCAAGGGAAAAGCATCGCGTTTCTGCTTTTCTATCTTGTAACCCCAACACTAAATTCACCATTAAGGTTGCAGTTCACACCATCAGCAAAGGGAATGTGACTAACTGAAACTAATGACTTGACGGCAAGGGGCAAGGGAACCCCAGAAAATTGTCAGGGAATTTCAAATTTACTATCAAGAGCAAAACATTGCGTTTCTGCTTTTCTATCTTGTAACCCCAATACTAAATTCACCATTAAGGTTGCAGTTCACACCATCAGCAAAAGGGATCTGAATAATTGAAACTAATGCATTGACGCCAAAGGGCAGGCAAGGGGCAAGGGGACCTCAGAAAATTCTCAGGGGATTTCAAATTTGCTATCAAGGGAAAAGCATCGCGTTTCTGCTTTTCTATCTTGTAACCCCAACACTAAATTCACCATTAAGGTTGCAGTTCACACCATCAGGCAAGGGAATCTGACTAATTGAAACTAGAGCATTGATGGCAAGGGACCTCAGAAAATTCTCAGGGGATTTCAAATTTGCTATCAAGGGAAAAGCATCGCGTTTCTGCTTTTCTATCTTGTAACCCCAACACTAAATTCACCATTAAGGTTGCAGTTCACACCATCAGGCAAGGGAATCTGACTAATTGAAACTAGTGCCTGGACGTCAAGGATAACCCAGAAAATTCTCAAGGGATTTCAAATTTGCTATCAAGGAAAAACACGCGTCTGCTTTTCTATCTTGTAACCCCAACACTAAATTCACCATTAAGGTTGCAGTTCACACCATCAGGCAAGGGAATCTGACTAATTGAAACTAATACCTTGACGGCAAAAGGCAGGCAAGACAAGTGAACCCCAGAAAATTCTCAGGGGATTTCAAATTTGCTATCAAGGGAAAAGCATCGCGTTTCTGCTTTTCTATCTTGTAACCCCAACACTAAATTCACCATTAAGGTTGCAGTTCACACCATCAGGCAAGGGAATCTGACTAATTGAAACTAGTACATTGACGACAAGGGAAATGTCGCTACAAAATTCTCAGGTAAATTTGCTATCAAGGGAAAATCATCGCGCTGCTTTTCTATTTTTTTTAACCCCAACACTAAATCACCATTAATGCAGTTCATCCATCAAGCAAGGGATCTATAATTGACTAGTGCCTTCAATGATAAAGAAAATTCAAAGATTTCAATTTAAATCAAACAAAAAGGTTTTTTTCAAAAACAGCGGAATTTTTTTCTAACCCTGGTTTGTAATGAACTTACTGCATGTTTGATATGACAAGTTTGTTTCAAACTTGCACGGCAAGTGCACTGTAACTTGCATGACAAGTTTGCTGCAAGTTGGAGGTATGGTGACTTCGAAATTTGCGTAGACTTGCTGCAGTCTTGTTTCATACTTGCAGACTTGTCAGGCTGAACTTGCTGCAAGTTTACAGGCTTGCAAAGCAAGGCTGCTGCAAGTTTTCTTCAAACTAAATTTGTTATCTGGGTAACGGCTGCGTTTTAGTCAACATGAATATAACTTTAAGTTTATAGTGAGAAAAAAAAATTACATATACATATCTAAATTCAGAGGAAAGCCTAAATCCAAAAGTTAACGAACCGTGACTGTACGTGCATTTTATGACATTACTGTCCGAGTTGACGATTCAAATAATCTTCGTTTAGAAACTTGTTGGGCCATTGCCACCACAAACCAATTCTCAATAGTCAAAGTGGTCAGTCAAAATGTTTATAATAATTTTGGCTCTTCAGTATATAAAACTTTCTTAATTGTAAAAGTGGTTATATTGGCTCTACAGGTAAAAGAAAATTCTCAACACTCAAAGTCCTTTTAACTATTTTGGCTCTTTGGTAAATAAAAAGTTCCTAATAGTCATAGTGGTTATAATTATTTTGGCGATTCAGAGTATAAAACATTTTCAATAGTCAGTGTTTATAGTTATTTTGGTTCTTCAGTGTAAAAGAAAATTCTCAATAGTCAAAGTCGTTTTAATTATTTTGACTCTTCGGCTTATAAAATATTCTCAATAATCAAAGTGGTTATAATTATTTTGGCGCTTCAGAATATAAAACATTTTCAATAGTTCGAAGTGTTTATAATTATTTTGGCTCTTCAGTGTAGAGAAAACATTCTCAATAGTCAAAGTCGTTTTAATTATTTTAATTATTTGGCATCTTCGACATATAAAATATACTCACAATAGTCAAAGTGGTTATAATCATTTTGACTCTTCAGTGTATAAAAAATTCTTAATAGTCATAGTGCTTATAATTATTTTGGAGTATAAAACATTCTCAATAGTCAGAGTTATAATTATTGTGGCTCTCCAGTGTAAAAGAAAATTCGTAATAGTCAAAGACGTTTTAATTATTTTGACTCTTCAGCAAATAAAATATTCTCAACAGTCAAAGTGGTTATAATTATTTTGACTCCTCATTGTAAAAGAAAATTCTCAATAGTCAGTCGTTTGAATTATTTTGGCTCTTCGGTATATAAAAAATTCCTAGTAGTCAAAGTGGTTATAATTATTTTGGCGCTTCAGAATATAAAACATTCTCAATAGTCAAAGTGTTGTGATTATTTTGGCTCTTTAGTATATAAAGAAAATTCTCAATAGTCAAAGTGGTTATAATTATTTTGACTCTTCAGTGTAAAAGGAAACTCTCAATAGTCAAAGTCGTTTGAATTATTTTGGCTCTTCGGTATAAAAAAAATTCCTAATAGTCAAAATGGTTATAATTATTTTTGCGCTTCAGAGTATAAAACATTTTCAATAGTCAAAGTGACAATTATTTTCGCTCTTGAGTATATAAAACTTTGTTAATTGTAAAAGTGGTTATAATTATTTTGGCTCTACAGAGTAAAATAAAATCCTCAATAGTCAAAGTAGTTTGAATTATTTTGGCTCTTTGGTATATAAAAAATTCCTAATAGTCAAAGTGGTTATAATTATTTTGTCTCTTCATTGTAAAAGAAAATTCTCAATAATCAAAATCCTTTGAATTATTTTGGCTCTTCGGTATATAAAAAATTCCTAATAGTCAAAGAGGTTATAATTATTTTGGCGCTTCAGAGTATAAAACATTCTCAATAGTTTAAAGTGTTTATAATTATTTTGACTCTTCAGTATATAAAACTTTCTCAATAGTCAAAGTGGTTATAATTATTTTGGCTCTTCATTGTAAAAGAAGATTCTCAATAGTCAAAGTCATTTGAATTATTTTAGCTGTTTGGTATATAAAAAATTCCTAATAGGGCATATAAAATATTCTCAATAGTCAAAGTGGTTATAATCATTTTGGCTCTTCAGTGTATAAAAAATCCCTAATTAGTCATAGTGGTTATAATTATTTTGGCAATTCAGAGTATAAAACATTTTCAATAGTCAAAGTGTTTATAATTATTTTGGCTCTTCAGAGTATAAAACATTCTCAATAGTTTAAAGTGTTTATAATTATTTTGACTCTTCAGTGTAAAAGAAAATTCTCAATAGTCAAAGTGGTTTTAATCATTTTAGCGCTGCACTGAATAAAAGATTCTGAATAGTCAAAGTAGTTACAGTTAATTTGGCGCTTCAGGGTATAAAAAATTCAGCTCTAAAAAAAGTAACATTTTCTATTTAGAACTTTGTTGGGTATTGTTTATGTCTACTAAAGCTTTCTGAACATGTTGGTATACATCGAACAAGAATTTCACAATAATATTGACCGATTTATTCTATTCCACTGACAGTCATTTTTAAAAGAGTAAAGATACCTTTAAAATGGTATATTTTGACCAAAATTCTGAAATGATATTTTGTTCTAAAAAAATTAAGTTAGACATACATTTCAAAAACATTTATAGAGTAATTATTTTACTGCACTGCAACCAGTTTTTTTTATACACTCTTAAACTTTAAAAAATAATATTTTCCGATGTTTGTATTAAATTAGTAATTCCGAAATGTTTAAGGTGCATTACTTTTGTGTATTTCTTATTCAAAATTTTGGAGATTCTATATCGATGTGTTTGTCATAAAACTGAATATACTTTTGAAAATCGCAAACTATTTTTTTCGAGTTACAGATATGCTTTTGAAAACCGCAGAATATTTTCTCGAATTTGGTTTGGAGGGCTACGGTCTACTTTTTGCAAAACGAGGGCTAATGAGACCGGGACCTACAGCTTATAGCCGATTCCGAACGGCTACGAACATCCATGCCATTGTGGGATTCGAACCCACAAACTCCGGTACCGAAGGCCAGCACCCTAACCAAACGGCCATCGTTCGGCTATTTTCTCGAGTTACAGATATACTTTTGAAAATCGCAAAGTATTTTCTAGAGTTACAGAGAGAGTTTTGAAAATAGCAAAGTATTTTCTCGAGTTACAGATAGACTTTTGAAAATCACAAAGAATTTTCTCGAGGTGCGGATAGACTTCTGAAAATAGCAAAGTACTTTCTCGAATTACAAATAGGTTTTTGAAAATCACAAATTGTTTTCTCGAGTTACAGATAGACTTTTGAAAATCGCAAAGTATTTTCTCGGGGTAGAGATAGACTTCTAAAAATCGCAAAGTATTTTCTCGAGTTACAGTTATACTTTTGAAAATCGCAAAGTATTTTCTTGGGTTACAGATAGGTTTTTGAAAATTGCAAAGTATTTTCTTGAGTTACAGAATATTCCGTACTGTAATAAGGAGAAAACCATTATTAGAACGCTGCATAATTTTAAATAATTGTCTTAGATGAATAATTTCAACGTAAATTAGAATCGATACCCAGATTTATTTCAATACAAATTTAAAAAATAAACTTAAAAAATAAAAGCAATTGGTTAGTATGCTGTGCATTAAGAACATTTTCAAGAAATATTGTTGGACAACTTAATTTTTATCAAATAGTGTTGTATTTTAGTGAAAAAAATCGTTTCTAATAGATTTTTGTATCTTATATGTTTCATGTAACAGCATTATGTATTCTCAATATAAAAAATGCCATTAAAAACTGGGAATTTGAAAAGTTGAAATTCAACGTGTCCCCTTAAGCTTCTTAATCTAGAAATAGAAAACTTTTAAAAAATTTCTTACATTAACTTCTAACTGATACTATAAATGTTTCATTAACTTCAGAAAGGGTAACTTAAGTATGGTATTAATAAATTTAGGACTAGCGTTGGTAAAATAAAATCTAATTTTAAGAATATTTCAAAAAACGGACTTTTTGGGGGGGTTTAAATCTTTTTTTATTATTGTTGTTTTGAATTGTTCTAATTTGTTCAAACTGGATTTTTTTTTCGGGAGGGAGGGTAATACCATTCGTAAGAAAAGCAATTAAAACTTTTTGGTAAATTATAAATATTAGAGATAATTAATTGCAAATAAATATTACAAATTCTTTTATAATTAATGAAATAACTAATTATAAAAGTACATTACATGCATAGCTCTTTATAAAGAAATGTTTACTTTTTTTTCAAAAACTAAATTATTAATATATTATTCTGATAAACTTATTTAAGTTTATCAGAATAATTGTCCAAATTATTCTAAATAGACAAATTATTTGACTCCCAATGAGAGCAAAATAATTGCTACGAGGATTAACCAGAAAGTAACTTCTAACTAACGAAAGCTATCTTTTGGATTATCGCCAACAGATGGCACTGCAAAAAGCAATAAATACGATGACGCAGTCTTAGCAGATAGAGACTACTGTTGTATGCAACAGTTGAAAATTTCCAATCATTCACATTAAGATCTTTTGTGTGGTAAGGTGTTGCCATTCATTTTTCTTACTATCGACAGTGTTTGAACGCGCAGAAGGTAGCACCGATCTTACAATTCTGTTTAACGCATAGACCAGATGTTTCGAGTAAAGGCCCTTCCACACTATGGTCCACTGTAAGCCATTACCACTGTGTGGCGACTTATCGTGGTCGACGGTCTCGGACGATAAAATGGTCTTGGCAGAGGATGGCTTCGGAACAGGTTTTTCGCCGAACCTCAAAACCAGTCAGAATGCTCTATTAACCCCTTCGCGACCAACGTCTCGTATACGCGACGCAGCGATTTCACTCTTATCAGTCGAGCGTCGCCTCTACGCGATGATCTACGATTGATATTGAGAGACCAGCGTCGCGTATGCGTAATAGGAGATCTGCATATTTTATTTTAATTTTTAAATGCGAAATTTAACTACTAGATGGCGTAAACGACAACGGTTTTCACAACGGTCGAAGTATAGCAATTACGTGCTGGTCCTCAAGGGTTTTATGTGCACACTTGACAGAGGACGCATCCATGCTCTCGGCTCATATAGTGGCCCAATGTGTGGATGCAACCCGTGAACCAAGGTCACCATCAGGCCAGCACTGCAGTGGTCAATAGTGGACTATTATGTAGAAGTGGTACAAGATGTTTGTTTAATGTATAGACCAGATGTTAGGAGTAAGTAGATGATTCGGTGTCGGTGTTTTCTAAAAATATGCATAGAATCCAGGGCAGTGGCTGGCCGTCTGTCATCGATGACGTCTTCTGGCCTTACAGTACCGATCTTGCTCCCAGCAACATCCCATCTGTTCTTACACCTAAAGAAATTCTTATCGGTCACCACAGACCAAGACCTGCAGACAAGTGTAACACGCTTGCTCTATTTGTGGTAGACTTGTATAAGACTGAAGTATATATGCTTATCTCGCTGTATAACAAATGGTTGGTTGGTTGGTTTGAATTTAGTGGCGCTAATTCCTAAAAGGACAAGGAGTTCGTGGGTTCGAATCCCACTATGGCATGGATGTTCGTAGCCGTTCGGAATCGGCTTTAAGTAGTAGTCTCATTAGCCCTCGTGTGCAAACAGTAGATCGTAGCGCTCCAAACCAAACCAAACCTAAAAGGACAAACTGCGCCAAACAAGACGAAAATAAAAAACAAAGTAATAGATAAAAAAAAGAAAATAAACACAGGAGAAAGGAATTTTGAGGATGAAATAGACGAAACTATAAATTAAAACGTTAAAAGCACATAAAAATCAAACAAACGGAGATAATAAATTGCAAATATATACAAGATAGATTAATACATTATAAGAAAATTAAAAAACAAAATTGAAAATTGAGAAATTGAAAATCAAAAAATTGTTAAATTGAAAATTAAAAAATTGAAATAAAGATTAACGTACAAAAAAATACAGAATTCAGATTTCATAATAAAAACCTGTACAGCGAAGAAAGGGAAACAAGCCTGGATGTGACGTTTCGCCGATGATTGTGTCAAGATTGGGCGATAAATTTTTAAAGAATTTTATATACATTGATTTGAGACAACAACACGATGACAAAATGTGTGCGACTGTTGTAAGGTGTTTTACAATAAGCACACTGTGGAGGATCTTCACCCAGTAAGAGATGGGCATGGGCGAGTCTGCAACGACCCACTCGCAGACGAGTGAGTATTACGTCATGTCTCCTAGAAGGGAGTTGGGGCCACTTGGTAATTTTCAATTTTACTTCTCGCAATTTATTTGACGAGATGTTATTCCAACAGTTCTGCCATTTAGCTTGTATTAATTCTTTGATGTAATTTTTTAAGTCAGAATAAGGAATACCAGAATTAATGTAATTAGTAGCAGATTTTGCAGATTTATCTACAAGTTCATTGCCTTTGATGCCGACGTGATGTATAACAAATGTGACAGTCCCAGAGGTAATTGTGCAGAGAAGTAGCTGAAATATTACCGTATCTTTTGCAATAAATATTTCGCGGTAATAATGTTTTCTTCCTTTTATTATTTGAAAATTTGTGTACTCGATGGCTCACGTGTAAGTCATGCACAGTTGCGGATGGAAACAGGAGCTGTTCCCTTTTATTAAATTTCCCGCTGCATTAATTTTGCCCCAATCATCGCTTTACTTTATTATTTACCATGTCTTCTAGGCAAAAAGATTTTTCTTATCAGCAGGACAAAGTAATTCTTCAAATAACACATTTCTAATTTGGTCATATCTCGAAACTGAATTTAATTGTAAAATCAATGACGAAATTCTCCTTTACAGTCCTATAAATACAGTCGTCAAAGTAATCAATGATAATCATTCTTGAGTTATGAACAGGTTTCGGCGATTAATTAAATTAACTACAGCGACGAAAAAAGCCCATACTGATATGTTACTGAAGAAATTCCGTTGAATTCATTACGATTAAGGAGCACGATTTTGGGCGACGTACTTCATTCGAAATATCACCGGCCTATTCGATATTTCCTCTAATGACATTTCGTTACGGTTTTATATAAGATTCTCCCCTTATAATGGATTACTTTACATATTCTGACCATTTTCTTTGTAGGCGAAAAATAAAAAACGGGAGATAATGAGTGCGTAATGGAGATAATCGCCGATTAAATTGCGGCACTTCAGCTGAGTAGTAAAAAAATAGCACATAAAAATGGCAGAAGAGGGCTTTTAAATTAATTACTTAGCTATCCGGAAGGATATGGAATTTCAGGAGGTAATAAAAGAGCACTTAGGATGAATAGTAAGTGTATAAAATTTGAAGCTAGGTGACATTTGATGAGATTTTTTTTAAATTCGAGAGTTTTCTTTACAGCGTATGATGTAATGCTCCATGCAGAAATGTCAGACGTCAAATAACTTTTTAAAAGCTCTGTTCTCACGATAAATTGTACTTTGATTATTCTTCGTTTTAGAAATTATTTGTCGAAAGTGAGCGATGTTTATTTATTTATTTTTTTGTCTCAACCTATTAACGATTGTATCATTTGTTATGAATATACCGGGTGGCCATAATTAAACTGACAGTGCTCACAGTGTTCTGTAGCGCGATCTATTTGCGAGAATAACGCTACATTTTGTAGGAAGATTAAACAAGACGGGGGACGAAGAATTCCGCGAAAAAACAAATTAGTTCCAAACGTCACCGCTAGGGGAATATTTGGCGCTGTGTAATAGAAAATAGTGTTAACAAATGCAAATCAATACGGAAATTAAGTTTTATTTTGCATTTAAATGAGGTTCAATGTGGCTGCCGTTGTTGTGGACCACATATTGCATTCTGTGCACAGTATGCACAACAGCAGAAAGTAACATGTCTGCAGGAATCTCCCGTCCAGTCCGTTATATGTTATCCTTCAACGTAGCCAGGTTCTAGACCACTCCTTGACAGACCTTGGACTTAAGGTAACCCCCATAGCCAGAAGTCGCATGGAGTAAGATCAGAAGACCGAGGAGGCCATGCAGTTGGAAAGTAGCGGCTAATGATTCTTTCTGTTGTGAATTTCTGTCGTAGCAGCTGTTGCACCCGTACAGCAACGTGTGGAGGGACTCCATCTTGCATGAAAATGATTTCCCCCAGGCATTGTCTTTGCTGAAGTGCCGGAATGACAAAGCTGTTCAACATGTGGCGATATTTCTCTCCGGTAACAGAACCGGTTTCCGGTCATGTCGGGATAATGTTCTCATAGAAGAATGGACCTACGATAAATTCCGCTGTGAACCCACATCAAACAGTTACCTTTGGTGAATGTAAGGGAATTGCTGTAACTGCATGTGGAATTTGTAATCCCAATTTCGGCAGATCTGAGTATTCACAGTTCCATTCCGGTAAAAGTGGGCCTCGTCTCCCCATAAGATTTTCCACGGTCAAGCTTCATCCACCTCCATTCTGACACGAAAAGGTGAGAGCAAAAGTCAATCGCTTATCATGGTCGGGGTACAGTAACTCCTGTACACGGCTGATCTTGTACGGATAGAAGTTGATAATCTTTCGTAAGATTTTCCATACCGTACTGCAAGGTATATCCATATTCCGAGCTACTCCACGAGCGCTAGAGGTGGCAGCAATATTGTCTGGATACGGAAATCAATACGGAAATTAATTTCTTAACTGTGCCAATGGATGTAACGTGAAATTTGAATAAAGAATTTCTTCTTCTGCTCAGTGTATGTGATATTGCAGATCACAAGACTTTATCGGTGTTTATGTAGATTTTACGCTTTTTTAAAAGTGTTGCCATATTGCACTTGAACTAAATCAGAAAATGTGCATAATAAAAGGTAATTTTATTCCGTATTAATTTGCATTTCTTAACATTCTAATTTCTATAACACAGCGCCAAATATTCCTCTAGCGGTGACTTTTGAAACTAATTTGTTTTTTTCTCAGAATCTTTCGTTCCCCGTCTTGTTTAATCTTCCTACAAAATGTGGAGTCATTCTCGCAAATAGATCGCGCTACAGAACACTGTGAGTACTGTCAGTTTAATTATGGCCACCAGATATATTGGTGATTATCCTATTATATTAAACACTGGGACTAGCATATAGCCCGTCATATGACGGGATCCGTAAAATTTTTAATTTTCTAGAATTGTAAAGTACCCTATGAGGCAGGTAAAAAAATGGTTTGTTTTTTGGCTGAGAATTATCGATCTACAAAAATAATCGATTAAAATTATCACATATGTACCTAATCTATAATTTTAATCAAATATAAAAGAAAATTATTTACTTAATATCTAAGTTCAGTGATAAAACGTATGGAAATCATGCAGAAGATATTTAAATAATCTAAAAGAAATGATTAAATGAGATAGTTAAAGGAATGACATCATAATGCTAGAAAAAATTATTTTTACCTATTTATTATGTGATGAATTGATAAATTTTATAGCCTTCTCCTAAATTAGGGCTTGATATAATGGCAATGGTCGATTTGGGGTTGATATACGATATATCTGTTTCGAGAATTTGGCACGGGACATTGTCAATATTTTTTAATAAAGTAGTATTTTAAAGTAAAGTAGTACTGCTGTACAATTACAGCAGACTTTCTTCTAACATTATTTTTTAACCCCTTCCAGGTTCATTTTATTTCGGGATTATGGGTTAAACAAAGTCAATTTTTTATGCTTATTTTAAATGCTCGAAAAGGGGGACGAGGTGAATTTCGAACGTTTTAAATATGATAGTATTTTTCGCTGTGATACGACGCTTATTCATACCAATTTAATTTAGAATCTGATCTATAGTTTAGGAAAAAATAAACTTTACTCGCTTTGAATTTTGCTAACCCTAAATCATCAAAAATCGAATAAGGATGTTCTATCCATACCACGTCCAACCGCTTTATAAATTCGAGGACAGATAGACCGATAACTTAGGCTATTATTATAATACAAAAAAAAAGCTTAAGTCATAAAAAGTTGAAAAAATAATAAACATTTATTTTGAAAATAATAAAACAACTTTAGGAATAAGAATTTAAAAGAAAAATTTGAAAATATTAAATTAATTAGACATTTAGAAAAATTTGGCTGAGTCGGGGACAGAACCGTCAACCTGAGAAGTACGCTGATCAAATGGGCAGACCCTCTACCGAATGTTCTAGGCCTACACTTGATGAAGGAACTAATTAGATTATACGAGGGTCGAGTAAACACAGTCCAGTTTAAATATTACGCTCCGCCCTCGCTGCTCCCTCTTATTCTATACTAAATTCATATCAAGAATGAATTTAGTAGAGAATAAGACTTGAAATAATAGCATTAAACGCTCGAAAAGGGGGGATGAGTTGGACAACGAACTCGCTTTGAATTTTGCTAACCCTAACTCATAAAAAATCCAATATGGATGTCTGTATCCATTCCAGGTACAACCGCTTCATAAATTCGCGGACAGACAACTTAGGCTATTATTACATAGGAGATTGTTTTGAGTTTTGGAATCCAATTTAAAATATATACCAGTTTTGCCAAGGTAACAATACAAATTCGGACTTTAAAATTATGTTACTGAAGAATTTTCCGCTTCGAAATATTGCAGTCAGAGATAAAATCTAGTCTTACGTAATATATATATATATATATATATATATATATATATATATATATATATATATATATATATATATATATATATATATATATATATATATGTCTTACGTAATGTTTATCCATTTAGGAAATGTCTAGCTGAGTACTGAAAGTCACGCAATTCACGTGTATATGTCATCTCCTTCGATTTGGGGCTGATATACGATATATCTGTTTCGAGAATTTGGCACGGGACATTGTCAATATTTTTTAATAAAGTAGTATTTTAAAGTAAAGTAGTACTGCTGTAGAATTACAGCAGACTTCTTTCTAACTTTATTTTTTAACCCCTTCCAGGTTCATTTTATTTCGGGATTATGGGTTAAACAAAGTCAATTTTTTATGCTTATTTTCATACAAACATAGATTTTTAAACATATCATTCGCATACAAAATTTCCTAAAAATTAATGTAATTAATGTAAAATGAATGTAAATAAATGAGTAATTTACCTGTATAGTTGGCTTTCTGTGCGTAAGTAATCATTAGATTCTGGAGTCAATTCACACTAACTATAAATATAAAGCTTAGAATACCTACCTTTTGTCGAAAAATATCACTGTATCGAATTTAATCGAAAAATATCACTGTGAATTGATACACTTAAGAAAGTTGGTTTGGTTTGGTTTGGTTTGGAGCGTTACGGTCTACTTTTTGCAACACGAGGGCTAATGAGACCGGGACCTACTGCTTAAAGCCGATTCCGAACGGCTACGAACATCCATGCCATAGTGGGATTCGAACCCACGAACTACGGTTCCGAAGGCCAGCACCCTAACCAATCGGCCATCGTTCGGCATAATAGCATCTTAAGAAAGAATCCATCCACTTAAGAAAGTATCCATCACTGAAGAAAATATTTATAATACCTTGAAAATACATAACCATCCCCTCCCCCGAGTTATTTATTAGACAATTATATGCTTTAGACTTTTATATCTTTTACTATATTTATATGATTTATCAAACATTTATTGTACTTGAACTCTGTGATAATACTCGAAAATGAGCAGTTTTAAAAGTTAAATAGCACTGGTTAATCAACACTCCTTTTAAAGGTATTTTATATACTTTAATTTTCTAAACTACTAATATTTAAACAAAAGCAAGCATTTACTTATCGATAAATGGTCTTCACAAACCCATAGAGATGATTTATATAATAATTTGGGGTTTAATTTCTCATCCCTTTTCATCGCATTTGTCCAGATTTTACGTGTATGTGGATCTTTGGAAACGCTGAAAAATATCTTCCCATTGCAATTAGTTGCTTTATTTTTACAGAGTGGCACAATACAATATTTAGAGTATGATTTTTTAATGCCAGACATAACAAAAAATTTGCTATTATATGCGATACTTTACACAAAAAACAAATTTAAAAGTCGCCTTTTAACATGTAAACAGCATAGGAGCTCGGTGTTTACATGAACGATGACGTCACAAACTCCGGCGGAGATAAAGTAGCGTTTGAGAGACGTTAAAGAGTCCGCTATAAAACCCATTAGAAATCACTCATTAGGCCCCAAATGAAGAAAAATAGCTACTGTCCTGCTTACTTTTTTGTCTTCTATCGTTTAAAATCAAAATTAAAAACGTGAAAATTCCTCATTAAAATTTGATCGTTTCTGTATTCGTTACTCGGAAACAAACTGCACAGAAGTTCACAGAAATCTAAAAAAAACATAATTAAACAGCTTTCAAATTAAAAAGTTTCCAACTTATACACCTCTTCCCTGTACAGACTCATCTGCGTCCTGTTTTTTGAGCAGCGAAATCTACACAATACAATATTGCACAATAAATATTTAAATAGCTTTTTTGACAGACATAAAAAAAATTTCTATTATATGCGATAATTTATTCAGAAATAAATTTGTGCCAACATATAAACATCATACGCTCGGTGTCAGTGCAACTCGCGGTGGAAAGTATAGCTTTGAGAGACTTAAAGAGTTCGCTATAAAACCCATTAGACCACTAATTACTCTTGAATCTTGCTTAAATTGTAATATCATACATTTCAAGATTATGAAATTATTAATCAAAATTTGATCTGTAATGATACAATCGGCAGTACTGCAGAGTCCAATATCGCAATCTCAGTGCCTTTTTCTCTCTTACCGTCTTTTTGCTTGTCTCTCTTTGAGCAGCAAATAATCCTTTCCAGAAAAGTAAACAAAGCTACCATAAAAATCACTGTGAGATAATTCGGGAAAGACTGATTGCACAGTTTACCAAGCCCGACTACTGATGAGGATGGTACATTTCGCCTGATTTTTAAAAAAGGACGGGGTTAATCTGTTTGGGATGTCTGCAATCTATAACAAGACTTTCATCGCATAAAGACGTAAAGCCGAGTAAACAACATTCATATCTGCTCTGGTAGTAAGCTGAGCTTCAATCAGGTGTAATGTTTGAAGTGTTGAAAGTTTTGGGTATTGGCCGAATCTTGCATAGCAAGTTAATGAATTAATTACCAGGTGTCCAGTCTTTTAAATTGAAGTGTAATGTTTCTTCTTCTATGGTTTGGGAGTGTTTTGAGTCTCTTTAAGATCTTGCTTCTGACAGCAAGCTCAATCTTTATTGGGTACCTGGTCATATCGGGTGTAACGATTCCTCTGCTCTGGTTTGGGAGTGTTTTGAGTCTCTTTGACATCTTGCTTCTGACAGAAAGCTCAATCTTTATTGGGTACCTGGTCATATCGTTGTAAGCATCGCGTCCGTCTCTGTCGGAGGTCAAGAAGAGCAATGGTTAAAGCGAACTTTTGTTCATTGTAAGACGCTCAACTTTCAAAACGCCGAACAATTGAAAACGTCATTATTGTACCACTAATGGTCTTCTTGACGCACGGACGATTGGAAGACGTCAAAGCTGCCGTCCTTTCAATTCCCCGACAGAGAAAAGGAATTGCGCTTTGTTTGATCCAGTCGGCCAGGCGCCAAACGGCGTTTCGGCTACCCCCAAGGACAAGGGTCAAAGAGGGGGGGGTATCAATCTCCCCTAAAACCGAGGTTTCGATAGTCAAAGTCGATATTTTTTTCATCGATGAACCTTTCCAACAGGTTTGAGCACCTTGGTTGTCACCTTCTTGAGCTTTGGAAGCTGCAGGAAAATCCTGTCAGTTGTCTGCTGAGATTCACTTCAGCTTGTGGCCTTTTCTTAGGCGCTCTTGGGTTGTGTTTTTATTCTTTCTGGGTTTAGGTACAATAGACCTCTGGTGGCAGTACCCTGATACCTGTGACCTACCCTGCTACCAGATGCCTAATAGGATGACCTACCCTGCTACCGGATGACTGGTTAGGGAATCTCCCAAGAGCTGCCCTAAAGGGGAGTTCATTCAACTTTATTTTTAAAAAACGAAGGGTTTTATGTTATATACACCAACGGTTGCCAAATGGTAGCTCGTGAGTCGCAAGTGGCTCTGTAAGTTTATTGTGGCTCAACTAACAAATGAAAAATACAAGATATATCTCAGAAGTAATGAGAAATTTCTGTGCAGTTGTGCCAATTCACCAAGGAAAACAGGTGGCTCAGAAAATGTTTAGCAAAATGTTAGTGAAGTATTCCAACTGTTCGGTTTGTTTGTTTTTTGAGATTTATTGCGCAGATCCTGTAAATATGCTTTTCAAACGAAAGAGTGAAATTCTAAAACACAAAATTATATAATTGAAAAGTAGAGGAGAATATCAAATACTTAAAAAATACAAGTAAAAAATGATGTAAAGGATCGCATTAAAATAATTTTTAAAACTAAACAAGGTTAAAAATGTCAATGCGAATTAAAAACTTAAAAAGTTTTGGGTGCGGTGTACGGTTTGATTTGGAGCGCTAATGTCTGCTAATCTGCACACGAGGCCTAATGAGATCGCGACCTACTGCTTAAAGCCGATTCCGAACGGTTAAGATTTTTAATAATTTATGGTATAGGAGATTCCAACATACACAAAATTTCATGAAAATCAGTCCAGCCGTTTAGGAGGAGTTCTATTACAAACACACGGACAGAAGAATTTTATCCATAAACATATGTATGTATCCATATATACAGGGTGTCCCAAAAAGTCGTTTACAAATTTAACATGCTGGCCTGTCATATTACGATGAACAAGATTTACATAGGAACGTGTGTCTGAAAATGCAAACTGCGACCGCTAGAGTGCTGTGATCACGAGTGTGGAGCTGGAGATAAAAAAAATGATATCGACAGTGGTGTTAATAGGATTTTTGCTACAGATGAGGATTACATCACAGCAAATGCTCAAAATTGTTTCCCTTAGCCACAATGCACGTTTCACAACGTCGGCGCATGGATTCACGAACTCTTTCAAACTGGCCAGGAGTGTCACGGACATGTACTGCCGCTTCCGCGATCCTGGAGATAAGATCCATGTCCGATGTAATGTATCTCGTACACCATGGACTTCATGTGTCCCCACAGGTAGAAATCCAGGGAAGTCAGTTCGGGGGATCGCGGCGGTCCGCCTCTACCGATCGAGTGATTTTCCTGCAATTCTTGCCCTCTAGCAGTCGCAGGTTGCATTTTCGGACATAAGTTCCTATGTAAATGTTGTTCATCATGATATGAAAGACCAGCATGTTAAGCTTGTAAACGACCTTTTGGGACACCCTGTATAGATGGATAATCTAGAATAGAGTTTCCAATATAACGATTCACAAAATTATTTTTCCTCTCATTTTCATATGAGAAATGAGCTAGAGGTTTAAACGTGCATATAATAGAGACTATAGTACAGATATAATTTCGGCATATCCAATTATTATGAATTATTGTTGTGATTAAGCTAAGCTTATCGCTTAATACGATCAACAGTCATTTTAAATCGTTTTAATTCCCGCCAGACTAATTATCTGTCTGCCATCTATCTCAAATACGTCTTTTTTATATAAACAAAAACACGATTTCACTATACATAATCAAATTTATTCCGTTTCCATAAATTTAAACTCAATTTTCTTAACGGGAAAAAATAACAGCATCTGTATTCCCCGAAATCAAATTACCGCGTCCACTTATTTCAAATTACGTCTTGGCAACGATTATAACAATTATGCTGTGTGTGGGCTGGACAGTGTTCAAGTGCTTTATCGTAAACAACAGCGTAAGTCTTGATGCGTATATAATATCGTAAGAGAATTTATCAAATTACCGTGAAGCGAAGAAGAAAATATCCATAGTCAAAGCAAAATCAAACTCACGTACGTGTTTTGTTTTTATGATCTGGTATTTAATTAGTTTGAGTTGAGTTGCTTTGGGGAAAAGTTTGTGTACATGGAGCGACGTCGTATAAATTTCATTCCGCTATCAGTCATTTTGATATCTACCACAGTACTAAATTTTTCTTGATAAAACATCACTAAACTATTTTTTGTTTGTTTACTCATGGCGTAATAGGTAATATAATGCGCGGGTGAAGTGATTATTGTTGTACAAAATGAACTGTAGATGGAATCTAGCTGACATGTTTACTTCTACAATATTTTTCTTGATAAAACTTCACTAAGATCTTTTTTGTTTATTTACCCTTGTACTAATAGGTAATATAATGATCAAGTGAAATAAGTATTGATGTACAAAATGTACTGTAGATAGAATCTAGCTAATACGTTTTCTTTTACAATATTTTTCTAAAACTTCACGAAAACTTTTTTTTTCTTTACTCTTGTACTAATAGGTAATATAATTGGCAAGTGAAGTATTGTTTTGCAAAATGTATTGTATATTGAGGCTAGCTGATACGTTTTCTTTCACAATATTTTTCTTGATAAAACTTCACTAAATTGTTTTTTTCTTTACTCACGTTCTAATATGTAATATAATGGTCAAGTAAAGTATTGCTGCATGAAATGTACTGTAGATGGAAGCTAGCTGATACGTTTTCTTTTACAATATTTTTCTTGATAAAACTCCACTAAATTGCTTTTTTTATTTACTCATGTACTTATTAGTTAATATAATTGTCAAGTGAAGTATTGCTTTACGAAATGTACTGTAGATGGAGGCTAGCTGATACGTTTTCTTTTACAATATTTTTCTTGATAAAACTTCACTAAATTGTGTTTTTTTTTTTTTTTTACTCATGTACTAATAGTTAATGGAAGCTAGCTGACACGTTTTCTTTTACAATATTTTTCTTTATAAAACTTCACTAAATTGTTTTTTTCTTTACTCATGTACTAATAGTTAATATAATTGTCAAGTGAAGTATTGCTTTACAAAATGTACTGTAGTTGGAGACTAGATGACACGTTCTCTTTTGCAATATTTTTCTTGATAAAACTTCACTAAATTGTTTTTTTATTTACTCATGTACTAATAGATAATATAATGGTCCAGTCAAGTATCGCATTACAAAATGTACTATAGATGGAGGCTAGCTGACACGTTTTCTTTTACAATATTTTTTTACTCTTTTATCTGTTACTTTGTTTTTATTTTCATTTTGTTTGTTTTTTATTTTCATTTTGTTTTTTCAGGAATTAGCGCCACTAAATTCCAATCAACCAACCTCTCATTTTCATATAAGAATCATCTCTCATTTCATCATCACAATCATCATCTCATTTTCATATGTGCATATAAGAGAGACTATAGTCCAGACATAATTTTGGCGTATCCAATTATTATGAATTATTATTGTGATTAATCTAAGCTTATCGCTTAATACGGTCAACAGTCATTTTAAATCGTCTTAATTCCCGCCAAACTAATTATCTGTCTGCCATCTATCTCAAATACGTCTTTTTATATAAACAAAAACACGACTTCACTAAACATAATCAAATTTATTCCGTATCCATAAATTTAAACTCAATTTTCTTAACGGGAAAAAAATAACAGCATCTGTATTCCCCGAAATCAAATTACCGCGTCCACTTATTTCAAATTACGTCTTGGCAACGATTATAACAATTACGCTGTGTGTGGGCTGGACAGTGTTCAAGTGCTTTATCGTAAACAACAGCGTAAGTCTTGATGCGTATATAATATCGTAAGAGAATTTATCAAATTACCGTGAAACGGAGAAGAAAATATCCATAGTCAAAGCAAAATCAAACTCACGTACGTGTTTTGTTTTTATGATCTGGTATTTAATTAGTTTGAGTTGAGTTGCTTTGGGGAAAAGTTTATGTACATGGAGCGACGTCGTATAAATTTCATTCCGCTATCAGTCATTTTGATATCTACCACAGTACTAAATTTTTTTTGATAAAACTTCACTTAACTTTTTTTTTCTTTACTCATAGAGTAATAGGTAATATAATGCTCGGGTGAAGTGATTATTGCTGTACAAAATGAACTGTAGATGGAATCTAGACATGTTTACTTTTACATTATTTTTCTTCATAAAACTTCTCTAAACTCTTTTGTTTCTTTAGTCTTGTACTAATAGGTAATATAATGATCAAGTGAAATAAGTATTGATGGACAAAATGTACTGTAGATGGAGGCTAGCTGACACGTTTTCTTTTACAATATTTTACTTGATAAAACTTCACTAAATTTTTTTTCTTCACTCATTTATTAATAGGTAATGTAATGGTCAAGTGAAGTATTGCTTTACAAAATGTAGTATAGATGGAGGCTAGCTGACACGTTTTCATTTACAATATTTTTCTTGATAAAACTTCACTAAATTTTTTCTTACTCATGTACTAATAGAATATAATGGTCAAGTGAAGCATCGCTTTACAAAATGACTGTAGAGAGGCTAGCTGATATGTTTACTTTTACATATTTTTTCTTGATAAAACTTCCTAAATTCTTTTCTTTACTCATGTACTAATAGGTAATATAATGATCAAGTGAAATAAGTATTGATGGACAAAATGTACTGTAGATGGAGGCTAGCTGACACGTTTTCTTTTACAATATTTTACTTGATAAAACTTCACGAAATTCTTTTTTTTCTTTACACATGTTCTTATAGGTAATAATGTCCTACCAATAAGTATTTGGACAATGAAATGAAATATCTTATGTCTGTACGTCAATTTGGTATACATTTAAAAAAGGCATGATAATGCAAGATGCTTTATTCTGAATGTAAAAATAAATATCGGGTATAAAAATGTTATCCTTGAGGGACATATCTAGCGATAAAAAAATGACACTCATTTTAAGTAATATTATTGTCATGCCCCGAGTCGGCAGACCGACGAAACTGGGAGATAAGATCCACGACTGTCAGAGAAATTTAAGACCGCAAACGATGGCCCTCATACGCGAGCATTAAATCTCGTATTTTCAATGAATATAATCCGTAAGGAAGCACATCTGCTTTTCATGGTTTCTGCTGATAAGACTTTGATCACAAATCCAATCTCTATTTTAAAGAATCGAAATTTTTAATCAGTGGAAACGTGTTTTGCGACGAATCAATTATTTATTTATATTTGTCTGACGTCTTAGAAACATTGTCAGAATGCATTTAACAGTCAAGTCAATTTTAAATCTATTTTTCTCCTGTATGGACTGGATCTGTATTCATGGTCAGCTCAACACCGATGCCTACTGCATATTTCGGATGACAATGCTTTATTTTTCAGTTTTTACGGGTTATTTACTTTCAAAAAATGCGAATTTATGTTCGATTAACGATTTATGTGCCAGTTTCTTGAATGACTTGCCCTACAACCTTATCGAGAACCTCTCGAGTTATCCGAATTATTAAATAATATTCGGTGAGCTTGTATGTTACTCCAGCCGAGAAAACAATACCAAAAAAGCTGTAATACAAAACTTGTATATGCCCCGGAATTATATAATTAGTGGAGGTTAAACTATTTTTTAAATTGGTAGAGGTTTATAAACTATGGTATGGTGAAAAGATATCAAATATTGGCTTAAGTGATGAATTTAAATTACAATACTAGTGTGATAACTATTCGGCTATGACACTCGATTACTTTTTTCAGTGTAGGAATAAATTGATATGAAATCGGGAGAAACTACTCGGGCATTAAACAATTAAAATTTATATCAAAAATCATATAAAAATTTTCGAGGTTAAACCTTAGCCGCCACAAAATACGCTTGTAATCCTCTACCTATATTTTATTCCTCTTTCATATCGTTGGTGCGTATGAAAAGTAAATGCCTTGCGGATAAAGTTGCTAAGTCACTCAGTTCACCTTCCAAGACACGAGTGATGTATAGAACAATAGCAAGGAACACTTCCTGACAAACTGCAGCTGTTGGGAGATCAACAGTGACTTAACAAATTGCGCGCTGTCAAACCTGAAATTAAACACCCGTCTACTTCAACATCTACACTATATCATAGCCTCCTTTTACATGTTGAACGAAGAATATGCACTGGTTGGCAATATATAAAAATCAACGATAATTAATCTTTGTTAATTATACGGTTAAAATTTAAACATGAGAAAACATCTTTTCTTGTTCCTTAAATCTATTATCCCCTATATAATAATAGCCTAAGTTATCTGTCCGTCTCTCCTCGATTTTATGAAGCGGTTGGACCTGGAATGGACAGAGGCATCCATACTGGATTCTTGTGGAGTTAGAGTTAGAAAAATTCAAAGCGAGTAAAGTTTATCTTCTCCTAAACTATAGATCTGATTCTAAAATAAATTGGTATAAATATGCTTCCTATCACAGCGAAAAATACTGTCGTCTTTAATACGTTCGAAATTCTTTCCTTCCCCCCTTTTCGATTGTTTAATGACATTATTTCAAGTTCTATTTTCCCCGGTTAAAAGCAGGCGATTAAATCTATAAATTTATCAAGTAACAAATAGGTAAGAATAACATGTTTTTCTAGCATTATAACGTCATTTCTTTAATCATCTCATTGAATCATTTCTTATTTTAAATTATTTAAACATCGTCTGCATTATTTTCATACGTTATATCGCTGAACTTAGATATTGCGTGAATACTTTTCTTATATATTATTAATATTTTATCGATTATTTTTTTGTTGCGATGAAAACTTTATCACCGGAATTAAGAACAAATTCCATCTACCTCCAGTGTGTAGTGGAAATGGCAGTTTCGTTCCTTTACTTCCATTAATGACTTTAGCAAAAAAAACTGGAAAGAACGTAATGATAATTTCGACGTAGCTAAGTAAAACTTTGAATTATCTTTCTAAATGAATTCAACGTGATTCTAAACTGCATTCACAGTATCGGGAAACTTTAGAGGAGTATGAAGATAATTAAATTATTGAGCGTGTACCAGATAATTCTCAGAAAAACAAACAAACCATTTTTTAACTTGCCTCATAGGTTAATTTACAATTCTGGAAAATTTAAAATTTAACTGATCCCGTCATATGACGGGCTATATGCTAGTTAAATAAATATTTACACGGATTTTTAAACCTACATCGTCGCTACCGGGGTTCGAACTCACGACCTTTAAATTACGAGACTAGTGTGATAGGCATTCGGCTATGGACACTCGGATACTTATTCCAATGTAGGAATATAAATTGATATGAAATCGGGAGAAACTACTCGGGAATTAAACGATTAAAATTTATATCAAAAATCATATAAAAATTTTCGAGGTTAAACCTTAGCCGCCACAAAATACGCTTGTAATCCTCTACCTATATTTTTTTCCCTTTTCATATCGTTGGTGTGTATGAAAAGTAAATGCCTTGCGGATAAAGTTGCTAAGTCACTCAGTTCACCTTCCAAGACACGAGTGATGTATAGAACAATAGCAAGGAACACTTCCTGACAAACTGCAGCTGTTGGGAGATCAACAGTGACTTAACAAATTGCGCGCTGTCAAACCTGAAATTAAACACCGCTCTACTTCAACATCTACACTATATCATAGCCTCCTTTTACATGTTGAACGGGGAATATGCAGTGGTTGGCAATATATAAAAATCAACGATAATTAATCTTTGTTAATTATACTGTTAAAATTTAAACCTGAGAAAACTTCAAAAATTACTGACTCTTCGATTTCTTTTCTTATTCCTTAAATTTATTATCCCTTATATAATAATAGCCTAAGTTATCTGTCCGTCTGTCCTCGAATTTATGAAGCGGTTGGACATGGAATGGATAGAGGCATCCATACTCGATTCTTGATGAGTTAGGGTTAACTAAATTCAAAGCGAGTAAAGTTTATCTTCTCCTACACTATCGATCCGATTCTAAAATAAATTGGTATAAATGTGCTTCATATCACAGCGAAAAATACTGTCATCTTTAAAGCGTTCGAAATCCACTCCTCCCCCCCTCCTTTTTGAGCGTTTAATGTCATTATTTCAATCCCTATTTTCCCCGATTAAGAGCAGTCGATTAAATTTACCAATTTGTCACATTAAGTAGATGAAAATAACATTTTTTGTAGCATTATGACGTCATTCCTTTAACTATCTCATTGAATCATTTCTTATTTTAAATTATTTAAATATCGTCTGCATTATTTTCATACGTTTATATCACTTAACTTAGATATGACGTAAATGATTTTCTTTTATATTTGACTTAAATCATAGATTAGGTACATATGTGATAATTTTAAATTGAATCATCGATTATTTTTTGTTGCAATAAAAATTTTATTATCGGTATTAACAACAAATTCTTTTCATGAAAATCTAGGAGTCTATTTCACGGACTAATAAATATCTAGCGTTTAAGTTATATATCTTTAAAATTTAAGAAGTTTGTTCGTTCGTTTTTTATACATACCACACGGTTTTGCAATCGATTTGCTCAATTTTGGACATCATTCATATGTACCGCCAAATAATCACTGTCAATATTAAGAAATCTGTTGTCCATCCCACCTCGTAATATGACAGGAAAAAATTAAATTTGGCAACTAGCATGCGGTTATTAAAGATAAACAAATTATTGAGCTTGTACCAGATAATTCTCAGCCGAAAAACAAACCATTTTTTTACCCACTACCTCATAGGGTACTTTACAATTCTGTAAAATTAAAAATTTTACTGATCCCGTCATACGACAGGTTACATGATATTTCTGAATGATTTTCGAACAGTCCTTTATGGGTACAAAACATATCTCTAATGAAAATTTTTTATTAATGTTTTTTTTACAATACATACTAGCAAAATATACTAGTGTTTTACATATCCATTGTACACGTAATGCATAGTAAAGAGCATCGAACAGAAGCATGTAATTCAAGTCAAAAAAATGTTTCAAATAAGAAGAGCAACCAAACGAAGACCGAACAGTAGCATGCTGCTCTTCGGTACCGAAGTACGCGGGTTTGAATCCATCTACTTGAATAAAACTGAAATCACTAACTTGCTTTTAAAGAGCAGAAGAAATTTCTGAGCACGGAACCTTCTGGAAAATATCAGATCACAAATGTCGCCAAAACCATCAACTGCTTGGCGACGAAATTAGATCATCGCCAACAAGATCTTTCTTTTATACAGCTAAAGAACTACCAGATCACGGAGGTTTCTGAAAGATACCAGGCCACAAATGTCGTCAAAACTACCATCAATTTTATGACCATGGCGATAAAATTGGTCGCTCTGATCATTGTCGACCTTGATTTTATAAGGATGAAGAACTTTTAACGCACAGAACCTTCTGGAAGTTACCAGATCATAAATGCTGGCAAAACCGTCTCCAACTTGATGGTCATAGCGACAAAATTAGTAGCTAAAATCATCGCCAACTAGACACTGCTTTCATAAGGCTAAAGAAATTTTAGTGAATGGAATGGAATGTTTTGAAAGATACCAGACCACAAATATCATCAAATCCATCCCCAACTTTATGACCCCGGCGATAAAATAAGTCACTCAGACCACCGCCAAGACCCTGCTTTTATTGGGCTGAAGATATTTTAGCGCACCGAACCATCTGGAAGATACCAGCCCACAAATGTCGTCAAAACCATCCCCAACTTTATGACCCCGGCGATAAAATTAGTCACTCAGATCATCGCCAAGACCCTGCTTTTATTGGGCTGAAGATATTTTAGCGCACCGAACCATCTGGAAGATACCAGCCCACAAATGTCGTCAAAACCATCCCCAACTTTATGACCCCGGCGATAAAATTAGTCACTCAGATCATCGCCAAGACCCTGCTTTTATTGGGCTGAAGATATTTTAGCGCACCGAACCATCTGGAAGATACCAGCCCACAAATGTCGTCAAAACCATCCCCAACTTTATGACCCCGGCGATAAAATTAGTCCCTCAGATCATCGCCAAGACCCTGCTTTTATTGGGCTGAAGATATTTTAGCGCACCGAACCATCTGGAACATACCAGCCCATAAATGTCGTCAAAACCATCCCCAACTTTATGACCCCGGCGATAAAATTAGTCACTCAGATCCTCGCCAAAACCCTGCTTTTATTAGGCTGAAGATTTTTTAGCGCACCGAACCATCTGGAAGACACTAGACCATAAATGTTAGCAAAACCGTCTCCAATTTGATGATCATAGCAACAAAATTTGGTACCGACAAAATTAGTAGCTAAAACCATCGCAACGGGACAGTGCTTTTATAAGGCTAAAGAACTTTTAGAGAACGGAATATTTTGAAAGATAATAGACTACAAATGTCATCAAAAACATCTCCAACTTTATGGCCACCGCGATAAAATTAGTCATTCAGATAATCGCCAACGAGACCCTGCTTTTATTTTGCTGAAAAAACTTTTAGCGCACTGAACCTTCTGAAAGATATACGATAAACGTTGACAAAACCGTCTCCAACTTGATGGTTTTTTTTAACTTTTTAAAAGATATTGGATTTTATGCATATATTTAAGGTCATTAATTCATCGCTTTTATTTATACACTGTCATTCCATATTTTTACTATTATCTTCTGACATTCTTTTAGCCCTGCTGTTTTTAACTTGTTTATTGTAGTCGTTTAAATCTTAACAATTTGTTTGGCACAATATGTCCCAAGAGGATTCAGTGCCAATAAGCCCTATGAAACCAACCAACCAACTTGATGGTCTTAGCGACAAAATTAGTCGCTACATCATCGCCAATGTGACATCGCTTTTATAAAGCTGAAGCACGCGGAAACTTCTAGAAGGTACCAGACCATAAAAGTTGCCAAAATCATAGCGAACTTTATTAAGTTCATCGACAAAATTAGTTGCTCAGATATTCGCCAACTATATCTTGACTGAAGTTTTTTAAGGGTACGAAACGATCTGAATGATACCAAACCCCAAAAGTTGCCAAAACTGTCTCCAAACTTATGACATCATCGACAAATTCATAGCCATTGAGTTAATGCATCGCCCATTTGGCAAGTTATTGTAGAAACCCGAAGTAAACTTACCCAATTCAAAGCTGTCGGAGCTCTCAATGACGGTATTTTCACAAGCCAAATTTGTAACGATATATAAATACAGTCTATGCTGTATTTATTAACATTTGTTTCTGAAAATCATTCCCGAAATACAGTTTGAAAAGTATGACAACTCGATAAAATCCCGATTGAGCTACAAAGGGGAAAAGACAACCTTCGTAAATGGGAGTTTACGTGGTAAACATGCGTGAATTGAATTGCCATTGGCAAGACAAATGACGACTAAATACAAAGAAACGCGAACCAACAATCTGGAATCGATAAAAACGGGGTTTGTTTTCGTAAAAGCGGCGTTTTTAAGTGATGGTTTGGAAAGCTTTCCATTAAAGAAGGGAATCTGTTGTTTTAAAAGATACAACCTAAGCTAATCAGTTGAATGCTAATGTAACTGAATTAAAAGAGCTTACATTGTCATGAAAACAACAGGATTCCCCCTCCCTTTTTCCAACAGTATTATCGAATGTTTTGAAGATTTAGAGCTCGTGTCAAAATTGGGAGAAGAATTTACTTTTACATCTTTGCAAAAATATTTTATTTTTATAGCAGAGATAACGTGTAGGTTTTATTGTTCAAATGTCGATAAAGATGTTTATGAAAGCAGGTTAGTACGATTCAGTTCCAGAATGGGATAGAAATTTTCTTGTTTTAAGTAAACATGGAAGAAATAGGCCGCTGGTACACAGAAATTTTTTATCGAACTTTTCGTTCGCAATTGTTAGATTTTAACATATTTTTTAGAATTGCGTCTTTTGTTAATTTAGTATACGTAGTTAAAAAAATTCTTTAAAAGTATTTTTAAAAATAGTTTCTACTAACTCAGATTTCGAGGCAGCAGCAATCCCAATTAGTTTAAATAATTGAGGTTCAACTGTATAACTATATATACACCCAAGAGCCAAAACATTATGACAACCCCTACATTTTGCAATGAACTCGTCTGGATGACGTGGAAGGCACGTGATCAGGTGGGAGGGGTATTTAACTGCTGCTGGAAAGTCTGAAGAATCATTCTTTCACTTACTTCTGTGTGTGATGGGAAAGGCTGCGGATCTAAGCGATTTTGATAGAGGGCAGATTGTAATGGCTCGAAGGCTAGGAACAAGTATTTCCGAAACTGCACGACTCGTGGGTTGTTCGCGATCTACAGTTGTTAGTATTTATGCAAAGTGGATGAATGACGGTGAAACCAGCAGTAGACGACATGGTGTTGGACGTCCACACGCTATCAAAGAAAAAGGTCGTCGGAGACTGTCTCGCATGGTGAAGCAAAACCGGAGCCAGACAGTGGTTCAGCTGACAACCCAATACAGTGCAGGGCCAAGTAGAATAGTATCGGAGCACACTGTTCAGCGGACACTGTTGGATATGGGGCTACGCAGCAAACGTCCCACTCGTGTGCCTTTGCTGACCAAGCGTCATCGCCAACTGCGCCTACGCTGGGCCCGGGAACATCGCGACTGGTCCATGGATCAGTGGGAGAGAGTTGCCTGGTCAGATGAATCACGGTTTGTCATTCATCACTCCGATGGAAATGTCAGGATACTCCATCTCCCAGGCGAACAATTGCCCCCTCAATGTACAGTAGGTCACACACAGGCCGGTGGTGGCGGTATTATGCTTTGGGGGACGTTCTCTTGGGCGTCTCTGGGACCCGTGGTTGTTTTAGAGCAGACCATGAATGCTACAGGGTATCTGAACATAATTGCGGACCAGTTGCATCCTTACATGGCCTCTATGTTTCTAGCTAGAAATGGAATGTTCCAACAGGACAATGCTCCGTGTCACAAGGCTAAACTTTTGTTGGAGTGGTTCCAGGAACAAGATACTAAATTCCAGTTAATGTCCTGGCCGCCTAACTCACCGGATCTCAATCCGATAGAACACATTTGGGATGTCATGGGACGGCAGCTCAGAGTTCAAAGACCACCCATTCACAATATCTCGGATTTGCGTAACCGTTGCTTAAACATCTGGTACAATCTGTCTCCGGCCATCTACCAAGGACTTGTGGCATCCATGCCAAGGCGGGTTGAAGCTGTGTTGAGCGCCAAAGGTGGGCCAACTCGTTATTGACAGGTGGTCATAATGTTTTGGCTCTTGAGTGTATATATATATATATATATATATATATATATATATATATATATATATATATATATTCCGGGTGGTCTAAAAGAACCACCGGAAGCAACTACCGCCCAGACAAGCTCCGATTGGTGTTTGATTGCGTCACCAGAACACACCAGAAAGTACTACAGTGCATACGTGAAAATGGAGATCTCTAATTAGATCTCATCAAAATTCCATGTCACCAGTTTTAAGCGTGATACTACAGTGCATACGTAAATAGTGGTGATCTTCAAATAGATTTCATAAAAATCTCCATGTCACCAGAATCACGCGTGATACTTCAATGAATACATGAAAATGTAGATCTTCAGTGAAATCTCATCAAAATTCCCTGTCACCAGAATCAAGCATGATACTACAGTACATACGTAAAAAGAGGTGATCTTCAAATAGATTTCATAAAAATCTCCGTGTCACCAGAATCACGCGTGATACTTCAATGAATACATGAAAATGTAGATCTTCAGTGAAATCTCATCAAAATTCCCTGTCACCAGAATCAGGCGTGATACTACAGTGCAAAAGGTGAAAAATGGAGATCTTCAATTAGATCTCAATCCATTCGAAAGCGAAAATGGTCAAAAATGATTGACTACATCCCCTGCTCACTTTAAATAAACGCCGCTTTGATAAATATCGATCTTCCGTAACCCGCTCTTTTGACGTCGGCTTTCATAAAAGCGCGTAACTTTTCATAGCGGAATGTTTTTCAAAAGAAAAAAAATCCAACTCACTTTCCGGGATTGCTTTATTAGAAGTGACGGCTGCTTTAGAAACTTGCTTTCAATAAAAGGTTTTATAGAGAGAATTCGACTCGGGGAAATTGGATAAAATTTATCTTTTGTCATCTGAACAATTAATAGTTTTACGATTAAAAGACAATGAACTTTCAAAATGACTATACTTTATCTTCGTTTAAGGAGACAGTGGAACTTTAGAGCAAACTTTTTTTCTTTTAAATGAATTTCCTTGAAGATTGACTATGTTATTAGTACTATTGATATATAAATATTTTAAAAATTTGAAGGCAAAAATATTAATTAGTTTTGGGGTTATTTGATGTCATACTGTATACCTGGAAGGTGTTTTCCCTCCGGTTAAGAAATCACTCCCGGTAAAGATTACTTAGTGATGTCAAACCTCCACACCAGTTGAGATAATTCTTCTAATCCACTTCACCGGGCGGTATGTTAAACTGCCGATAGCACGTGGCTGTTATGTAGATTAGCAAGTGAAGACAGTATTTAAGCCGCCGGCAAATGCAAGACTTGATGCTCTTTTGTGGATGCCCTGTAGGAGATGTCCGTTCTGTAAACCGTTTTATTTATAAGTATCAAGTTGCTAGCAAGTAGTGTACAGTTCTTAATGTTTCTTTTATAGTAATGTTATTTTTAATAAACGAGTCAGCCTCTGACATTTCGAGTGATTTTCTTCGAGAGAATTTCACATCTACTGCATACCTGCTATTGATATGGCGTAGTATTCTTACATTAATTATTATTGGTTTGGAGTGCTACGGTCTACTTTTTGCAACACGAGGGCTAATGAGACCGGGACCTACAGCTTAAAGCCGATTCCGAACGGCTACGAACATCCATGCCAGAGTGGGATTCGAACCCACGAACTCCGGTACCGAAGGCCAGCACCCTAACCAATCGGTCATCGTTCGGCTACATTAATTATTAATTGTTTCATAAACATTAATTATTAATTGTTTCATAATTAGCTTAATTGAAAGTGCTCCAAGCGCATCCATTTTGCATAAAATACTATAAAAAAATTTTAAGTATACCTTATAGACTTTACAAAAAAAATGTAGCTGTTTCCAAAAACATTCATAGAAATATTAAAGAGAATACAAATAATTACGATGATGATACCCACATTTTGCAGAATAAATATCTATAGCGGTTAATTAAAATGCATATCTAACATATTATATGCTTAAAAACATAGACTTTATTTTATAAACTCAAACGTAAATAATACTGGAATTTCAGAGACAATGATCTATTTTCGATGCGCCTGGATGACTTTAAACATTTGTAATACATGAAAATTTTACTTCTGAGTAAACAGCATTTGGAGTTATTATTGCTATACCCAAAAGTAATGATAAGCTTATTATACTCATAAGTAATGATAAAATGATGAGAATGAAAAAATTCTTTTTGCTCCGAATTCCTAATGATATATTCTTTCACTATTCACTAATATCGAAAATTCGACCCTCGATAGTTCGCTGAAGTACAGGTAGAAGATCTAGCACAGTTAGTTCTGAAGAAACAGCAACAATCCTGAAGAGGATTATATTAGAATACGGAAACCCAAAGCACATGGTATCGCTTCAATCTCATCAAGAGATATATCCCAAGACGGGATTTCGCGAAATGAAACTCTCCGATGGAGAGACTGGTCGAGGCGACCTCTGAATTAGCTGGTTGCTAGCTAACTAACTTCTCTCCAAAAAAACAAAATCTTCTTCGTCTCTTTCTAGGGGAGGGGCCTCTAAGAGAGGGGCCTCACCCACAATTTCATTATTGGGTCACCTAGCGATGACCTCACCTTCGACCAACGGGATTGGTCCGGGTTAAACCATCATCGGCCGCAAAGCCAGGGGTCGTTGGAATTCTTAGCGGCTACATCTGAGAAGCGGCAAATCCTTTGTCGTTGCCGAGATAATTTTTTCAGCTGTCAGTGACAGTGCCGTGTCGTCTGGCATATTGTTCCTTTACTATAGTGCACGGCCGTGTAGACTTCATGGTGCATTAAAAAACAATCCTTTTGTATCCACACAAGTCCACCTTTCAAAGCAAAGTTCTTTGATGACAGTGTGTGTGTGTGTGTGTGTTAGTTATTACAGCATGCTCCATGACAAAATAGTCACATTACATGCATCGATACAATATAACATACAACTTATACACAATACCTACATATACAATATAAATTAAAAATTTAAACAGGTAATGTTATTAACAAAACGAAGAAAAATAGAAAAGCAATCAGGTCTAATTAACATCTCGAGTTCTGGAGGCCACATTAGTCCACTAGTAATAACATGCTGGTACAGTTCACATCTAAAAGAGTCTAGCTGAGGACAGGATAATAAGATATGTTCCATACTTTGAGTTTCATTTTGATTACAGGAGCGCTGAGGAGAATCAACATGCTTAAACCTGAATAAATATTCTTTTATTCTGGCATGTCCGGAAAAAACTTGAGTTAATTTAAACGAATAAGTGAAATTTAGCTTCAATCTTTCGTGCACCGAAGGAAAAAACTTGAGTTAATTTAAACGAATAAGTGAAATTTAGCTTCAATCTTTCGTGCACCGAAGGAAAAAACTTGAGTTAATTTAAACGAATAAGTGAAATTTAGCTTCAATCTTTCGTGCACCGAAGGAAAAAACTTGAGTTAATTTAAACGAATAAGTGAAATTTAGCTTCAATCTTTCGTTCACCGAAGGAAAAAACTTGAGTTAATTTAAACGAATAAGTGAAATTTAGCTTCAATCTTTCGTGTACCGAAGGAAAAAACTTCTTAGTTATATTGCCGTTATTAGTTATATTCCATTCGTTTTGCCATAAGTCTAATATTTGCTGATACTTCTGTCTTTTGATAAAAGTCTTGGGTATCTTACTGAATTTTATAGGATGATTTGTCCAGTTTGATTCAGCCGCAAGTTTGGCAAGTTCATCAGCCTTTTCATTCCCATGATTGCCAGAATGCCCTCTTATCCAATCGATGCAAATTGTTATGGTGATCTTGGGTTGGTGGGTTGGTTGGATACAGTTTTATGGCCCCTAGTCCTCCTGAGACATATTGTGCCAAATAAAAAGTTAAATCATTGCTTCAAAGATAAAGTAAAACAGCAAGAATAAAAAGATGACAAGATAAAAGAAAAAAGGTTAAAAAATGCAAAAACCAGTGAAAGGGGCATAACAAAACCAAAGATAAAGAAAACAGCGATGAAGCACAAAATTCAGATGTGAGGGTAAAAACCAGTGTCTTTTATAAAACAGAAAGAGTTTAGGATGAGGCAAATCATTTAATCAAATAATACCTATTATTTATAAACTTTCCTTTGTATTGACATTTTATGATTTTTTGAGCAGCACTCGTAAATTTACTTTTTAGGCAGGTACATGGACTAAAATCATGACAAACCGCTTTATCTATAAGGCGATTTCACGCAGCAGGGCACATCTCAACTTATGACGACTCTGGTTTTTATTTGAAACGGAAGGGCAGCTTCTTGTGTTCTTATTGGCTGTCATAAACATAAAAATGAATGGGAAGGGCATTAAAGTAGTTCGTGACGTTGTATGAAATTGTTTTTTTATAAAATTCTATTTTACAGCACTTGTTTTACATGTAACGCCAAAAATAAATAACTTTTCAAGAAGTTTTTATTTTTTCCTAAATGGCATCATATGATGTTTAAAATTATAACTGATTACTAACGTGACATTATGTAGCAACCAAACGCTGTTTAAACTTTATATTTATTTTATTCTGTGCAGCCCATAATTGCCTAGATTTAAGATATGCACCAATATGGGGTCGGCAGAAAGACTCCGGGCATTAAAGGGTTAACGGAGGGACTGCAATTTATTTGGGTATTTTCATTGCCCAGTAAGTCCGGGTGGTACTATCTTAGGCAATGATAAGTAAATTGCAGTCGCTCCATTAGCCTTTTAATGTCCGAGTCATTTCTGCCGATTCCATTGGTCATTGATTATTCACATTTTTTCCTTCGATGTACAGATGGTTTGTAGCATGTTTATTAGCTACAAGCAAGCTTATAAGACCTACGGCTTACAGTCGATTCCAAACGACTTCAAACATCCATGCCATCAGTAAATTTGGTTTGGATTGGGATTGGAGCCCTACGGTTTACTTTTCTGCAACATTAGGGCTAATGAGATCGGGACCTACTGCTTAAAGCCGATTCCAAGTACAACGAGCAAAATTCTCTTTTCTTTGGTTTCTTCTCGGCCAGCGTGGTTCGCGCCACTTTCACTAATTCCTGCGTCAAAAGGCCCACTAAGCATCCAGTAGTTTTCTAAATTCTCCTTACTAGTGCCAGTCTTCTGCGTTCGCTCGTGGATTGCATCTGCGGCGCTCCAGGCGCTTGTCGATTGCCTTGAGTGGTGGGATAGCCCAGTACTTGCGATATACCCACAACCACCGGGAAAAGCTTAGAGGTCCTCAATGCCATATGAGCCCGGTACGATGCTTGATTGGTAGATTATAGCCAATTCCGAACGGCTACGAACATCTATGCCCTAATGAGATTCCAATTCGTGAATTCTGGCACGGAAAAGCAGCACCCTAACCATTAAGTAATCGTTCACTGTTTTTTCTTTGATTTGGTTTGGTTTGGAGTGCTACGGTCTACTTTTTTGCAACACGAGAGCTACTGAGACCGGGACCTACATCTTAAAGACGATTCCGAACGGCTAGGAACATCCATGCCACAATGAGATTCCAATTCGCGAATTATGGCACGGAAAAGCAGCACCCTAACCATTAAGTAATAGTTCACTGTTTTTCTTTGATTTGGTTTGGTTTGGAGTGCTACGGTCTACTTTTTGCAACACGATTGCTACTGAGACCGGGACCTACAGCTTAAAGACGATTCAGCACGGCTACGAACATCAATGTCACAGTTGTCGTGTAGTCCTCGTTATATATTTATTAACAACCTGTGATCAAATGTATAGTGGAATTTATTTTAAATTGCGTTGTGTTAAATATTTGTTTTACTACAATTTAACCACAGGTTCTGAGCAACTACAGACATTAAAATGAAGAATCAACTAACCTCTAAAATAATGGCAACTGAGACTAGCTTAATATAAAAAAGTAGATTTATTATAAAAAAAAACATTTATACATATATTTACAAAAAAAATAAGTCAATAATTAAGCTTAGTCAATCTATTTAAATTACCTCTGACAAATTATATATACATTTAGGAAAATTTTGTAAGTAGAGAGAGAGGACCTAATCTCGATTTCAAAATGTAATGCAAAAAGATGGGTACCTTTGTGGGTCTAAAGTGATGGGCCCGGAACACTTCTGGTTGAAGGGTATGAGAGGGAAATTTTTATAACAACCGTAGATCTGGGGCTTTTTCCTGAGTCTCTGTGGTGCTGCCGTACTATTTTGCGCAGGAAACTTTCTGGCGGACTTGGCTGGAGTATATAGCAACTTCCTTTTGGGACCTCCGAAACGAACTTCTCTTCTGGGACCTTCTAACCAAACTCTCTGGGTCCTTCTCATCCAACTCTCGTTCTGGGACCTTCTATCCAAACTCTCTGGGGCCTTCTCCTCCAAATCTCTGGGGCCTTCTCCTTCAATTCCCGTTCTGGGACCTTCCGATCCAACTCTCTTGGGCCTTCTCCTCCAACTCAAACTTAGTCCCCTCCTTCTTGACTCCCAATCGGGATAGTTGCCAGAAAGTCATTGGTCTCATCAAACCCCGCCCTGAGACCACCAACGTGAGTAACCTTATCCCTTCTAATTGGGCCCTGTCCCTTAGGGACTCATAAATACTCCACAAAGGTACATTCTTATTTAATGTCAAGTACGGAGACAGGATTCTTATCTGGGACTGGAATCAGACCCCCGTACAAGACTACAATAATCCGTTAAATTATGGTCCTCTATCTCTAACGATGTGATGAGGTCAGATTTAGATCCCGAACACTTTACTTCTTTTATGAATGAAACAAATTATATATCAGATCTAAATCGTCTCATCACAACAGTGGGATTCGAACCCACGAACTCCGGTACCAAAGACCATCAACCTAAGCAATTGGTCATCATTCGGCTGTGTTTCCTTTGAAGAACTGAAAATAATCGAAACAGTGCATAATAACAGGTTCAACGAAGTATTTTATGTTCTGAAGAATTTCTACCGTTTAAATTCCACCGAGAAAAGCTGAAAATAAAAAGATTATTTTGAATTGAAAGACATTTTCCTTTCCTCTGCGATTTCGAAATTTTCAATTTCTTTTTTTGACCCAAAGGTAAAATAAGAAGAAAAGAAATCAGATGGGGAAACGCCAAGAAATATGAAAATATCTCCTGTGTAGAGAAAGGTGTATCGGAGATTTAAGCGTAGCTTTATTTTTTTCTTCGGAGTTAAGACTTTCGTATACAATTTCCCTTGGTGACAAGAAACATAAGGATTTGCAATTTACCTTGTCTGCCATCCAAACATCCGGTGTGTGCCTTTTGGACCCGCGGTAAAGGAGGCTGTAAAGTTAAGGCTCATTTTATCGAAGCGGTTGTGTGTTTTTATCTCTTCCACGATTGCGTTTTTACAAGCAGTGCTCGGGACCGTAACTGCATTAGTACGTGCGTCAAATTCGAGGCTGGTGATTGTGTTTGTTTGGGTTTGGTCTATTTCCCGTCATTGTTCGCTTGCACAAATACGAACTTATATCTTTTATTTTATTTTAGTACCGGGTGACCGAGCTCCGCTCGGAGAAAACAGGTATCAAAGCTAACTCGAAGATTTAAATTTTCAATTGTGATTTATCAAAACAATACATGCCATCATTATATATATAGACGGTATCATTATTTTTTTTTTTTACTATATCGTTTATGTGTTATATATACTTTGCTACATTAATTTAATATTTAGAGTTGATAGTAATTTTGCATTATTATGTTTAATTATTATTTTGCTTCAACATCTAGAAATAGAAGTAATAATTCAACAATGCCAATATCTGTATGTTGTGCTTATTATTTGTAAATGTTTTCAGTATTGTTTCATAAATGGAATAAATGAATATATATGAACGTATATATGAACGGTATTCCGTTTTAATCCTTTTAAACTGCTATTTTATGCAATATACCAGTAATTTCTGAGAATATTCATCAGGCGCGCTGGAGCGTCAGTGGCACTCTAGAATATTATTACTACTATTAAAATAAAAATGGAAACCGATATCAAAGAATAAAGACAAATCAATAAAGACTTTTATTATTATTATTATTAATTCGTCAGAACTACAGCCAATCGATTCCTCGTGGTCGAAAACCCCGGGGTACCAATTTTCACTTGGTTTGGACGCATGAGAAAAAAGTTTGCCCGCACCGGGGTTCGAACCCGGCCCTATCTGTAGCGCCGAACTACGTGACCTTAGAGGGTCAAAACCGATGCCAATCGATTCCTCGTGACCAAAAATCCCAGATCCCCAAGTTTACTACAGTTTATTAATTCTGGAGCGATTTTCGACTTGACAACCATTCCTCGTATTATAGTATAGGATTTATTTATTTTATTTATTTATTTATTTATTTATTTATTTTGCTTTCTTGTATGAAATAAAAGAAGTATTGTATACGCGAAAATTTTCTATCATTAGATATCAAGAGAAATAGACATTTTAACTGTGTCCGAAATCCTTTTTGGCTATTTTAACCTTAACATCTGTACGTAAGTACAAGGAAGATTTAACTTTGAAATTTCAAATATTCGTTTATATATATATATATATATATATATATATATATATATATATATATATATATATATATATATATATATATATGTATGTATGTATGACGTTATACAGAAGCTTCATTGTGTGTATATACATATGTATATGACGTTATAGAGAAGTTTCATTGTATGTATATACGTACATTATATATATATATATATATATATATATATATATATATATATATTAGATATCATACTCTTTCTGATTTTCTCCGTTTATGCGTTAAAAGATATTCAAGTCTTTAATTCAATTTAACTGCCTTAAAATGACCAAAAATCCTTCGGCACACTTGAAAATATTTCGTGGCTTGCTAGTGTGCCATGACACATAGGTTAAGTATTTCTGCTTTAAAGAATCCAGGTAGCATAGTGATAAACATGCCATTTTAAAAACTTTTTAACAATGATTTACTTAGTTATATTTCAATTTATACGTGTACAAAGTCTTATAATTCGAATCTAATAACCTACAACCACTTTTATCACTTTCTAATGTCTATCATACACTTAATGATTTTCTCCGATGATGCGTTAAAAGATATTTAAGTCTTTAATTGAATTTAACTTCCTTAAAATGACCAAAAATCCTTGGGCACACTTGAAAATATTTCGTGGCTTACTAGAGTGCCATGGCACGTAAGTAAAGTATCGCTGCTTTAAAGACTCCAGTTAGCTTAGTGATTAACATGCCGTTTCAAAAAAAATTTAGCAATGATTTACTTGGTTATATTCCAATTCATACATGTATGAATAATTATAACTCTAAACTAAAAACTTACAATCACTTTTATCGCTTTGTAACGTCTATCATACTGATTTTCTCCGATCAAGCGTTAAAATGTATTAAAGTCTTTTATTAAATTTTATTGCCCTAAAATGACCAAAAATCCTTGGGCACACTTGAAAATATTTTGCGGCATGCTAGTGTGCCACGGCACATAGGTTAAGTACCGCTGCTTTATAGACTTCATGTAGCATAGTGATTAACATGGCGTTTCAAAAACTTTTTAAAAGGACTTACCTAGTTCTATTTCAAGTCATACTTGTATGAAGTCTTATAACTCGAAACTAAAAACTTACAATCACTTTTATCGCTTTCTAACGTCTATCATACACTTAATGATTTTCTCCGGTCATGCGTTAAAAGATATTCAAGTCTTTATCCTTATAATGGAGATGTCTCCAACAGTCATTAAAGAACACTTTTACAAGCTTGTCTGTCTACCGACAACTATGTTTATATCTTCGAAATTGTCTTAAAACGACGTTTCTCGAATAAACCTCGACGAACAATGTTAATTAAATCTTGAAATTTCGATTACATGGACGGTAATAACCGCGATTTTAATTTTTACCTTATTCTTAAATGTTGTTAAAAATCAAACAGCATGTTATTTTTCTTTTTTTTTCATTTAAGAAAACAAGGTACTTAAAATATGATTAAAATCTCTTTAAATAATTTTGTGTCTTATAATTATTTTGAAAGAAATAAAAGAAATGTGAAATTTGTTTTACACGAAAATTGCTTCAAATGTGAATCATTTTTATAATATTTATCCATATTAGATGCTATGTATGTGTGTATATAATTTTTAATCTTTTAGTCTTATAGTTTATATTCATAACTTTTTAATGAAATTTTACTAATCTGTTTTGTAAATATTTTTTATGTTACAGAATCTTATAACAACAGAAACTGACTCCATTATTGAGATTAATCAAAAAAATTTTAAGGCACGTCTTAAAGAATGTCCAGGTCACCACTAAAGTGGATAAAGACCATACGACTTAACTACCACTTTTTATTTACAAGATATTTACATCAGCGGTAACAAAACAACCTAGCCACTTCTAACCGCCGCGCTACCAGCGGTTCGTGCTGAGTATTTATACCAGTCGGGAAAGTCCCTGGCGTCTTCTTCCCTCGGGAAATTTGCATTTCTCACTCGGTGAAATCTCCATATCACACAGCAGAAGATGCGACCATGGTGAAAGTCGTTTGCATTGAAAAGTGACGCCACATATGTTACAAAGCGATAAAAATGATTGTCAGTTTTTTTTTAGAGCTATAACACTTCCTACACGTATAAATTGAAATATAACTAAGTAAATCATTGTTAAAATTTTTTTGAAACGGTACGTTTATAACTAAGCCACCGCTATTTTTTTAAGCAGCAATACTTTACTTATGTGCCTTAGCGTGTTAGCATGCCGCGAGATTTTTGAAGTATGCCGCAAGGATTTATGGCCATTTTAAGACAAGTTAATAAAATTTAATTAAAGACGTCAATACTTTTTAATGCCTGATCGGAGAAACTCAGAATAATTATGATAGATGCTATAAAGCGATAAAAGGGATTGTCAGTTTCTTTTAGAGTTATAACACTTCATACACGTATAAATTAAAATATAACTAAGTAAATTATTGTTAAAAATTTTTTGAAGCGGTACGTTTATGACTAAGCCACCGCTATTTTTTTAAGCAGCAATACTTTACTTATGTGCCATAGTGTATTAGCATGCCGCGAGATTTTTGAAGTGTGCCGCAAGGATTTATGGTCATTTTAAGACAATGAAATTTAATTAAATATTTCAATACTTTTTAATACCTGATCGGAGAAACTCTGAAAGAGTATGATAGATGCTACAAAGCGATAAAAGTGATTGTCAGTTTTTTTTTTTTTTTTTTTTTTTAGAGTTCTAACACTTCATACAAGTATAAATTAAAATATAACTAAGTAAATTATTGTTAAAAAATTTTTGAAACGGTACGTTTATGACTAAGCCACCGCTATTTTTTAAAGCAGCAATACTTTACTTATGTGCCATAGTGTATTAGCATGCCGCGAGATTTTTGAAGTGTGCCGCAAGGATTTATGGTCATTTTAAGACAATGAAATTTAATTAAATATTTCAATACTTTTTAATACCTGATCGGAGAAACTCTGAAAGAGTATGATAGATGCTACAAAGCGATAAAAGGGATTGTCAGTTTCTTTTAGAGTTATAACACTTCATACACGTATAAATTAAAATATAACTAAGTAAATTATTGTTAAAAATTTTTTGAAGCGGTACGTTTATGACTAAGCCACCTCTATTCTTTAATGCAGCGATACTTTACTTATGTGCCATAGTGTATTAGCATGCCGCGAGATTTTTGAAGTGTGCCGCAAGGATTTATGGTCATTTTAAGACAAGTTAATGAAATTTAATTAAATATTTCAATACCTTTTAATACCTGATCAGAGAAACTCATACATATTCATTATGCATAAAGGATTTCTAACGCCTTTCAGAATGTAATGATAATTACAGTGTTAACACGTTGACGGACCTTTGTGTCCATAGCCGTCAAAGCGAAGTTCACTGTGTGGCATGACGGCAAAAGCAGTCCAAAACGAAACGGTCGTTTTTAGACTCTACGGCTATAGCGGCACAATTTGCATTAACCGGCGTACAAGTAGAATCCTAGTGTCATGTTTTGGAAACAATTTTTTAGGTTGAATTTCGTTTTCCACCATCTCGTTTTCGAAACCGAAAATAATGTGCAATAATTATAAAATTATAATAATTTTTTTTCTTTCATTATAAACTAACATTTCGTGTAAAACTCCCAAAAATACTTTGTTGCACACAAAAAATTGCTTATTTGAGTCATCAAACCTGTCATTTACGTTTTTAAATTTTTGTTGTTATAGCCGAGATCGTCATATTAGTGTCTAGAGTCCGCTGGCGCCATGACGGTTCCAGGCTTGCAACTGCTGATGTACTTTCAAAAAAATGAGAAAAGTGACAAATAATACAAATTTTTATAGCCCTTCATATGACGGGTATCAGTAAATTTTTAATTCAAGAATTGTAATACCCTATCAGATTAAAATGATTTGATTTTTGGCTGAGCATTATCTTACACACTCAATAATTTGTTTGCCTTCATTTTAAAGTTTCCTGATACTATGAATGCAGTTTAGAATCACGTTGAAATCATTTAGTCAAATCGTGTGGTTGTGTATAAAAAACAAATACAGAAACGAACAAATTTCTTAATTTTCAAAGATATATAGCCTAAACGCTAGATATTTATTAGTCCATGAATTCCTAGATTTTTTAAACGTATTTGTTGTTAATACCGGTGATAATTTCATTGCAGCAAAAATAATCGATGTTAAATTAAAATTAACACATATGTTTTTTATGTAACACAAATATAAAATTATTTAATATCTAAATTCAGTGATAAAAAATAAGAAACTACTTTACGATATTTAAATAATTTAAAATAATAAATGATTAATGAATTTAAAGAAATGACGTCATAATGCTGAAAAAATGTTATTTTTTACCTATTTATTGTGTGATATAATAAATTTAATCCCCTGCTCTTAACCAAAATAGGGCTCAAAATAATGGCATTAAGGGAAGGGGTGGATTTCGAACGTTTTTAAAGACTACAGTATTTTTCGCTGCGATGTGAAGCATATTTATACCAATTTATTTTAGATTCGGATCGATAATTTAGAAGAAGGTACACTTTAAATTTTGCTAACCCTAACTCATCAAGAATCCAATATGGATGCATGTATCCATTCCAGGTCCAACCGCTTCATAAATTTGAGGACAGACGGACAGATGACTTAGGCTATTATTATATAGGGGATAAGTGACTAAACATTGAAAAAAAAAAGCGATTTTTTTCCTACAGATGCTATTATTAAGATTTTTCTATTTATTTTAACTCTAAATCAAATGATTCATGCAAGACATGATTTTAGCGTCAAATACAAAAAGGTTAAAAATTTTGTTTAACACAACATTGCTTTTTATTCAAGAAAATCTATAAATTAGATTTGAATACATAAGGAACAGATGCATTATAGACGCCGGTCCCGTCGGCCATGTTTTTTTTTTTGCGACCAACAGAAAAACGCGTGTTTTGAAAAATCGCCAAGTAAAAAAACATGGCGGCGGTCACATGGCATATATGAAACAAAACATTAACATAACTAAACTTTAAAAGAAAAAAACAGATTAAAAACTTAAAAGATTATTAAAATAAAATTAGCATAATAATTATCACTTTTTACGTCATTTAAAAAATAAATAACAGATTAGTAATATTTATGATATATATCAACATAATAAACACATTATATAGCATTTTAATAAGCACTAATATTATAAAAAATCTAACATGAACCAAAATATCTTCACCCCTCATAACTAAATTAACTAAATCCTAGATAATCATAAGAACAAAATCAAAATGTTCCAAACCAAAGCATCTTGTTTGATTTAGAATATCCCATTACTTTTTAACAATTTCAAAAATAGTAAGAACCGAAATAACTACACCCACCATAACTAAATTACTAAATCCCAGAAAATGATTAAAACGAGAAAAAAAAAAAAACATGACCTAGGCGACTGCAAACCAAAAGAACAGCTAAGAAGAAAATTTCTCGAATAGTGCCGGGTTCTGACGTCAGAAATCACGTGCACCAATGGGGTGCAAGAACACATTAGAGCTGCCATACCCCACCATCAAAGTCAAAGTCGGCAAACACGCCAACCCACTCATCGCCCCATAAAATCGCCAAATTTGGCGACAAAAAAACACGGCGTCTATAATGCATCTGTACCTACATACAATACATTAATTTTATAATCACAATTTTCTGCATATATTAATGATGTTTTGAAATATGTGCATAGCTAGATTACAGTGTCTAAACAAAAATTGGGAAGAAAAAGAAAAATGTGTGTTTTGGCGTACATTACTTTAATGTATTAAATGTACATTTCAGTACAAATGTAGATTTCCGGAACTTCTTTGCGACTTTTTAAAATCACTAAATTCTGGAAACCATAAAGACTAATTACATTTTAATAAGAAAAATAAGATTAGAGCATCCCATTTTTGGTCTTTTATTGAAATATTTTGAAATTAATTCAAATTTTCTTTTTTCAACAACAGACTTTTGCTGTCATACACCATGAAAAAAGTGACTGTTTAAAAGTGACTAAAAGTGATCAATTGTAAAAAAAGTGACTAAAGGTGAGAAAAGTGACGAAATTGCAAGCCTGTATAAATTAATGACGTTTTGAAATATGTACAGACCTAGATTAGAATATTTAAACAAAAATTGTGAAGAAAAAAAAAGAGAAATGTGTGCTTTGACGTAAATTACTTTATTGTATTAAATGTACATTTCAGTACAAATGTAGATTTCAGGAACTTCTTTGAGACTTTTTAAAATCACTGAATTCTGGAAACCATATGAGTAATTACATTTTAATAAGAAAAATAAGATTAGAGCATCACATTTTTGGTCTTTTATTAAAATATTTTGTAATTAATTCAGATTTTCTTTTTTCAACAACAGACTTTTGCTGTGATACACCATGAAAAAAGTGACTGTTTACTTAAAGTGACTAAAAGTGATCAATTGTAAAGAAAGTGACTAAAGGTCAGAAAAGGGACGGAATTGTAAGCCTGCGGTTATAGCCGCAACCTTATTAAAAGTGCTGAATTAATCAAAATTAAGTTTATTTAAGCAGAAAAAGTCAAACTATACTTCTAATATTGTAAGAATTACAAAAACATATAGTTATTTTTCGAACTTCAGTTGTTCCTACTCTACGTCAATGTGTTAACTATGTCTGTGTTATTATCATTAAACAGAACGATTTTAATAATTTAAAATACTCCTTAAAATACATTACATGGGCATTGCATAACGGTCTAGCCTTTTATTTTGCACATTACTTCCTTCCACTTCGCTCTCTTACTATATGCTTAATCTCGTTTCTTTGTAAAATTCTCATTCTATTTTCAAAAATCTTCGGTTCTGGTGTAATAAACAGAACATTCCAATTTAAGGCTGTAAAGGAAAAGAGTTCTTGGAAAAAGAGGAGGCGGGAGGAAAGTTGAAGGAGTGAAGCTCTCGAATTTCTGGAGATTATTGGCATGTCAAGAGAGAAGAACTGGAATATTGGGTCAGCAAGATTTAAGGCGCCGTCAAATTTTATTTTTGGCGTCTTTCATTGGCGATTGGATTTCCGACCTCCTCCCGGATAATGCAGCTGAAATGTCGAGGTGGCAGCTGATTTTTATGGGTGGAATTTCTATTCCTTTGTTCACCACATTAAGATATTAATCTGGCTAGGTGGTTGGTTGAATAGAATTTATTGGCACGGGATTAATCTGTCTGGAGAACCATTAATATGTATAGTTACAGTGTAAGGAGGTATGACTATGACCGAATGAGGTACTTTGATGTAGTAGTGTAACCACTTATACGTGAATAGAATCTGTCATAGACTTTTACTTTCTAATGAAGTATCATAAAAAAAAGCTATATGGGATTAAAAATTTCAAGATCAACTTTAAATGTAATGGAGAACATATAGAGAAGTGAGAATAAAAATGCAAAAGAAGGTTGCTTGTTGGCTGGAGTTATTTGGCATAACATACTTCTGTGATAAACTGTGTCAAACACAATACGGGAAGACGTATATATATATATATATATATATATATATATATATATATATATATATATATATATATATGATTCAGCGTTAAGGCGAATAGAATAATTAGTTCTTCTTAGTAAAAACACTTCTTTATTTAACATGGATTTTCCATTCCAGGCGTCGCTTGCGCCATTTTCATTTATTCGTGGCGAAGATAATCTGGGAATGGTGTTAACAGCTCCAAGTCCACGAGCTAACTGATTCTTCTCGCTTGATTACTCATCAACTTCCTGTGAAATATCTCTGCGCATGACCGCATTACTCAAAGTTACGCAAGCGTGGGTCCTTTTTCATTAATTTTATTATTATAAAAGAGTTCCCTTTTTAAAATAGTTTATAACGCACGTCATTTCCCACTACCCCTTTTTTAGAACTTACATTATATATATATATATATATATATATATATATATATATATATATATATATATATATATATATATAGAGAGAGAGAGAGAGAGAGAGAGAGAGAGAGACAGATAGATAGAGAGAGAGAGACAGATAGATAGAAAGAAAGAAAGATAGATAGGTAGGTAGTTAGTTAGTTAGAGAGATAGATAGATAGATAGATAGATAGAGATAGATACAGATAGCGAGAGAGAGACTGGGAGAGATAGAGAGAGAGAATTACTGTAAGAGACGATCAAATAAAAGTGAAAATATACATAGAGATTTACAAAAACAAAGAATGAGACGAGAAGACAAGCGAACGCAAAAGGAGAATATATATAGAGGGAGTAATGAAGGAGACGAATTACAGACCGAAAAAGACGAGCAAGTGAAAGAGAAGATATGTAGAGAGGTAGTAGTGAAAAAGACGAATTACAGACCAAAATAGACAAGAATCTGAATGAGAATATGTAGAGAATAATTAAGAAGTCAATGAAAATGAGAAGATGAGGGGGAGTAATGAAAAATTACTGTAAGAGACGAGCAAGAGAAGGTGAATAAATATATATATTGGGATTTATAAAAACAAAGAATGACAGGAGAAGACAAGCGAAAGCAAAAGGAGAATATGTTTATTGCGATATCAGATTAAAGGATGTCTGGGAATAAAAATTAGAAGACCAACTTTAACTCAACGGAAAATACATAGAGTAATGAAGAAGACTGGAAGGAAAGAATATATATACAGAGAGAGAGAAGAAGAAAGAATAATAACAGGAAGAGACGAGCAACAGAAGAAGAAGAAGATATATATATATATAGTGAGTTATGATTTGGTTTGGTTTGGATAGCTACGGTCTACTCTTTTGCAACACGAGGGCTTATGAGGCCAGGATCTACAGCTTAAAGCCGATTCCGAACGGCTACGAACATCCATGCTACAGTGGGATTAGAACCCACGAACTCCGGTCAGCACCCTAACCAATCGGCCATCATTCGGCATAGTGAATTATGAAGAAAAATAATGACAGGAAAGTAAAGCCAAAAACATGCAAGCTTTGATTTCGAGCACTACAATCTACTCTTTTGCTCATAAGGACTAATGAGACCGGGACCTACTGCTTAAAGCCGATTCAAAACGGACACCCATACCAGCAGCGGGATTCGAATCCGCAAACTCTGGTACCGAAAAGCAGCGCTATACCAATGAAAAATAATTTTAAGGTATTACTTTAAGTAAACTTAATGTTAACTGTAAGTCTAAGTTCACCCACAAACATCAAAAATAGATTCTTCCCAAAATGTTTCCACAATTTTGGACTTTACTTTCATACATTCCCTGCGTGCCTATTTCTTTCCAGGCAGTGGTGATAAGTTAAGACCCTTTCATGTCTTGGCTCTTCTGACGTTTATGCCCATTAAAGTGAGCTTGGTCACCATAAACTCCCATTAACGCTATCAGCCGACGTCCGCCCGCGATAACGAATTTTATGAGGCACCAAAAAAGGCCCGACAGTTCGTACTGTACTGTGAACCCATTCGCATATAACATGGGTTACCATTACGCGGCTTTTATGCAAATAAAATATCTGCCTTACGGAGTGTAAAGCAAAACTAATTAATGCCCAAAAGTAATTTCTAAACTGTAATCGGACTGTGTAATAAATACTGCACACTATTTATTTCAATATTTCAATAAGTCTAAGAAGCTAGCATATAACCCGGCATATGACGGGATCAGTGAAATTTTTAATTTTCTAGAATTGTAAATGTTGTAATGTACTTACAATCTATACACCAATGTTCGGTTACAAGGGGGAAACACAGTAAGAATATAATACTTTATATTGAGATTTAGACTTTTATTCTGTATATTCATTTACAAATAGATCCTTGGTTATCATATATCATAATCATCATTATTTGTCTTATATTTACACTATAATTATTACAATTCTCTTTATAAGGCGTTATTACGTAGTAACAAGGTTAAATTATTAACAGAGGCCTAAGTTGAGTGACTGTAAATATTATTTTATCTTTATTTCCATTAACCCCTTAAAACATTTGCCCGTGTGTGACACGGGCAAAATTCAAAATAAACATGCAATCACATTATTTACACTTTGTTTGAGTAACAATTTTTTTTATAACTTTTAACTCTTTTTCCACTGTAGTCACCCCCTCCCCCAGATCTAAAATTGCAAAAAATAATTTATTCTATACCTATACATTTTTTTCAGTCATAAAATATATCATTTTTTATCAGCTTTTCCGAAAAAAATTCGTGCTTTAAGGGGTTAAATGCACAGGGGAGCAGACAGGGGCTTTCCTTAAGCGATGCGTCGGTTCTTTAGTTGTTACAGAGGGTCAGGTAGAGGCTTTCCTCATGCGGTGTGTCTGTCCGGGTGTTCGGGCGCACGGGACGAGTCGGTGTTGGTGAGCGGGACTTATGATGTGATGCCCCACTTCTCTCGAATCCCGACTTCAACTCATCTCCTTAACTTCGTTTCCCGACTCCTCACCTCGGTTCCAACGCCCCTTTTTTTCTTCCTTTCCAATCGCTTGTTTTCGGGAAATTTTCCCACATCTACACCCCCTTCGGGAGTGCAGGTGGGCTCATTAAAGTAGCCCCTTTTGTGCAAGCTGACATTATTTTTAGCCCCTGCTCCCATAACTCACGGTTACAGCTCTGTGCGAGCTTGACCGTTACGCTGCCATTCCGTGATCTATACCTTCTCTGCAGGGGTTCCTAAACTTGACGTGAACAATTGGAGTCCTAAATTCCTCTAGGAACATCCTCCCACAGCTGTGCATGCACGTGCAGATCACCGTGGGAAAGTACCTCGGTACAGTAAAATACCCTATGAGGCAGGTAAAAAATGGTTTGTTTTTTTGGCTGAAAATTATCTTGTACACGATTAATAATTTGTTTATCTTTAATGACAGCATGTTAGTCGACAACTTTAACCAAAAACCCAAAATATACACATTAAGTAAAGAAATAAAAGATCATTACAAATTATGACTAGTAAAATTAAAGACAGTTCGCAATCTCAAAACGTCGAAAATTGGATATAATTAACAAACTAATGCTTAACCGCTGGTTAAGTTCAAGTAATCCTAACAGTTAGCTACTTATGTAATCTGCTTTTTGTTATAAACTGAAATGTGCATTATACACGGGTAAATACTGGATGTTCTGTCTCCGATTTCAGTAAAATTGTCTCTGAGTTCCCTATTTATGTAATACTAGCATATAGCCTATCATATCACATATCACATATAGCCCAATAATTTTCCAAAACCGTTAAGTACCATATGAGGCAGGTAAAATAATAGTTTGTATTTTGACTCAGAATTATCTTGCAACAAAAAATAATCGATGATTACTTTAAAATTATTACATATGTACCTAATCTATTATTTAAACCAAATAGAAATGAAAATTATTTACGTAATATCTAAGCCGAGGTTTTAATATTGATAGTGATTATTTGGCGGTATATATGAATGATGTCCAAAATTGAGCGAATCAATTCCAAACCGTGTGGTTATATATAAAAAACAAACACACGAACGAAAAAATTCAGTGACTGTTTAAACTGCATATCGGGATTAAATTAAATTATCATGCGGAAGAATATTAAACACATCTTCGCCTTTTAATATGAAATGTGAACTGGTGCTTGATTTTTCCTTCAATTTTTTTTTCGAAGTTTGTTCTTCGAATTTTTTAAAAATATTTTCATTTGACGAATCTCCCTCTCAACGGAAAAGATAATTAAGATAAATCAATCATAGAAAAATCATGGATAATTAAGGTAAATCAATCATGGAAAATCATGGATAATTAAGATAAATCAATCATGGAAAAATCATGGATAATTAAGATAAACCAATCATGGAAAAATCATGGATAATTAAGATAAACCAATCATGGAAAAATCATGGATAATTAAGATAAATCAATCATGGAAAAATCATGGATAATTAAGATAAACCAATCATGGAAAAATCATGGATAATTAAGATAAATCAATCACGGAAAAATCATGGATAATTAAGATAAACCAATCATAGATCTCTCAATGGAAACGATAAAAAAATAAAAGATGGTGTATTGGTTTTGATATATTACATATATACCCGTATAATAGAAAATAAACATTGCCCGTTGGAGTCGAAATGACTCCGACAGGCGTCCAGTGTTAAAGACTGGTTATTTTAGAAGTGAGACTTAAGGTTTTTTGACTCCTTAATTCAATATCTTTACGTCAAGGAAACGTTTTCTTCTTACAATAATAAAATGTTTAAAGCTGAAAATAAACTTTTACGTCCAAAAAGCTATTTTAATGAAAAGGTTTGTATTAGGAATTTATAATGAAAGGGTTTGTGCGTGCATTTCGTGCTATTTTACGTCAGGGAAACATTTTGTTCTTACAATAATAAAATGTTTAAAGCTGAACATAAACTTTTACATCCAAAAAGCTATTTTAATGAAAAGGTTTGTATTAGGAATTTATAATGAAAGGGTTTGTGCGTGCATTTCGTGCTATTTTACGTCAGGGAAACATTTTGTTCTTAAAATAATAAAATGTTTAAAGCTGAAAATAAACTTTTATATCCAAAAAGCTATTTTAATAAAAAGGTTTGTATTAGGAATTTAAAATGAAAGGGTTTGTGCGTGCATTTCGTGCTATTTTACGTCAGGGAAACATTTTGTTCTTACAATAATAAAATGTTTAAAGCTGAAAATAAACTTTTACGTCCAAAAAGCTATTTTAATGAAAAGGTTTGTATTAGGAATTTATAATGAAAGGGTTTGTGCGTGCATTTCGATGCTATCTATTTTACGTCAAGGAAACATTTTGTTCTTACAATAATAAAATGTTTAAAGCTGAACATAAACTTTTACATCCAAAAAGCTATTTTAATGAAAAGGTTTGTATTAGGAATTTATAATGAAAGGGTTTGTGCGTGCATTTCGATGCTATCTATTTATGTCAAGGAAACATTTTGTTCTTACAATAATAAAATGTTTAAAGCTGAAAATAAACTTTTACGTCCAAAAAGCTATTTTAATGAAAGGGTTTGTGCGTGCATTTTGTGCTATTTTACATCAGGGAAACATTTTGTTCTGACAATAATAAAATGTTTAAAGCTGAAAATAAACTTTTACGTCCAAAAAGCTATTTTAATGAAAAGGTTTGCATTAGGAATTTATAATGAAACGGTTTGTACGTGCATTTAGATGCTATCAAATTTTAAAAAAAAATATCTCGTTTATCTAAGTATATTAACGTACGAAAAAACAGAATAGAGTTCTAGTTGGCTTAAATAATAGATAAATTTACATATGTGATAATTTTAAATTTAATCTCTAATTATTTTTTGTTGCTATGAAAATTTTATCACCGGTATTAACAACAAATTCTATCTACCTCCAGGGTGTAGTGGAAATGATGGTTTCATTCCTTTACTTCCATTAATTACTGTGGAAAAAAAATGGGAAGAACTTAACGATAATTTCGACGTAGCTAAGAAAACTATGAATCATCTTTTTAAATAAATTGAACGCGATTCTAAACTGCATTCACAATATCGGGAGACTTTAGAGGAGTATGAAGATAAATTATTGAGCGTGCACCAGATTATTCTCAGCGAAAAAATAAACCACTTTTACCTGCCTCATAGGGTACTTTACAATTCTGGAAAATTAAAACATTTTACTGATCCCGTCATATGACAGGCTATATGCTAGTTTTTAATGAAAGCGTTTGTATATTACGTGTATTTCGATGCTATCAAACAAATTTTTAAAAAAGTTATCTCGTTTATCTAAGTATATTAACGTACGAAAAAACAGGTTCGAAATTATAGTTCTAGTATTCAGCTGTATAATAAAGCAATATTTTATTCTAGTATTCAGCTGTACAATAAAGCAATATTTTATTCTAGTATTCAGCTGTACGATAAAGCAATATTTTATTCTAGTATTCAGCTGTACAATAAAGCAATATTTTATTCTAGTATTCAGCTGTACAATAAAGCAATATTTTATTCTAGTATTCAGCTGTACAATAAAGCAATATTTTATTCTAGTATTCAGCTGTACAATAAAGCAATATTTTATTCTAGTATTCAGCTGTACAATAAAGCAATATTTTATTCTAGTATTCAGCTGTACAATAAAGCAATATTTTATTCCTTTTCAGATCATACACACGGTTATGTTAAACACTTCATTAAACACACTGTTACGGTAGGTTTCTCTCTCAACAAAGCTTAAATGTTTAAAAGCTTAAAAATTATATATATGTCTGCTGAACACTTTGTAATTTACACCTTCTGTAGCCCCTTTCTACCTTTTAAAGCTAAAACACTTTCGCTAATTAGTTTCAAAACACTTTTTAAAGCCTAACACATTAATCTTTCTCTGGTGAAATCCCTTCGCAGCTTTCTTCGCTAAGAAACTTGTTATGAAATATTAGGTGTTGCCTCACCTTATGTCACCAGCACCGTGACAAATTGAGTTTTTTTTCAACCAAACCATTTATCATTTAGGAGAACAATACCTTAAGAGGAGGGTCACACGATTTTGATTTACCTCCTGGTTGATTTCACATCCATTGTGAAACTTCAGGTGCAAACACATATCACAAACACGGATGGGTAATTCCATACCAAATCAACACAAGGTTTCTACCTGACCCCCTCCAATTTTGATTAAATTTTGTATAGTAAGTGACTTCAAGGTAATAAAGAAAATCCCCAAATCTTATGTTCAAATAATTATTGGTTTGGGAGTAATAAGGCTTTAAAGTTGCCAGATTTGTCTAAAAAGTACACTATCGGCATACCTTTAAATTACACTTGCTACTCACCTAATTAAGCTAGAGATATATGCAAGGTGTTATTTTAAACCTTTTTTAATGGGCTTTCATATGATATACAACACATGATGACTTGAAAATTTTTTTAAAAATTTAAATTTAAATTAAAATTTAAAATTTAAATTTCTCAAAAAGCCAAGTTTTTAAAATGTTGAAAAAAATCTCAAAAATTGCTCATTGTTAATTAATCCTCAAAGTTTCATGTTGGGATCATAATGGGATCACAAGCTACAAAAGTTTTTTGTTTGATATATTTACTATTGCAATAACGAAAATGAGAACATGCATTCATTACTTTTAATCTAACTCATCTGTATAGGATGGCATTAATGTTTACACACTACCTTATCGATATATACTCTAGTAAATAGTACATTTAACATTTGCGAAGATTTTAGAATGAAGAAAAATTATTAAAGTGCATTACTTTTGATGGATGGTGCTACTTATTTAGTTGAAAAGGTATGCCGATAGTGTACTTTTTAGACAAATCTGGCAACTTTAAAGCCTTATAACTCCCAAACCAATTGTTATTTGAACATAAGATTTGGGGATTTTCTTTATAACCATGAAGTCACTTACTATACCAAATTTAATCAAAATTGGAGGGGGTCAGGTAGAATTTGTTCTAAAATTGTGTTGATTTCACATGGAATAACCCGGATCTTAAAATCTGATGTGTGTATCACATGACTTCTTTGTAAGCCTATTATATTATACATAATTATTATCTTCTATTACATGTCACAAGAATTATGTGCATATTCTCTTCAAGATTCAAAGTTAGTTCATTTCTCTAGGTAATGGTATTATTGTATGAGAACAGATTTGTTTCCACATTAAAAAAAGGAGTTTTCTAGCATCTTCAAGGTCCAGATGAACTTTGTATCAATATCAGTAGTCTCTGAAACATGCAACCATATTGCTCTTTATGCAATTCTTTTAATTTTCAAACTAGTGAAATCTATATAATCCCCTATGTAATAATAACCTAACTTATCTGTCCGTCTGTTCTCAAATTCTTGAAGCGGTTGAACCTGGAATGGATAGAGGCATCCATATTGGATTCTTGATGAGATAGGGTTAGCAAAATTCAAAGCGAGGAAAATATATTTTCTCCTAAACTATCGATCTGACTCTAAATTAAATTGGTATAATTATGCTTCATATCACGGCGAAAAACACTGTCGTCTTTATGACGTTCGAAATCCACCCCTTCCCCCTTTTCGAACCTTCAATACCATTATTCCAAGCCCTATTTTCCCGGTTAAAAGCAGGCGATTCAATTTATCAATTTATCACATAATAAATAGTTAAAAATAACATTTTTTTCTAGCATTATGACGTCATTCCTTTAAACATCTCATTTAATCCGTTCTTATTTGAAATTATTTAAATATCGTCTGCATTATTTTCATACATTTTATCAGTGAACTTAGATATTGCATAAATAATTTTCTTTTATATTTGGCTTAAATAATAGATAAAGGTACATATGTGATAATTTTAAATTTAATCACTAATTATTTTTTGTTGCTATGAAAATTTTATCACCGGTATTAACAACAAAGTCAGTCTACCTCCATGTGTAGTAGAAAATTGGTTTCAACCAAACCATTTATCATTTAGGAGAACAATACCTTAAGAGGAGGGTCACACGATTTAGATTTACCTCCTTGTTGATTTGGCATCCACTGTGAAACTTCAGATGCTAACACATTTTGCAAACACGGGTCTTAAAATCTGATGTATGTATCACACGACTTCATTGTAAGCCTGCATATGTCATATGAAGGGATCAGTTAAATTTTTAATTTTCCAGGATTGTAAAGTACCCTATGAGGCAATTAAAAAAATTGTTTCTTGGCTGAGAATTATTTAGCAACAAAAAATAATCGATGATTAAATTTAAAATTATCACATATGTACCAAATCTATTATTTAAACCAAATATAAAAGAAAATTATTTACGTAAAATCTAAGTTCAGTGATAAAACGTATGAAAATAATGCAGATGATATTTAAATAATTTGAAATAAGAAATGATTAAATGACGTCAAAGTGCTAGAAAAAAATATGTTATTTTTAAGTTCTTATAATGTGTTAAATTGATAAATTTAATCGCTTGCTCTTAACCGGGGAAAACAGGGCTTAGAATAATGGCATTAAACGCTCGAAAAGGGGGGAAGGGATGGATTTGGAACGTTTTAAAGACGACAGTATATTATTTCAAGCTTTTTTTCCCCGGTTAAGAGAAGGCAATTAAATCTATCAATTTATCACGTAATAAATAAGTAAAAATAACACTCTTTCTAGCATTATGACGTCATTCCTGCAACCATCTCATGAAATATGTTAGCTATCCAGAATTAGTTTAAAAATTTGTTGTTGTTTCTTGTAATGCCTTTTGAATAAGCCAAAAACGTGAGTTACGGATACACGAGTTAAGGCAAAGGGATCAACATTTCATTTGTTGAGTACTGCTAGGGTGAAAAAACGACGTTGTTCAAGTGGACTTCGTAAGCAGGGACCAAGCAAAAGGCCTCTCGCCATTCTTGGCATGCCACCACCAGAGGTTTCGTTTGGGAACTTGGAGGACATTGCAACCATGAACCTATTTTACTTGCCGTAGTTGGAAACCATACAATATCTTCTCTACACATACCGAGAAGACTGCAAACTATTTAGAATGCCTACACTTTCCCTACACCATACTAGCATTTTAATTAGACTTTCTGGTGCTTCCATACTTTGTCCGTTGTATTTTCGATTAAGAGACGTCAATCTGTTGCTAACACTTTCTGTATACTTCTCAAAAGAATATCCGTAAGAAGACACCAAAATAACAGTTGGAATAAGTTAACTATCAAAATTAGTTTGAAAATTTGTTGTTGTTGCTTATAATGCAACTTGAATAAGCCAAGAACATGAGTCAGGGATACACGAGTTAAGGCAAAGGGATCAACATTTCGTTTGTTGATTTCTTCTAGGGATGACGTTCAAGTAGACTTCATAAGTAGTGACCAAGTAGAAGACTTCCCATTCTTGACTTGTCACCACCAGAGGTTTCGCTTGGGAACTTGGAGCTATATGGCTTGGAGCAACCGTGAACCTACTTTATATTACTTGCCATAGATGGAAACCATATAATAGCTTCTTTACAATACCGAGAAGACTGCGAACCGTTTAGAATTCCACCGCTTTTCCTACACCATATTAGACATGGTAAGACTTATTTTTAATTAGACTTTCAGGTGTTTCCATACTTTGTCCCTTGTATTTTCGATTAAGAGACGTCAATCTGTTGCTAACACTATCTGTATACTTCTCAAAAGAATATCCGTAAGAAGACACCAAAATAACATTTAGAATAAGTTAACTATCAAAATTAGTTTAAAAATTTGTTGTTGTTATTGCATTTAATGGCACTTAAATAAACCAAGAACGTAAGTCAAGGATACACGAGTTAAGGCAAATGGATCAACATTTTGTTTGTTGAGTACAGCTAAAGTGAAAGAACGGTGTTGTTCAAGTGGACTTCGTAAGCAGGGACCAAGCAGAAGATGTCCCCCTATTCTTGGCCTGCCATCACAAGAGGTTTCGTTTAGAAACTTGTTGGCCATTGTGGCCACAAACCAATTTTATGTTCCTCAGTCGCCAGTCAGTCGGTTACGATATCGCTGCCTCTGCAGACTCTACCGCAAGCTGGCTTTAGGTTAATTTGAAAAACCAGACCTAAATGCAGGGCACGTATTAAAATTTGATTGAAAATCTTATACAGTTTCGAGATTAAACCTATATATATGTCATTTTGTGTCATACACACACATACATGCGTAAAGAACATAATTTTTTTCCTCCTTTTTCAGCGTTATTCACGATTTCCTTTTTCAGAAATCCTTTGATACAGAGGAACAATCCAGCAAAAGAAAAAATAGATTTTTTACATATTTATAGTATTCTTTCTCTTAAAAGAAAAGGTTTCCGAACTTCACTGAATCAGGAGGAAGTACAAACATTTATGTCGCTGCATAAAAGCGAACAAAAAATGCGTAACTTTGAGCCATGCAATAAAAGTTACACAGAAAAAAAAAGGAAAAGAAATGGATGAAATAAGTTAAGCATCAAAGAGAAAATCTCTTATTACAACAAAGCCCAAGATTGGAAGAAAAAATACCAAAATAACAGAAACGGACGTGAGGGCTTCTTTGGTCATTAGGTGTGTTATGTTTTTGGAGGAAATTCTTCAATGAAATCAGAGAGGTTTTGCCGATTAACATGGAAATCGGATGTTTCAATAGGGTGAATGAACATCCTGAAGTTGGAAAATCGATTTCCGTGTTTTTGAAGACACAAAAGGCCGAGGGCAATAAAACAGATTTGTATTTTCTGTAAAAGTTAAACACACTTTGGCAGTAGCTAAAAACTTATAAATTTATTTCGTTTGTTATACTGCCACTTTCTATGCGACATCTGCCGAATTCTGGTTGGTTGGCTGAAGTTTAACCCTTTGACAATTTCATTTTTTTTTCCAGAATTCGGTCAAAATATGTCACATTTTTTTATTGCATTTTTTTGTTCATTTTACATTTTTAAGTAAAGATATGTTATTAAAATTAACATTTCTAATATTTTAAGCATTTATTACAACTTTTTTTTTCTTTCTATGAAAGCATCATAGAACTGAAGTTTACCTTTAGTCTCATCGATATCCAAGTTAATTTTTGGAATTCCAGTGAAAGCAAATCTAGGAGGCGGATCCGAAGGATTATCACAATTAATTTTAAAAAATTGTCTTGCTTGACTGATTCCATCTGTACTACTATCAGAGTCACTACTATCCAGGTCATCTAGTAAACTGTTGCTACTATCATTTACAGATAATTCATTTTTTGATTCCGAGTCACAGTTCGAATCACAAGAAATTAGCTCCATACGCTCTGAATTATCCATTATTTAAAAGTAAAAATATATTATTCAACTCTTACATCAATAAAATTATCAGGCAGTAAGTAAAATATAACCAGAAAGCTATACACTGAAAGATAACAATTCGTCTTCTAATACAAAACATGCGAAAAAACCCGAGCTTTGGATCCAATCAGAGTAGAAAATACAATAAACTTCAAACTATTATTTACTGGACATCTATACGAATAATTTCTTAGTAAAATTGGAAAAAAATACGGCCGAAACAGTGCTAGCGAAATAGAAATCAGATTGCAATCAGTAAAGACCCGAAAGCTGTGCCCGTACGCCGTACGGGCAAAACAGGGAAGGGGTTAATGGAACTAATTCCGCATGGGACAAAATGTGCCAAACACAAGGTTATACAAAATTACACCGAGTCATGACGCAAAGTTTATCTAGTAAAATTTTAAAACTTAATAGAAGTATGTAGTGTAAAGAATTAAAACCATGGTATAAAGGCTTTTGAAGCATGACTGTTTCAAAAGTACGTAACGGCAAAGAAAAAAACAGAAACATGGACAAGATAAAAAAAAAGGTGGAAAGCTAGATGAAAGGATAAAATCCAATGGCACGTATAAAGTTAAAAATATTTGGGTAAGGGTGCGAACTAAGTCCCTCATGTCCATGGACAATGATCCAAAACAGGAGACGCGGTCATTGTTGAAATTTGGACACTCGATGAGAATATGTTTCACCGTCATAGCGACACAACACTTAGCACAAACGGGGGGCAGATTCGCCTAGCAAAAGGTGGCGATGCATTAATCGAGTGTGTCCAATTCACAAACAAGAAGTTTTCTTCTAGAAGATTGATGATGCCAGGGTTCAATAGATGATTTCAGGTGATGCAACTTATTTCCTGTTTCTTGGTCCCACAAGTTCTGCCATTTGTCATAGACAATTTTTTAACGTATTTCTTGACGTCACAATAAGGAATTTTGAAGTCTACTTGATTATTTGCCAATTTTGCGGCATTGTCAGTTAGCTCATTTCCTTTAACCCCTTCCAGGTTCATTTTATCTCGGGATTATGGGTTAAAAATGTCAATATTTTGTGCTTATTTTCATACATGAATAGCTTTTTAAACATAACAGCATCATTCGCATACAAAATTTCCAAAAAATCAATGTAAAAAAATCAATATAAATTAATGAGTAATTTACCTGTATAGTTGGCTTTCCATGCGTCAGAAATCATGAGATTTCGGAGTCAATTCACACTAAGTATAAATATAAAGCTTAGGATACCTACCTTTTATCTTGAATTAAATTTTATTTATATTCTTTGCATTTACGTAAATGATTATGAAATTATTAATCAAAATTTGATCATGTATGATACAATTGGAAACACGGTACTGCACAGAGTCCAACATCGCAATCTGGACAGTAGAACCTTGTTTCTCTCCTTACCTTCTTCCCTCTACTGTCTCTCTTTGAGCAGCAAATAATCTAGTAGCCAGAAAAGTAAACAAAAGCATTCGAAACCATAAAAAGCACATGTGAGATAATTCGGGAAAGACTGATTGCACAGTGTAAAATTTCACAGTGCCCGAGCTACACTCGTGATGATTTCGCCTGCCCGAGTTCAGCTCGGGGAAAACCGGGAAGGGGTTAATACCTACATGAGATGGTACCCAAAAATGTATGTTGAAACCCAGAGAGGTAAGATTGTTATAGTATCTGGAATATATAAGGGTTGCTTGCGGAGTTTGGGGCTGACAAAGACTTTAAAACACCAAGAGAGTCAACATAAAAGATAAAATTCCCTTTTTCATGTTTTCGTTCTTGAGAAAAAAAAACCCGGATTTTATGGGAGCAGAAATACGGGGAATTAAAACACAAAGGTCTGTAAAATCATTTATATATTTATCCAATTTTACTTAACATGTATTAATATTTTATTCATGCTAATCACAGCTCTTCTGTTTGTAGACATAGACAAGTCAAATAAATATACATATATCATATACACACATTTGTAGTAGCATCGCTTTTTATAAATAGAGATAGATGTAATATATTAAAATAAAAATTAGAGGAGGTATTTATTGTGAGACCGGGACCTTTAGCCTTCGTGTTGCAAAAAGTAGACCGTAGCGCTCCAAAACCAAACCAATTCTTAAGTATTTTAAATTTGATGAAAAGAAATTTAAAATCTTTAAAAGGCTTTACTTAATTATTTATGCTTTTTTTAAATAGCAATACAATTTTATTGCCTTTAATATTAATGTTAAATTAAAAAATGTATAAAGTTTCTGAAATTAAATTTAATTTTTAAAGTAATATCATTATAAGTATTTCAAAATATTATATACTTTTTTCAAATTAGTCACCAATTTAATCGAAAAATATCACTGTGAATTGATACACTTAAGAAAGTATGCATCACTGAAGAAAATATTTATAATACCTTGAAAATACATAACCTTCCCCTCCCCCGAGTTATTTATTAGACAATTATATGCTTTAGACTTTTATATGTTTTACGATATTTATATGCTTTATCAAACATTTATTGTACTTGAACTCTGTGATAATACTCGAAAATTAGCAGTTTTAAAAGTTAAATAGCACTGGTTAATCAACAGTCCTTTTAAAGGTATATATGTATTTTTATATACTTTAATTTTTCTAAACTAGTAATATTTAAACAAAAGCAAGCATTTACTTATCGATAAATGGTCTTCACAAACCCATAGAGATGATTTATATGATAATTTGGGGTTTAATTTCTCATCCCTTTTCATCGCATTTGTCCAGATTTTACGTGTATGTGGATCTTTGGAAACGCTGAAAAATATCTTCTCATTGCAATTAGTTGCTGTATTTTTACAGAGTGGCACAATACAATATTTATAATATGATTTTTTAATGCCAGACATAATAAAAAAATTTCTATTATATGCGATACTTTACACAGAAATAAATTTAAAAGTCGCCTTTTAACATGTAAACATCATAGGCGCTCGGTGTCAACGTGCAACTCCGCGGTGGAAAAGTATAGCTTTGAGAGACGTTAAAGAGTCCGCTATAAAACCCATTAGAAATCACTAATTACTCCCCCAAATTAAAGAAAAATAGCTACTGTCCTGCTTACTTTTTTGTCTTCTGTCGTTTAAAATTGAAATTAGTAAACGTGAAAATTCCTCATTCTTGGTATGAGTGTACTTGTCCTCACTTTCAAACAATCGTGTTCTAAACAAAAACACGCCCCGATTCGAAATTTGGAAGGTCATGCTGCCGAGTCCCAGAACAATCGAATGTTATTGCACCAATGGCGATACTACATATTAAACTAGATGATTATTGATGAATTCGCAATTATACAAAAATTTCGAATTTCCGAAGTAGGTTCGGAACCCAATTATTTCGAATAATCGAAGTTCTGCTGTACTAAGATACGACCTTTTGTTTTCAGGAGAACGGAAATTCATATCTTTCTTTCCGATTGCGTGCTGTTAAATTAAGTTACAGCGATCCCAAATCAATGAAAAATGGCCCACTGAACTCCAGTCAGTAACAAAAGCACAAAGTTTCTGCCCTGACGGAAAAATTATTCCGGTGCCGCACGCCAAATCAGAAAACCTTTCGAAAACGCACAACACCGATCACCAGTATTATATGTGCTGTCCGATCACGCATGTGAACGCCAAAACAAGCAGCGCGCGGTCGCCACGGGAATATTCTCGAATAACATGACCCACTTCAACTGAATCGATGGCAGGAAAAGAAACGGAAAAATCAAGGTCCGAAAGAATAAAAAGAAAAAAAAATTCCACCTCTCAATTAAGGCATCGATCCGATGCAAATATGAAACCCAATCAACTTTTGGAAAGTCGTTTTACGCCAAAGCATGGAAAAGAAAACAGAGATAGGATTCCACAGAAATGAAGAATCAGCAAGTTTGAGGAACCAGAACAGTGTTATTTTCTACCAAGCTTGCTTCTACGTTTTTAAACGTGGGTCCATCTATTTGCTACCTTAAAATTCAAGTTGGAACTGAAGAATTCAGAGGATTTCAGGAAACAGAAGAGTGTTATTTTCTGCCACGCTTGTTTAAATCGAGGTTTTTGAACGTGGGTGCATATATTTCCTACCTTAAAATTCAAGTTGGAAATGAAGAATTCAGCGGATTTCAGGAAACAGAAAAGTGCTTTTCCTACCAAGCTTTTAAGGCATGAATTTTATAAACGTGGGTCCATATGTTACCTACCTTAAAATTCAAGTAGGAAGTGAAGAATTCAGCTGATTTCAAGAAACAGAAAAGTGGTATTTTCTACCAAGCTTTTAAGGCGTGGATTTTATAAACGTGGGTTTATGTTACCTACCTAAAAATTCAAGTTGGAAATGAAGAATTCAGGGGATTTCTAGAAACAGAAAAGTGTTATTTTCTACCAAGCTTGCTTAAGTTTCGGTTTCTATAAACGTGGTTCCATATGTTACCTACCTTAAAATACAAGTTGCAAATGAAGAATTCGGCAGATTTCAGGAAACAGAAAAGTGTTATTTTCTGCCAAGCTTTCATAAGTCGAGGTTTCTGAACTTGGGTGCATACATTTCATACCTTAAAATTCAAGTTGGAAATGAAGAATACAGCAGATTTCAGGAAACAGAAGACTGTTATTTTCTGCCAAGCTTGTTTAAGTCGCGGTTTTCATAAACGTGGGTCCATATGTTTCCCACCTTAAAATTCAATTGGAATTAAGGATTCAACGGATTTCAAGAAACAGAAAAGTGTTATTTTCTACCAAGCTTGCTTAAGTCGGGGATTTTTTATAAACGTGGGTCCATGTTACCTACCTTAAGATTCAAGTAGGAAATGAAGAATTCAGCAGATTTCAAGAAACAGAAGAGTGTTATTTTCTGCCAAACTTGCTTAAGTCACGGATTATATAAACGTGGGTCCTATGTAACCTAGCTTGAAAAGTTGGAAATGAAGATTTCTACAGATTTCAGGAAACAGAAAAGTTTTGTTTTCTGCCAAGCTTTCTTAAGTCGCAGTTTTTATAAATGCGACTCCATATGTTACCTTATGTCTATGTACTCCATATGTCTACCTTAAAATTCAAGCTGGAAATGAAGAATTCAGCAGATTTCAGGAAACAGAAAAGTGTTATTTTCTGACGAGCTTGCTTAAGTTGCGGTTTTTATAAACTTGGACCCATATGTTACCTACCTTAAAATTCAAGTAGGAAGTGAAGAATTCAGCGGATTTCAGGAAAGAGAAAAGTGTTATTTTCTGCGAAGTTTGCTTAAGTCCTGGTTACTATAAACATGAGTCCTTATGTTACCTACTTTAAAATACAAGTTGCAAATGAAGAATTCAGCAGATTTCAGGAAACAGAAAAGTGTTATTTTAACCAAGTTTTTAAGGCGTTGATTTTATAAACGTGGGTCCATATGTTACCTACCTTAAAATTTAAGTTGGAAATGAAGAATTCAGCAGATTTCAGGAAACAGAAAAGTATTATTTTCTACCAAGCTTGCTTAAGTCGTGGTTTTTATAAGCGTGGATCCACGTGTTACCTACCTTAAAATTCAAGTTGGAAGTGAAGAATTCAACAGATTTCAGGAAACAGAAAAGTGTTGTTTTCTGCCAAGCTTACTTAAGTCGTGGTTTTTATAAACGCGGGTCCATATGTTATCTACCTTAAAATTCAAGTTGGGAAAGAAGATTTCAGCGGATTTCAAGAACCAGAACAGTGTTATTTTCTGCCAAGCTTGCAAAAGTCGCAGTTTTTATAAACGTGGGTCCATATGTTACCCACTTTAAAATTCAAGTTGGAAATGAAGAATTCAGCGGATTTCAGAAAGCAGAAGAGTGTTATTTTCTGCCAAACTTGCTTAAGTCACGGTTTTTAAACGAGGGTGCATGCTAAAATATAGGCACAAGGAGCATGCACCTCGCATTAGTCCTTGTGCTGCAAAAAAGTAAACATTAGCGCTCCAAACCAAACTTCACTAACTTTAAGCAGAAGGTCCCGGTCTCATTATTCCTCGTACTGCAAAAAAGTAAACCTCAGCGATCCAAACCAATTTTAAGAAGAAGGTCACGGTCTCATTATTCCTCGTGTTGCAAAAAGGTAAACCTCAACGCTTCAAACCAAACTCAACTAACTTTAAGCAGAAGGTCCCGGTCTCATTATTCCTTCGTGCTGCAAAAAAGTAAACCTTCGAGCTCCAAACCAAACTTAACTAACCTTAAGCAGAAGGTCCCGGTCTCATTATTCCTCGTGCTGCAAAAAGGTAAACCTCAACGCTTCAAACCAAACTCAACTAACTTTAAGCAGAAGGTCCCGGTCTCATTATTCCTTCGTGCTGCAAAAAAGTAAACCTTAGCGCTCCAAACTAAACTAATGGAAAAAGAAAACAGATTTGATTCCACGGAAATGCAGAATCTACGGGTTTCGAAACCTAGAACTTTTTTTTTCCTGTCAAGTCTTCCATTCGCGTGGTTTCTTAACGTGGTGCATGTGTTTCCTGTTTTAAAATTTTTATAACTTCGAAGATCAAATAAGAGATATGATAATCCTAAAGATAAATCGTCTTCAAGCTTAGGTATGATTCACTCAAGGATTTGAGGTCTGACGAGAGACGTGCAAGTTTCTGAAAATGATTTTGCAGATACGCTTTCTAGAACTAAAACTGATTCTATTACAAAAGCACCTATTAACACTAGATTTACGAATGTTGATCATATACCTATTTTTACTGAAGTTAGCCAATTTGACTCATACAAGAAAATTGGAGTTTTTTGCAAAGAAAATAGTTCCAAATTAATTTAAATGAAATGTTTACTATCAAAAAATTCACGGAAAACATTTTTTACATATAAAATCTGTTTTTGAAACCCATTTTCAACAAGCATTTCTATTACGCTTAGCACAATGGTTTCTACATCTGTTTCTTTTGCATGATTGTCGAACTTGACAATTCTTCCATGGGTCAGTAAGTAACATGAATTTCTGTCATTGGAATGGAAGTGTTCTCGATTTCTTCTCTAAATTTACTTTATACTATACTTTATATATTTTATATTTACTTTATACTATATTTATTTATTTTCATATACATTCTATGAGTTAAATTGAATCACAACCGTGAAAATAGTTATACCCCGTTTGATAATGAGAAATGAAGGGG
>CM063507.1:69098059-69135559 GCA_032207245.1 Pardosa pseudoannulata | reverse complement strand
ACGTTTGCTGAACATAAAAGTTTTTCGCAGAAGTCCGAGGCGCTGCTTTTTCGAAGCCGATATGATACCATACAACTAAAGGCATAATTTTCGCTTCAGTGCTAGTAGAATTCTTATAAGTTGAGCTGTTTTTATAATTATAAATCAACTACTCGTAAGTAAATATTTTATTTATTGTAATGTTTAAATTTATATTCATAATAAATAACCCGTTTCAGAATGGAGAACTCAGATGTCTCAATTAAAGATTTATTGGAAAATCTATGTTCTATGCACACCCTGCATGGAAACCTACCGCACGCCACTGGTAATGCTATAATTTCTTTCAATCATTCCAATGTAAAGAGACAAGATTTCTGAAGAGAAATTAGACCCATTCCACTTGCGTTTCAATATTCTTCGCTGAAAGCAGGCAAAGCGTTATAGGTCGTGTTGTTATGGCAACGGCATATTAGTTGAATGGGGAACGTGACGTCAGTATACATTGCACTTAAATTGTGTTGTTTTACCCCATATTCATACGCTTCTCAATGAGTTCGCTGTCTTTTTATTAATTAATGTTTTAATTTCTAACTTTAAAATTCCAAATCTGACCTGTATGTTATTAGATAATTATAAAAAAAATGGCTCAGTTTAGAGAAAACTCTAATCGAGGTTCTACTATATCATAATGAAGAGATAACTCACTCTCTTCAGCTGAAATATTCACTCAGAAAACAATTCGACCCAAGTAACTCTACCAATATTGTCCGCGTCCGAAAACTGGTGTCGGATTTATTTACGTCCTATTAGTCGTCTGCACAAAATGAAAAACATCTGCATCAGAAAAAAAAATGGGGGAGGGAATCAACAACGATGCGTAGAGTCAGGGTCATGTTCCCATCAAATTACGGCTATCTCCTTTTTATGGCGGCGATAAACTGTAAGCCAGCTGATCCGACGGCCTCGATCAATAAAGAATGGATCATTCCGAGCAGTTATTCTTAGTAACTCGCCGTATATCAAGGGAAAGAAAACTCCCCTGGAAATACTTGTCTTCCAACATCAATTCTGGATATGGATCTAGTTAAATCATTGGCCTCCAAAAGTTGCTATTGAGTCAGTTGAATGGCATTCTTGCGATTACTTGAAACTAATGGAATTGTGACAATTTTTCGCGTGAAAGATTTGCATATGAAAGAGATACTATAGCTGCTACCATATTACATCGACATATGTCACTGGTGATTTCTGCGTCATAATGATGTCAGATATGGCCAGAGATAGGAATTTGATACCATAAATTTCCCTCTGACATCTTTATGACGCAGAAGTCACCAGTGACATATGTCGACCGTAATATGGTAGCACCCCAAGGCTGCTACCATATAAGGCGATTTCCCGCAGCAATGCACATCTCAACTTATGGTAATTTTGGCTTTATTTTCAAACTTAAAGGCAATTTATTGGTTGCCTATGGAGCAATTTCTCGCAACGTCACGAACTACTATTGAGCCCTTCCCATTCATTTTAATGTTTACAGCAGCCAACAGACAAACAATAAATTGCCCTTCCGTTTGAAATTAAAGCCAGAATTGTCATAATTTGAGAATTTGCCCTACTGCGTAAAATCGCCTTATTGGCTATCGTAAACTTGAAAATGAATGGGAAGGGCATTAAAGCCCTTCATGACGTTGCATGAAATCGCTCTATTGAGGTTGAGATATCTCACTGATGACTTTTGCATCATGCTTACGTCAGAAGTACCCAGAGATGGGAATTTGGCGCCATACAGTCCCCTCTCTGACGTCATTATGACGCAAAAGTCACCAGTGACATATGTCGACCGTAATATGGGGTGCTACCATATTACAGTCCACATATGTCACTGGTGACTTCTGCGTCACAATGATGCCAGAGAAATTCATGGTACCAGATTCTCATGTCTGGCGATTTCTGACGTTATGACGTAGAAATCACCAGTAATATATGTCGTAATATGGTATCAGCCATGGTAGCACCCTATACAGCAAGTCTCCAGGTAAATCAAACCAACACAACTTTGTGTACCAAAATTTTAGTGTGCTACCGTAATACAGTCGAGATACAGTAGTCTCGGACACGTCATGGACCACACCTAACTCGAATTATTGAAAATTATTAATTTAATAAATTATAAATAAAACACAATTTTTAAATTTCGAAGTATATTTCAATAAAAAATGTACTTATTAATTGCTGAAGATACGTTAAACTACATCTTGAAGTAAATTCCAACTGTTTGTTGTTTAAATACATTGTTCCTTTGACGAGCGGCAATATCACGCCATCTTTTGAGCACCCCACTGTCAGCTGGAGTCGCCTTAGGTTGTTGTTCTACGTGCTTCATGGCAGTTCTAGAGATTTATATATATATATATATATATATATATATATATATATATATATATATATATATATATATTATATATATATATATATATATATAATTCTATCTTAATTTATTCCTATATTATTCTAAATTTGTCGGCTGGGAATCGCCTTAATTTGTTGTTCTACGTGCTTTATGACGGTTTCTAGAGATTTATTATTCTAAATGTATTCTATATATTATTCTATCTTAATTTATTTCTACATTAGTCTAAATTTTATTTATTTATTTATTTATTTATTGTACGTCAGATTTAACTCCGATTTACTTGGAAACTGGAACAATAGAAATTAGACTCGAATAATAGAAACTCTGCCGTATGTCACAGGAAACATACGCGTCGTAATGATGTCAGAAGTCGTCATTATGAAGTGACAGGAAGGGTAATTTATAAAACCAAATTCCAATGTCCGGCGACTTTTGGTGTCATTATGACGTGGAAGTCGCCTGCGACATATCTCGACCATAATATGGTAGCCCCATATTTTTCAAAATGCTGGAATGTCTGAATCGCGGCTGTATTACAAACAAGATAGAAGAAAGGCGAAAATTAACATGTCACGGAGTTCGAAGTCAGCCACAAAATTCTTACAAGTCTTTGGAAATCATTTCAAACAAATGGAATGAGTAGCAAACGTCAGGGAATAGGTCGTATTCGAAGTATGAAGCCTGCAGAAGATGAGTGTATAGTGTTATCGACAAAAGGAACCGACGCAGTACATTTACTGAGGTAGCAAATCAGTTTCTCTCCACTACTAGCAAGCGAATTTCCTGAAAAACTGGTGTCCGCCATCCTGTTGTGTGCATCGAATTTTCTAGACATCACCGCTCTGCCAGTTTGCAATGGTATCGTCAGTATCGCAATTGGTGGGAAGATGCCTAAATTTGTGTATTGTTCTAAGATGTAAATATGTTCATTCTTTCGTCTGATTGTGGATGACAACTAATCTAACGTGCAAATGGTTCAGCAAACATGCGAGAAAAGCACCGATATCCTACATGTAGTATTATGGTATGGCCTATGATCATAATCAGTGGCCATACGCCTTTCTACGTGCTTCCTGCTGTGACTATGACTGGGCAAAGATACATTAATAGCGTTCAGCTGCCTCATGCACGCATGTTTCGAGGTACATTTCATGGACATCAACACAACATGTTATCGAACAGTCGTTGCCAACGAGTATCTAGATAGCGAGAATATTCAACGCAAGAATATTAATGGCCATCCGGTTTTCCAGAACTGATTCCTAGTGAAAATGTTTAGAATGTTTTGGTGAAGAGTCTGGCTGATCGAGAATGCCCTCCAATGGGCAAGAACATTCTCAACCATGCATTGACAGAGGAATCGTATAAATTATCCCTACAGCTGTTAGATAATGTTGTGCAAAGCAGACAAGACGTATGGAATTCTACATGATTACCATGAAGGGCTCGTCCTTCATGGTAATCATATCCCGTATTGACATCTTGCAACAGAATACCTGTAAACGGTAATTGCATTTTATATCATATTCACTTTTATGTATTCAGCACAAAATAACCGTTTTGTCGCTGGCACATTTTCCACACCCTTTTATATTTTGGAGCGAAATTAATTTTATTATAAAGGCCTAGAATTCTAGTATTTTATTTCGCTTTATCGCTAAAAATTCGTTAAAAAATATCGCTAAAACTCTAGCCAAGATGATAAAATAGAAAAAATGCTTTTCTAAAAAAGATAAGTTTAGCATTTAGCAGATGCAAAAATATTATATACATATATATTTTCAAAATTATATTTCTTTTCATTGAACTTTAATAGTATAGATATGTTTTTATGTTACTCGGAATACCAAAATATCAAACGATAATAATGCCAACCTTGAATAACACTGTCATTTTTTGACGCCAACTTAAGAATGGAAATGCGCGTGGAGCAAAATTAAAGTGGCATTTTGGTCGGTTTTTCGTTAATATCTTTCGAACTAATTAGAATATTTGAACGTGAATGGGCGAAATGACTTCCCTGGGTAGTTCTGAGTCTTTTGGTACCTTCAGCGCCCTTGTGAGACAGTGGTTTGTGAGGAGATAGACGCAGATAGGTAAAAACATACAAATATAGTCAGGTTTTAAAATATAGGAAGATTTATACTTCGTCTTTCAATAATTATTGTTTTTTTCTTTTAAGTGGCTAGAAATGTAAAATATCGTCTTTAAATTGAGATCTTGTTAAACAAAGAACTAACTGTATAAGGTTTGATATTATTTTGCCCGCTGCAAAAGATATTTTAAGATATCCGTCTACTTTGAAACATCATTTTTTTTTTTTGCCAAAAATCATAATTTTTTTATTTCTCTGCTGTAAAATTTCAACTTTTAGGCTTCTAAATCTGCTTTTGTTTTGTCTCTACGGCATTTTAAAGAAAAGTTACAGCTGTTTAAACATCAGTGACAGCTGTAAAAACAAAACAAGTAGCGACTTCGGAACCGGAAGTTGTGAATTTAAAGCCTTTAAAACAGCATTTTTTGGACAAAACTTTTTAAATTTTCATGAAGATTAATTTAAACATTTTTCTAGTATTTTTAATAATTAGCAACTTGGTAATTAGAAAGTTTTGAGGCAAGAAAGTGTGAGGAATTTTAAACATGTATTTTAATTTTTTAACAGTTAAAGTTGCGTTCATAAACTTCAAATGCGTTTTTCTCGGAACGGTGTTTTTAATAAAATATTGAAACTTGAAATGTGATTTCTCAAAACGTTCTTAAAATATTTTGTTGAAAATTATTATGAATGCTTTTGATAGTATTTACTAGTGAATGACCTAAAAGCTTTAATTTTTAACGATGTTACACTCATAGTTAGATATAAAGGTAATGAAAATTCGTTAAAAATTCAATGTGTATGATTTTGAAGGACCAACATTTTTTACTAAATGTAAATTAAACAAAGATTTTAGGTGATTCACTAGTCCAGTGTATAAGAAATGTGTTGCGTCAAAAAATATTGAAATAATTTAAATTATTAAAAAATTAGACTTTTTGGGAAAAGCCCGATTATTTTACTAAATTTTCTTCATTTACTAGAAATTTTAAAAAATTTATTCCTGGAGAAGTTTTTATAAGTGCAATCGTCTATGATAATATAAAAAAATAAATTTAAAAATATAAAAACATAAACTAGTTTCTACGTTTAAAAAAAAAAGTTCTCCGAACGTAGACGGATACCTTAAGTACATTTCTTTTATCGGTAAAGCGTGAAGAAAAGTAAAAATAACAAAACACATTCACTTTTAGACCAGTACTCAAAAGTATAACACTTGTGTCCAGTTACAGAAACCAACCAGACAAGAAAAAAAAAATAATTGTTGATTAAATCAATGGATGGACACGAATAAGGGATTCTTCAAAGCTAGCTGCATTTGATAAGAGAGTAAATTACGCATTTTGTTGTCTTTAAAACAAGATAAAAAGACAGTTGCACGATTCGCAAACACCTAATGCACAAAGGATCCGCCAAACAAGTGGATAACAATACCTCAACAAAAGAACTCAAACAAGAGCAGGAATAATACTTACTGTACAATACAAATGAATTCCATTGCCAGAAACAACAACTAATACAGCCAAACCCGATTAGGGTCATTATTGAAGCACATCAATCATTTTCAACCAATTGTCGAAACGGTCACGTATATCAACTACACGATAATGGCATACAAATAGAATTATTCTCAAAAGCAGTGAAAAAGAACAATCATATCATCACTGGACACATAGAAATAGAATAGTTTGCCACTAAATGAGTTTAATAAGAACCGATTATAGCAGGGGTGAGCAAATACTTTTAAGCGCGGGCCAAAATGAAATTTTCAAACTGTCTCCTGGGCCGGAGGACTGTACCGCGTACGCTGTGCACACGCGAATGTTTTGGGTGGAGTTTTTTTCCCTGCCCAAGAAATTTTCTCGACAAAAACACTATAAGTATCATTTTAAAGCATTTGGACAGAGAAATTTGACAGTTAATAAAAGACAATACCAATAATAAATTGTCTTACTTAGGTGTATATGCGAACCATTTGTGCCCAGTAAAATATCTCACGTAATTTTTAAAGAAATATGATCCATTATATCAAATTAATGGTCATTAAATAAATCAGTTAATGAAAGATTTTGTTTTGATATTTATTTATATCTTAACGATACAAATTATTTTATTTTGATCATAGTTATTACCTTTTTATATTTATATTACATTTTGTAAATATAATAGTAAATAGAATTATAAAAAGAAAAGACAAACATCAAACGCTAAAATAGAATAGTTTTTGTTAATACGAAACGTGAAATCGGGAATGTTCATTTGATATTATTTCTTCAAAATTTGGATCCAAATCACTTCTAGCAATCCTTAATACCGAGTGTAGATTTTCTTCAGTAATTTGTGATCGATATTTATTTTTCGTGTAAAATTTTACCTACAAAAAGTCCACTTTTTCAATTTATTAATATATTTGAAAAATAACAAACATTAGTCTCAACAGAAATGACGAGTATGCGACTAGTGCTATATCAAAATAAACAGTACGCGTGCTGCGGTCTGTCGTCCCTCGAAGAGTGAGAGAAGTGCAAGTTCTATTCTATGTAGCAGTGGCGTGCTGTAGGTGTTCATGCAGGGTGTGCAGAGAGCAACAACAACAATAATAATAAAACCATAAAAATGTACATTAAACACTTCTTAATTGTTTATTATTCTTTTGTACACAAAAACCATGCGTCTATCCGTATTACTAATAAAATAACGAAAAGCTTATATTTCCACGAAAAACTTCAGCAAACGTAGCACTTACACGGCGCCCGCCGCTGCGGTGCCTCATCAGGATGCTCATTGGTGCCGACAAACCGAAAGTCTAGTCCACGTGCAGAGGATTTCACTGCACGCTGGCGCAATAGAACGAACTGTTTCTCGTTCGGTCAGTGGATTAAATTATATTTATTAATTGTTTTTAACATTTGGAAATCCTATATTCTGCGAAAAACATCTTGACAATTTTTAAAAACAAAACCAGGGATATGGTGTTACAGATATAACTTATATACTGTCTGTAAAACACAATGAATGGTAAAATTTGGACTGTTCTGTTAGAATTCGTTTCTTTTTTGTCTAACAAAACAAAATTGTTTTTCAGCGAATTATTTCTATAAATATAATACATCACCGAAATTACTTTACCACACTAAAACATTTCCCTTTATATTGATGAAATACTTCTTTTATATTTCCATGAAAACAAAATCTTACAATATATAAATTTAAACATTAACCGTCTGCAAAATCGTATGGCCAGTTAATCAGTTAAAAAAACCAAAAGCGCTTCAGCACGTAAGTCCCCGCTCTAATACAACGCTTAATAAACCGTACCTTCGGATGATTCTGAATGCCAAGTGCAGGAAAAATAGCTGCACTTGCCTCAGTGCTATAGTATGCTGTGCTTCTCCAGTAGCCCATATAAAGCGTGATTTTCTATTAGTGCGCAGTGCGTACACATAAAAATTTCTTATGTTTGTTTGCTTTTGAACGCGCTACGTGGTGCAGCACCTAGTACCGCACGCACTGCGAGAATACAAGCAAGCAAATCAACATAATATTTGAATATATTATAAATAATATTTATTATATACCATATAAAGATAGGTAGACATAGGTGCAGAAATTTATTGTCTCTCATAATTTTGCTAGGGTGTGCAGTGCACACCCTGCACATATGGACCGCACGCCACTGCTATGTAGTAAGCCGACCACACGCTGTTACCATTAAAGTAGGGATAGGGTAACAGCTGTTCAAATTATAATACTCTCTATTATTTACATATTTTTCATCATTTATATGTACACTACGCATACAAATACTGTTGATTTCAACAAAATAGCATATAAGAGATTAAAAAAAATTGCAAGCAGGATTATTCAACGGCCGGATAAAGTAAGCAAAAGGGCCTCTGGATTATAGTATCAAACAAACGCCAAACGGAAAAAGTACTACTTGCAAGGTTAAAGAATTGGTTTTAACGGAGTACCTAGCAGTGAAAAATTCATTACTTCAACGGCCGAACAAAAAACATAATTTAGACCATCAGTTCATAGTAGCCAATCGTGAATTTAGAACGCCCACTGCAACTTCCGAATCAAAAGATTTGAAATTCTGCAAGGTTTCTGATTTAGTTCTCATATCAAAGCTGTGAGAAAAAAAAGCACTGTCTAATTAAAAGATTAATTACACTTACCAAGTTCTGATTGCCATATAATACTGCCTGTAGAAGCGGAACGTAGGGGATACAAAAGCAGCGCTCGAAGAACAATTTCTATGGTATCTCGCCTAATTGGCTTGTTAGTCGCCAAAATTGCAAAGTTTACGACGGTTTTGATGAGCGACTATAAGGATTTGGTATGTTTCAGAAGGTTCTATGCCCAGAAACGAAATTTTAAAAACTCAAGCGTTGTACATACTTGGCGAAGGAGAGATGCAGCCAAGTTATTTGGCGAAAAAGAAATCAGTTCATATCGCGAGCTTTACTGTGTCAAACAAAAAGGATTCTACAATTGGATTTCCAACACGATACCTACGATAAAACAATATTTAATTGCCCAAATCGTAAAAAATTATACTTACAGCGATAAAGTTCTATAATAGGCTGGTTGTAGTGGAAAGGGACCTAAAAGTAGGCCATTGCCTGGGATAAGGCTACGCGGGAAAAACTTGGTTTGGTGGTTGGGCTTGGTGTGGAGTGCTACGGTCTACTTTTTGCAACACGATGGATAATGAAACCGGGACCTACAGCTTAAAGCCGATTCCGAACGGCTACGAACGTCCATGCCACAGTGATAATCAAACCCACGAACTCCGGTACCGATTTTATCAGCCAACTAAGGACCAACAATTGCCGATTTATTGTTTCTGAAGGCCCCTCCACACTATGGTCCACTGAAAGCCATTAGAACCGTCTGGAGGGGGTATCGCTTACCATGGTCGATGGTGGCAGACGATAAATTAGCCTTGGTGGACGATGGCTTCGGAGGTGATTTTCCCCCAGAGACCAAAGGCAGCCATATGCGCAGCTGAAGTGTGCAGCAGACCGTATGGACGAATCCAAGCGATCGGCTCATTTAGTGGTCCAGTGTGTCGTCATCCAAGGTCACCATTAGGAAGTGGTGAACAATTGGCCATAGTGTAGAGGCTACATAACAGAATTCTAACATGTTAGGATGGGCCAACGATAGCCAAAGGAATGTAAACGAAATAATAGCATGGACAAACTGAATGCCAACATACGTATTATGATGAATCAACGAGGGCCAACAAGTTATCTCAGATGTGTCTGCCATTTTGTTGAATTTGAGATTTGAATTTTTTATAAAAAATTTTTATACTTTGTAGATTTTGTATGCATTACTTAATAATTATTTTGCATGAGAATAAAAATAATTTTTATAAATTAAGTTTTATTTTTCAAATTAGATATTTTTTTTTTATATTAACTCTATCTACAACTATAAAAAAATTCACAAACAAATGAAACAAATAAAAAAACAACTAACAAATGAAAACCAATAACTTGAAAAAATGAATGGTACGCACAGTGAAACAGGAATTCTAGAATGTGCTCTTAAGGATAAAAAGGTTGGGGACTCTTGATCTAGAAAATAACATTTTTCGTTTAAATTTGGGGGTTATCTTTTATAGATGTTACAACCTCGTCAAAAATGAAAACGAATCTCCTCAAGAATTAACGAATCTTTGAATCATTGATCATCAACAGGACTGTAAATTCTAGACAGGAATTCTAGAATGTGCTTTTACGGATAAAAAGGTGGGGGACCCTTAATCTAGAGAACAATAGTTTTCGTTTAAATTGAGGTTATCTTTTTATAGATGTTACAACCTCGTCAAAAATGAAAACGAATCTCCTCAAGAATTAACAAATCTTTGAATCAATGAACCATTCATCATCAACAGGACTGTAAATTCTAGACAGGAATTCTAGAATGTGCTTTTACGGATAAAAAGGTGGGGGACCCTTAATCTAGAGAATAACATCTTCGTTTAAATTGAGGTTATCTTTTTATAGATGTTACAACCTCGTCAAAAATGAAAACGAATCTCCTCAAGAATTAACAAATCTTTGAATCAATGAACCATTCATCATCAACAGGACTGTAAATTTTAGTTTAAGATAAGTTGAATTTTAGTTTATACCAGTTTATATATCAGTTTCAAACTTTAGCTTCACTTAAGTTTAGCTTGGCAAAAATATGAAAAACTAAAAACTCCTGTCAACAATTTGTACTCTACATAATAATTTCCCAGAAATATTGCTAATATCTGCTATTTTTGGAACATGAGATTTTGAGGCACCATAGGCCCTTTATAACCAATACTAAGCTTTTGTAAGTGTACACATTTATTAGTTTATCTACTATTTCACTTTTATCCAGCTTTTATTCTTTGGGGACACTTGATTTTCTAGAGCTGTTTGTTTTTCACTCAATTGTTTCTTCTACATTTTCGAAGAAATTATCCCTGCATGATAATTTTCCCTTTTATTTCTCAGAAATTATGCCAATATCTTCTAACAATTTCATTTTTATCGAGTTTTTTATTAATTTAAGGAGACTTGATTTTCAAGTGTATTTATTTTTTCACCGAAGAATTGTTTCTTCGACATTCTCTTGGTTGGCAAAGCTATCAAGTAACAAACGATTTTTTTATCGCAATTTTTTTTTGGCAACGATTTTTTTTTCGCAAAGAATATTTTAAATCAGTTATTTACTAATCTTTCTAGATCAAGGAAAATTACGAAATCCAATTAAGTTAGTGCAAGCAAGTAAAAATAAAAAACTTAAATATAATATGAAAAGGAACTATCACGATATTTAATCAGAATATTACAAAATATTGTCTTTATGTGTGGATGAACTAAATGACAGGTAAACTATTATAAACAGCCATATTTTAATTTTCTTGTGTTACTTAAAAAAATAAATAAAATATAAAAATTACTTTCACACATTTCAAAAAATATTAATGCTTAAAACATTTCGAAAAAAAAAGTTGTCAAATAATTTATGTAAGTAAAAGTAAATAGCAATAGAACTTCTTTTAATTTTATTTACGGTGACACAGGAAAATAACTATGTGTAATCTAGTGAAGTTTCGTTTAGTTCCAACATTTTTACATTACATTTCTTTCCACCAGATGGTAGCACTGCGAATAATACCTTGATATTTAAAGTACAAAGTGTTTCCCATGGTATTTTTAAAAAACCTGCTATTGCAAAAACTACAAATGAATGTTTGATTAGATTTTATTATTATTATTATTATCACTGATTAATTAATACTACGAATGCATTTAAAACAGATAAAATGGACAAATGTAATAGAATAAAAATGCTTCACAATATGTTCAAAAATATACTTTTATTTTTATTATTTAATCCAAAAAAAAAAAATATTATTGCTTTTAAAGAAGTATAGTTACAAACAGCATTAAACTCTCCAAGAATCAAAATCCTTAAAAACAATGGCCTAAAATTAAACACAGTAATTAGTGATTATGAAATTTCAATTTGATTGATAACAAGTTTTACTATCTCAATCTAAAAATGAAATAATAATCTTCCTTCTTTGCTTATTTTACTCCTAATTTGCTATTATACACTATATATTTAAAAATTTATAAAAAATGAAAACTTTAATACTTTTATGAATCCTTACCTTGTATACAATAAATATTTAGCTTGATATTCCTTATAAATGAATATCTATATATACATTTATTAAACACAATATACTTTACATTATTTTTTTAAAGTCGCCTTTACTTAACACAGTAAAATCATTTATAAAAGACAGCTCATGAAACAACATTAGAGTAAAATATTACTATAATAATATAGTTACTTGTAATAACTAAATATAAAAAAAATTATCTGTAAATTTTAAGCATGGCGTGAATAAAACAATTTTCAACCTTTTATAACAGTAATTTATTAAATTAATAAATTTCAAAATCTTATAAAGAAAAATCTTCAAAAAAGCAAAAAAAAAAAAATTAATTTTATTTATAAAAAATACAATTTTTTAAAACTTTCTTACGTCTTTTAATTTAATAATTTTAAATTTCTACGTGAACAGGACCACAATAAATTATTCTTATATTTAAAATGAATATCTAAATCTCATAAAATATAATATTCTTTTTATATGCATGAGAAAATTTTATCTAATCCCAGAAAAATAAAACGAATCAATAATGCATAAAATGTGATCAATTTTTATAACAGTATATAGAAAGCCACATCTTACTAGAGGGGGTTTTAATTTAAATTTCAAAACATAATTAAACAAGAGACTTGATTGATAAAATGCAAATATGTAATATTAATATATATAGTTTATAAATACAAAAGAGATTTTAAACACAGATTAAAATGCTAAAGAAATTATAATTGGTTAATATCTTTTTTGCAAAAACAGAAAATATCGAAATATTAGAAATATTTTTTGTAAATGGAAATTGTGAAACAAACCAAAACTTACAAATTGAATCCCAAAAATTTTGTTCTCTAGAATTATATTTTATACACAAGTGTAAATTTTAACAAAACTCTATTAATAGCTAATAATGATGCAGGATAGCAATTTAAAAGCAAATCAAAAATTATTTCATCGATTTAAGAACATAACACTGATAAAAAATATTGTCCTTAAAGATACTTCATGTAAATTTGCCCTTATCATTATTGTTGTTCAAAATTAATAATGCTGTGACTATAAACCACATATAGGATTTATCAATTATATATAAAATTCAACAACATAATGAGCAATATATTTTTATTGAATAGATTTATGGTCTTTATCATCTTATCTTTGTTATTCGTATTACATAGTACTAAATTAAATTCATCAACTGAAAATTTCCTTTTATCTATTACTTCTTACATATAAAATTTATAACAAAATTATTTTTTCTATAAGGGTCCATGTTTACTATAAAAATTAAACAGAAATTACACCTAATTTTTTTCACTACAAATTAAAAGGGTATATAAAATAAAATTCAACTTTAAAATTTAAAAAAAAAATGGGTTAAATGAAGTAGAAATCAGCATAAATCTCAAAGATAAACAAATTATTTATAATATGGGATAAATAATAAAATGCTTTACTTGACACTTATTTAATAACTACAACTTTTCACAGTAAAAACATAGTAATTATTGTATTGTTATTAGTGATTCTAAGGCAAATTTTAAAATCTGTCTATTAAACTTATTTCAAATAAGAAAAAAATATTTTCATCAGATAAGATATTTATATAACATTTATATAATTATATATTTCATTAAGGAAATATGACATGAAAATAGCTGTGACTAGAAGGTTATAAGGAATACACTATGTAAAATTGAATCTAAACATGTATGAACGTTCATAGGACATTATATTAAATTAATACTGTACAGAAAAATAAGCAAATTATATTTCACTTACCTTAAAAATTAAAGTCTAATACGGTAAAGTAACGTTAATTAAGCATTACTAAATCAAAATTATCCCAATGAATAACTTTAAAATTCAATTTGATTTGTGGCGAGGTTTTTAAATCCAGTGCATAATATAGTGGATGGAGTGAAACTAAAAATTAATTAAGTATAACATTTAAAAATAGCATAAGACACAACTCTTGCCATTTATATATCTCATCCTTGCGAACAGAATGGTTTATAATTAGATATAAAAGTACAAATCAATCACTGGTTCCAAATTAAAAATGTTTTAAACATATAAGAATGAAATGACAATTCAAACGAAGTCAAATTTTCAAACACAACACATACAATATGACAGCTGTATCTGTTGCCAAATACACAAATAAAATGTTTTTTAAACAACAAACAAAAAAGTAGGGAGGAGAATAAAAAAGCCAGCGTCTCTTTAAAATTTTTTAGACATTTTTAGCTACATTTTAAATTGATAGACTAGTAAAGTGTTATTTAAATGTATATTTTTTTCGTGATACATTAATCATCAATAAATTTCTTTTGTACGTATGTTTGTTTTGACTAGTCATCAATTTTAAGATTATTTACGAAGAAAAATTTATAAAATGTTTGATAGAGTAATGAGGGCAAAAATATGTGTTTCCAAGTAAAATAATTACTTCTTTACTTTTCTAGTCTTTCTTCTAATAGGCAATATTGGTAAATTCTTATACCTGAAAATTTTGTCATCGATTGATATCTGATGGATTAACCTACTTCTGATATTTTTCATTCTAATATCAAAGTTAAATAAATATTGTCCTCTGAAGATTATGTTTTTTTTGTGCAAATAAATAGCGAAAGTAATTTCATATCAGTAGAAAATTCTAATGTTAAATAAATATAATTTGCCAAATTTTTACTTTTTTTAACCTCAAATCATGGGTGTAACACAAAAACATAAAACAAGGAGGAGAGAAAGTAATATATCTGCTATTTTGAAAACATTTTCTGTATCCTTTTTCAGCTAGTTATATCTCTTGACAAAATTCATTTTTCCCCTCAGGCTATTTTCCACTGTTGCGAATAGATATTATCCATATACATTTATAACAATTTATACATCTATAACTTACACCAATCTACTTAACTCTTTTCAGATTCATATGTAAAAAATGAGAAATAAAAAATAAATATCAGGAATACTTTTTAATATTTCCTAAAAGAGATAAAAGAGGGCGCTACAGTCCTACGTAATCACTTTTTATCGAAACATTGCCTAAGCCAGGAATATTTATTTATTTATTTATTTATTTGGGTTTATTAGTGCAAAATCCCGTGGGGACATAGTGCACCAAAAAAGTTTTATAAATTTTAGGAATTATAGCAATTATAGAAAGAACTTTAAGTAAAAATAATCTGGATAACAAATATCACAAAAGACATAAAAGGACATTCAAAATTAAGGTAAAAATATTTACAAGATATATTAATAATGTATGATTAAAAACAAAAGATTTCACTCCAGTGAATTTAGGACGAAAGCCACGACAGTTCCACAATTTTATAAAGACCACTATGAAAGAGATGTTGGAAGTGAAACATTGATGCCCGAATCATCGGCAGTAAATGGAAACAGCTCCATGGCTGCCTTATTAACTGTTTGAAGAGACGGGGTGCAGACTGTCTCTGCTTTTTATGTTTTTGCTTCGCTTTAGATTTTGTAACAAGTTTTGGGGGAATTTCAGCATTCTTTGCTTTGTTTCATAGTTGGATGTTTTTCTGCATTACTTTATCAATTTTTCGGTTTTAGATTTTCGAAGTAATTCATTTTTTGGAAGCCCGTAGCATTTCCTCTTCAGAAGTCACGTGAGCCATTCTCAGCATTCCGGTGGTTGGTTATTAAGAAAGTTCTTGTTGAATAGTTTGCATTTTAGAGGGAAGTTTAGATAATTCGTTAAAATCATTTAAAACTCAGATATTTTTATTTTTTAATCTTTCTTTGAGCTTTGAGGTTGATATTTTTGCTTTAAACAGCTTCTGTTTTGAAGGAAGAGAATTTAATGTAGGTTTTGGGATTTTATGGATTTCCCTTTTAGTTTGTAACATATTTTTTGGTAGACGTTCATTTGTTTCTTTACAAAAGCATTTTCAACTTGTAGATATTTGTTTTCAGATTTCGAAGGCTTAGAACATGAAGGTTTAGGACTATTGTTGACGGGTGGTCTATTCTCAGTTTGAGTGCTGATTGTTCTTCATTCTTTAACAGCTGCATCGTAAGTAATTCCAGGTCTGGGGGTACTCAAAGTGACACGTTTCATGACTTCTGGATAATCTCTCTTTCTGAAGCCTTTCAAATTTATTTTGATAGTCTGAATTTCTTTTTCTTGGTTCCATTTTGGGCAAGTGCACGAAAAAGGTGGATGATTTCCTTTGCCTTTGAATGATTTTGGACACATTTAAAGTTAGACTTGCAATCGATGCCATAGCACCCAACATCTGCTCAACGCAGGCAGGTAATGGATCCACGACATTTAATATTGATATTATTATTGAAGATGCACAAAATTAAATCAAACAATTCTTTTATTCAAAATTATCTTGCTTAAACATTTGTTTATTACATACATAATATAATGTTCCATATAAAATCAAAAAATACAGTCATATTAAAAAATTGAATACATTTTACAAATTTACGAATTTTATATTTGAAAACCAATCAATTATACTGAATAATATTAATAAACATGATTACACAAATAGAAATAAAAAAAAGGACAGTAAGTGATAATTTGGGCTCTACACGATAAGTCTACAAATAGAATTCCATAATCAGTGCTTAGAATAAATATATAGTATGATTGCTTATAAGTCCTGAGTGCTTTTGAAATGGATTCTGGAATTAGAAATACTCTTGCAAAGCCATTTGCCTCTGAGCACATGGATTGTCTCTCACCACGCTGTAGACAGACATGAAAGTCGACGGAAATGTCTTGAGCAAATAGGCTGACGGCAACTGTACCATGAACTTGATATCCGAAGGCCTGAAAATTTTAAATGGAGAACATCAGAGTAATAATAATTCTCCATCTCGTCAGATCTGCCCATGTCTGATAAAGACTAGTCTATTTAGAAAATAGGGGAAATCGAGGTGAATTTGTTTATAAAATATTCGGAGTCGCGAGGTACTTTGTGAGATACGATATTATATGAAACACTGAACTGGGATTAAGCTAGTTTTCCATTACTACCAGGCTACTAGAGAGTACATATACATATTTGGTGTGGGCATCCTCACCTAGATTTTTTTTTTCTATAATCTGTAGAGAAAACAAAACTTGACTTAACTATGAGGACTTCAAAAGAGCTAACTAAAAATATAAAAATTATTCGTATGCAAATATGTATTTTTTATCTACTCTATTTTCTTTTATATTACATTTATTTTATCGCTAGAAGCCAAATTGGGCGACATTATTCGCACCTATTCCAGGTCACGGGACATTAATTTCCGTTACGAATTTTCGTTAAGGTATCCGTCTACGTTGGGAGAACTTTTTCCTTTTAACGTAGAGACTAGTTCATGTTTTTACATTTTTAGATTTATTTTTTATATTATCATAGAGAAGTGCACTTAAAAAATTTATTTCTTCAGAAGTTTTTATAAATTTTCTAATAAATGAAGTAAAATTTAGTAAAAAATATCGGGTTTTTTCAAAAAGTCTAATTTTTTAATAAATTAAATTATTTCTTTATTTTTTGACCCAATACATTTCTTATACACTGGACTAGTGAATCACCTAAAATCTTCGCTTAATTTACATTTGGTAAACAATTTTGGTCCTTCAAAATCATACACATTGAATTTTTAACGAATTTTCATTACCTTTATATCTAACTACGAGTGTAACATCATTAAAAATTATCCAAATTTAAAGCTTTTAGGTCATTCACTAGTAAATACTATCAAAAGCATTCCTAATAATTTTCAACAAAATATTTTAAGAACTTTTTGAGAAATCCCATTTCAAGTTTCCACATTTTATTTAAAATACCGTTCTGAGATAAAAGCATTTGAAGTTTATGAAAGCAACTTTAACTATTAAAAAATTAAAATACATGTTTAAAATTTCCCACCCTTTCTTGCTTCAAAACTTCCTAATGGCCAAGTTGCTAATTATTAAAAATACTAGAAAAAGGTTTAAACTAATCTTCATGGAAATTTAAAAAGTTTTGTCCAAAAAATTCTCTTTAAAGGGCTTTAAATTCACAACTTCCGGTTCCGAAGTCGCTACTTCCGTTTTGACGGCTGTCACTAATGTTTAAACAGCTGTAACTTTTCTTTAAAATGCCTTAGAGACAAAACAAAAACAGATTTAGAAGCCTAAAAGTTGAAATTTTTCAATAGAGAAATAAAAAAAAATTATATGATTTTTGGCAAAAAATGACGTTTTTAACGTAGACGGATACCTTAATAATTTTCCTACTGAAGGTGAGCGTAAAAATGACATATTCAATAATATCCTCTATTGATTGACAGGAAGAAATTTTCTCCTTCCTTCAGACATCGGCTCTTTATGCAGAACGATGGTAGAGGTGAACCGCCATTATTATAAAATTATGTAGCTGAATAATAAGTTAGGATGCTACCCTATTGCAGTCAAGACGAGTGAATCGGGATAGCCAATTTTGGGTGCTTACACTTCCGGTAGAAAATTGCTTGGCTCACTGACGCCATCTATTCACTAATATATTAACTAAAACTACTCAATTAATTGGACAGTTATATAATTATTTTATTTACATTTTTGACAATATTTTCAGTCAACTTTCTCCTTTTTATTTGAATTTCGTTTAATTTTTTACTTTTATTTTTGTTAGTTTTTGTCGTTTTAAGTTTATAAAATTAGTTTCTGCTAAGAAATGAGCTTGGGAAGTGCTAGTATTTCTAATATTTTATTGTAATAAATATATTAATTTTAATACTGTGCTTTGGCATGACAATCAACAAATCATGGCCAATCTCTTGGGATTGCTGGTATAGGACTTAGAGACACCATGCTTTTCTGATGGGCAGTTGTATGTGGCCTGCTCCAGAGTGGGCAAAGGGGAAATTCTTTTTGTACACACTCCAAATGGAACGACCAAAAATGTTGTCTATCACATTGCTTTCAGATAAATGTACCCTTTTATTGCATGCAAATATACAGTTTTGTACGCTTCTACAGAAAACCTTATTTAAAACCCGGGAAAAGCCAAGTACCTGCAGCTAGTATAGCATAAAGTAACAACATTAATATAAGATGAATCTAAGTTATAATGAGATCTGGGAGAGTTAATTGAGATTTTCAGGCTCATTGCACTAAACGAAGGCAATACTTGCACTACTTACATCATTTCGAAATTATTACTCATCGCCGAAAAGAACAAAAGGAGATCCAGAAAATTGTCGTCGTAAGTTTTATTGGTTGATTGATGGATGAATCTTAAAAGTCTATACGGAACACAACGAGTCTGAAACGGGAAACAAGTAATATTTTAGTTAAATACTAGAAAAAAATTATATCACGTGATAGAACAACAAATTCTCTACAATGGTATCTTTTTCTGCTTTTGGATTTATGTGTGTTTAAATACTCTTTGAAAAAGAGTATACCAAAATTTCTCACAAATAGTTACACATATTTTTCTCGATATTTTAAGGGAAAGATAGCATACTAGAGAATTTGTTTTTTATTATGGAGAATAATTTTCTTAAATAATTCTTTAAATGTAATCCGGAAGCAATATGCTAGTTAAATATTGTACACTTTACTGTCTGTAACTGCCATACTGGATTCCTGTCATTGAATGTTTACCTACAATTCCCTCTGACCGGCTGGCATTTAAAAAAATTCTTTGAAAATATTATACCACGTGATAGAACAGCAAGTTCTTTAGGATGCTATTTTTTCTTCTTTTAGATCTATGGGTGTTAAGTATTCTTATTTAAAATTTGTTTAAAAAAGAGTATACCAAAACTTCTCACAAATAGTTAAATATATTTTTCTCGATATTTCAAGGGAAAGATAGAATACTAGAGAATTTGCTTTTCTATTATGTGGAATAATTTTCTTAAATAATTCTTTGAATGCGATCTGGAGATAATGTTAGACACTTAATTGTCTGTAACTTCCATACTAGATTCCTGTCACTGAATGTTTACCTACAATTCCCTCTTAACGGCTGGCATTTTAAAAAAATTCTTTGAAAATATTATACCACGTGACAAAACAGCAAGTTCTCTAGGATGCTTTTTTTTCTTTTGCATTTATGGGTGTTAAGTATTCTTATTTATTTTTGAAAAAGAGTATACTAAAACTTCTCACAAATAGTTAAATATATTTTTCTCGATACTTTAAGGGAAAGATAGCATACTAGAGAATTTGCTTTTCTATTGTGGGGAATAATTTTCTTAAACAATTTTTTAAATGCGATCCGGAAGAAATATGCTAGTTAAATATTGGACACTTTACTGCCTGCAACTGAGATATTGGATTCCTGTCACTGAATGTTTAACTACAATTTCCTCTGACCGGCTGACATTTAAAAAATTCTTTGAAAATATTATACCATGGGACAGAACAGCAAGTTCTCTAAGATGCTATTTTTTCTTCTTTTGGATTTATGGGTGTTAAGTATTCTTATTTATGTGTAAAAAGGAGTATACCAAAACTTCTCACAAATAGTTAAACATATTTCTCGATACTTTAAGGGAAAGATAGCATACTAGAGAATTTGCTTTTCTATTGTGGGGAATAATTTTCTTAAACAATTTTTTAAATGCGATCCGGAAGAAATGTGCTAGTTAAATATTGGACACTTTACTGCCTGCAACTGAGATATTGGATTCCTGTCACTGAATGTTTAACTACAATTTCCTCTGACCGGCTGACATTTAAAAAATTCTTTGAAAATATTATACCATGGGACAGAACAGCAAGTTCTCTAAGATGCTATTTTTTCTTCTTTTGGATTTATGGGTGTTAAGTATTCTTATTTATGTGTAAAAAGGAGTATACCAAAACTTCTCACAAATAGTTAAACATATTTTTCGATATTTTAAGGGAAAGATAGCATACTAGAGAATTTGCTTTTCTATTGTGGGGAATAATTTTCTTAAACAATTTTTTAAATGCGATCCGGAAGAAATGTGCTAGTTAAATATTGGACACTTTACTGCCTGCAACTGAGATATTGGATTCCTGTCACTGAATGTTTAACTACAATTTCCTCTGACCGGCTGACATTTAAAAAATTCTTTGAAAATATTATACCATGGGACAGAACAGCAAGTTCTCTAAGATGCTATTTTTTCTTCTTTTGGATTTATGGGTGTTAAGTATTCTTATTTATGTGTAAAAAGGAGTATACCAAAACTTCTCACAAATAGTTAAACATATTTTTCGATATTTTAAGGGAAAGATAGCATACTAGAGAATTTGCTTTTCTATTGTGGGGAATAATTTTCTTAAACAATTTTTTAAATGCGATCCGGAAGAAATGTGCTAGTTAAATATTGGACACTTTACTGCCTGCAACTGAGATATTGGATTCCTGTCACTGAATGTTTAACTACAATTTCCTCTGACCGGCTGACATTTAAAAAATTCTTTGAAAATATTATACCATGGGACAGAACAGCAAGTTCTCTAAGATGCTATTTTTTCTTCTTTTGGATTTATGGGTGTTAAGTATTCTTATTTATGTGTAAAAAGGAGTATACCAAAACTTCTCACAAATAGTTAAACATATTTTTCGATATTTTAAGGGAAAGATAGCATACTAGAGAATTTGCTTTTCTATTGTGGGGAATAATTTTCTTAAACAATTTTTTTAAATGCGATCCGGAAGAAATATGCTAGTTAAATATTGGACACTTTACTGCCTGCAACTGAGATATTGGATTCCTGTCACTGAATGTTTAACTACAATTTCTCTGACTGACCGGCTGACATTTAAAAAAATTCTTTGAAAATATTATACCATGGGACAGAACAGCAAGTTCTCTAAGATGCTATTTTTTCTTCTTTTGGATTTATGGGTGTTAAGTATTCTTATTTATGTGTAAAAAGGAGTATACCAAAACTTCTCACAAATAGTTAAACATATTTTTCGATATTTTAAGGGAAAGATAGCATACTAGAGAATTTGCTTTTCTATTGTGGGGAATAATTTTCTTAAACAATTTTTTAAATGCGATCCGGAAGAAATATGCTAGTTAAATATTGGACACTTTACTGCCTGCAACTGAGATATTGGATTCCTGTCACTGAATGTTTAACTACAATTTCCTATGACCGGCTGACATTTAAAAAATTCTTTGAAAATATTATACCACGGGACAGAACAGCAAGTTCTCTAAGATGCTATTTTTTCTTCTTTTGGATTTATGGGTGTTAAGTATTCTTATTTATGTGTAAAAAGGAGTATATCAAAACTTCTCACAAATAGTTAAACATATTTTTCTCGATACTTTAAGGGAAAGATAGCATACTAGAGAATTTGCTTTTCTATTGTGGGGAATAATTTTCTTAAACAATTTTTTAAATGCGATCCGGAAGAAATGTGCTAGTTAAATATTGGACACTTTACTGCCTGCAACTGAGATATTGGATTCCTGTCACTGAATGTTTAACTACAATTTCCTCTGACCGGCTGACATTTAAAAAATTCTTTGAAAATATTATACCATGGGACAGAACAGCAAGTTCTCTAAGATGCTATTTTTTCTTCTTTTGGATTTATGGGTGTTAAGTATTCTTATTTATGTGTAAAAAGGAGTATACCAAAAACTTCTCACAAATAGTTAAACATATTTTTTTTTCGATATTTCAAGGGAAAGATAGCATACTAGAGAATTTGCTTTTCTATTGTGGGGAATAATTTTCTTAAACAATTTTTTAAATGCGATCCGGAAGAAATATGCTAGTTAAATATTGGACACTTTACTGCCTGCAACTGAGATATTGGATTCCTGTCACTGAATGTTTAACTACAATTTCCTCTGACCGGCTGACATTTAAAAAATTCTTTGAAAATATTATACCATGGGACAGAACAGCAAGTTCTCTAAGATGCTATTTTTTCTTCTTTTGGATTTATGGGTGTTTAAGTATTCTTATTTATGTGTAAAAAGGAGTATACCAAAACTTCTCACAAATAGTTAAACATATTTTTCGATATTTTTAAGGGAAAGATAGCATACTAGAGAATTCGCTGTTCTATTGTGGGGAATAAATTTTCTTAAACAATTTTTTAAATGCGATCCGGAAGAAATGTGCTAGTTAAATATTGGACACTTTACTGCCTGCAACTGAGATATTGGATTCCTGTCACTGAATGTTTAACTACAATTTCCTCTGACCGGCTGACATTTAAAAAATTCTTTGAAAATATTATACCATGGGACAGAACAGCAAGTTCTCTAAGATGCTATTTTTTCTTCTTTTGGATTTATGGGTGTTAAGTATTCTTATTTATGTGTAAAAAGGAGTATACCAAAACTTCTCACAAATAGTTAAACATATTTTTCGATATTTTAAGGGAAAGATAGCATACTAGAGAATTTGCTTTTCTATTGTGGGGAATAATTTTCTTAAACAATTTTTTAAATGCGATCCGGAAGAAATGTGTTAGTTAAATATTGGACACTTTACTGCCTGCAACTGAGATATTGGATTCCTGTCACTGAATGTTTAACTACAATTTCCTCTGACCGGCTGACATTTAAAAAATTCTTTGAAAATATTATACCATGACAGAACAGCAAGTTCTCTAAGATGCTATTTTTTCTTCTTTTGGATTTATGGGTGTTAAGTATTCTTATTTATGTGTAAAAAGGAGTATACCAAAACTTCTCACAAATAGTTAAACATATTTTTTTCGATATTTTAAGGGAAAGATAGCATACTAGAGAATTTGCTTTTCTATTGTGGGGAATAATTTTCTTAAACAATTTTTTAAATGCGATCCGGAAGAAATATGCTAGTTAAATATTGGACACTTTACTGCCTGCAACTGAGATATTGGATTCCTGTCACTGAATGTTTAACTACAATTTCCTATGACCGGCTGACATTTAAAAAATTCTTTGAAAATATTATACCACGGGACAGAACAGCAAGTTCTCTAAGATGCTATTTTTTCTTCTTTTGGATTTATGGGTGTTAAGTATTCTTATTTATGTGTAAAAAGGAGTATATCAAAACTTCTCACAAATAGTTAAACATATTTTTCGATATTTTAAGGGAAAGATAGCATACTAGAGAATTTGCTTTTCTATTATGCGGAATAATTTTCTTAAAGAATTCTTTAAATGCGATCCGGAAGCTATATGCTAGTTAAATATTAGATACTTAACTGTCTGTAACTGCCATACTGGATTTCCTGTCGCCTAAAGTTTACCTACAATTCCCTCTGACAGACTGGCATTTAAAAAAATTCTTCGAAAATATTATACTATGTGACAAAACAGCAAGTTCTCTATGATGCTATTTTTTCTTCTTTGGGATTTACGGGTGTTAAGTATTCTTATTTATGTTTAAAAAAGAGTGTACCAAAATTTCTCACAAATAATTTAAAATTAAATATATTTTTCTCGATTTTTTTCTGAGAGAAAGATAGCATTCTAGAGAATTTTCTCTTCTATCACACTGAATAATTTTTTAAAGAAAAGTTTCTTTTTTAAAAAAAAATCGAGCTGGCCATGCAAAAAGGGATTTTATATTTTCTCATAGTTTAATATTGAGTGAAAAGAATCCAATATGGTAGATACGAATCCATCTTAAAACTCACCTTAAATGACTTTATTGCTAAGAATTTATGGACAATTTTGAACTGATTTTCGCTCTTCACTGGAAAGACGTTTTCTGTTTAACACATTAAAAGGCGGGAGTCGTAGTACTAGGATTTATCTCGACTGTACCTTAAAGGGAGTCGTAGTAATACGATTTATTTCTACTGTACCTTAAAGGCGGGAGTCGTAGTAATACGATCTATCTCGACTGTACCTTAGAGGGAGTCGTAGTACTACGATTTATCTCGACTGTAACTTAAAGGCGGGAGTCGTAGTAATACGATCTATCTCGACTGTACCTTAAAGGCGGGAGTCATAGTGCTACGATTTATCTTGACTGTACCTTAAAGGTGGGAGTAGTAGTACTACGATCTATCTCGACTGTACCTTAAAGGCGGGAGTCGTAGTACTACGATTTATCTCGACTGTAACTTAAAGGCGGGAGTCGTAGTAATACGATCTATCTCGACTGTACCTTAAAGGCGGGAGTCGTAGTAATACGATTTATCTCGACTGTACCTTAAAGGCGGGAGTCATAGTGCTACGATTTATCTTGACTGTACCTTAAAGGTGGGAGTAGTAGTACTACGATCTATCTCGACTGTACCTTAAAGGCGGGAGTCGTAGTACTACGATTTATCTCGACTGTAACTTAAAGGCGGGAGTCGTAGTAATACGATCTATCTCGACTGTACCTGAAAGGCGGGAGTCATAGTGCTACGATTTATCTTGACTGTACCTTAAAGGTCGGAGTAGTAGTACTACGATCTATCTCGACTGTAACTTAAAGGCGGGAGTCGTAGTAATACGATCTATCTCGATTGTACCTTAAAGGCGGGAGTCATAGTGCTACGATTTATCTTGACTGTACCTTAAAGGTGGGAGTAGTAGTACTACGATCTATCTCGACTGTACCTTAAAGGCGGGAGTCGTAGTAATACGATTTATCTCGACTGTACCTTAAAGGCGGGAGTCGTAGTAATACGATTTATCTCGACTGTACCTTAAAGGGAGTCGTAGTAATACGATTTATCTCAATTGTGCCTTAAAGGCGGGAGTAGTAGAAATACGATCTATGTCCTGTAGCTTAAAGGCAGGAGTCGTAGTACTACGATTTATCTCGACTGTACCTTAAAGGGAGTGGTAGTACTACGATCTATCTCGACTGTACTTTAAAGGCGGGAGTCGTAGTGCTACGATTTATCTCAACTGTACCTTAAAGGCGGGAGTGGTAGTACTACGATTTATTTCGACTGTACCTTAAAGGCGGGAGTGGTAGTACTACGATTTATCTCGACTGTACCTTAAAGGCGGGAGTCGTAGTAATACGATTTATCTCGACTGTACCTTAAAGGCGGGAGTCGTAGTACTACGATTTATCTCGACTGTACCTTAAAGGTGAGAGTAGTAGTAATACGATTTATCTCGACTGTACCTTAAAGGCGGGAGTCGTAGTAATACGATTTATCTCGACTGTACCTTAAAGGCGGGAGTCGTAGTACTACGATTTATCTCGACTGTACCTTAAAGGGAGTGGTAGTAATACGATTTATCTCGATTATGCCTTAAAGGCGGGAGTCGTAGAAATACGATCTATCTCGACTGTATCTTAAAGGCGGGAGTCGTAGTACTACGATTTATCTCGACTGTACCTTAAAGGTGGGAGTCGTAGTAATACGATTTATCTCGACTGTACCTTAAAGGCGGGAGTCGTAGTAATACGATTTATCTCGACTGTACCTTAAAGGCGGGAGTCGTAGTAATATGATTGATCTCGACTGTACCTTAAAGGGAGTCATAGTAATACGATTATTTCTATTGACCTTAAAAGGCGGGAGTCGTAGTAATACGATCTATCTCGACTGTACCTTAAAGGCGGGAGTCATAGTAACACGATTTATCTCTACTGCACCTTAAAGGTCAGAGTAGTAGTAGTACGTATCTATCTCAACTGTACCTTAAAGAGTCGTAATACTACGATTTATCTTGACTGTACCTTAAAGGTGGGAGTAGTAGTACTACGATCTATCTCGACTGTACATTAAAGGCGGGAGTCACTTTACATTTGTATATAGTACGTTTTGTGGTTTGAAGCTGTTCGGTTGTTCAAATTCTACTTACAACAAATTTTGAAATCCTTCAATATGATTTCACGCGAAAATAAAGATATATATGCAGATGATTTGTCATAAAAAAAAGAAAGTTGACTTGCTTCAAATGCGAGTTTTGCAATGCACCTCTTTACCGCGGCGAGTGTTATCAACATTATCACACTCATAAAAAATACTAGATTCCTCACATAAATATGTACTTTAAAACGTTTTTTGTAATTAGTGTGTAGTCCTTAAATAAACTCTTTTAAGTCTAAATTTTTTTTTATGATTACACAAAATATCGCCCGCTCTAGGACGAAAAACGAGGTGTGGCGGTCGCCGCGTTACTTAGCATACTTTCGTCAAGATCCCCCGCCTTCAATGTGTTAATATAGGCATATGGTAACACTATAATTTTTTTTAACGGGTAACACTTAATTCTTTTAATTTGAAGCCCCGATCTTTTATTATCTTTTTCTATAAGAGAGCTAATGAGACCGGGACGTATAAGATGTGCATTGATATGTAATCGTCAGAAATGGCTCGGGCATTTAAGGATTAAAAATAAAAGCTTTATTTTCAGAAAGGATGAGCTTTATGCTACGACGTTCTAGTATATCATTGAATTGCTAGATTAGCCTCGACTTTGAATGCATGGTGTAAAGAAAATTTATTAAAATTCTCTGCGAAGGGTATGGCATCGCGTTGAGCAGATCTGAAAGTCATTTTAGAGAGCATTTACTAACCCAATTTCTCGCCTCTGTGCAACTATCGGCTAAGGCTTCGGCTATCTTCGTGGGTTTCCTATAGAAAAAAGGATTATGTACATAATTAATTAGTTTCTACTATAAAAAAGTTTTACATTACAAAGCACACACACACATATATATACAGTGTTTCCTGGCCACTTCGCGCTTCATGTTTTGCGACTTCAGTGCTTCGCGGATTTTCCCACAATATTCATCAAAACAAAAAAATGAAAAAATACCACCATGTCAACCATGAACAAGCACTGCAAAGGTAAGCTCGTCTATCAGGAATAACTGAAGACCAGAGGTCACGACAGTAATCCCAATAGCTATTGAGCTACTGCTGGCCTACAAGAGTTCCATCATGGTCCGACTTATTGTTGTCAAACCCGATAATGAACAAACACTGCAAAGGTAAGATCGTCTATCAGGAATAACTGAAGACCAGAGGTCACGACAGTAACCACAATAGCTATTGAGCTACTGCTGACCTACAAGAGTTCCGTTATGGTCCCTGTTATTGTTGTCAAACCCGATAATGAACAAACACTGCAAAGGTAAGCTCGTCTATCAGGAATAACTGAAGGCCAGAGGTCCCGACAGTAATCCCAATAACTATTGAGCTACTGCTGGCTCTACAAGAGTTCCATCATGGTCCGACTTATTGTTGTCAAACCCGATAATGAACAAACACTGCAAAGGTAAGCTCGTCTATCAGGAATAACTGAAGACCAGAGGTCACGACAGTAACCACAATAGCTATTGAGCAGCTGCTGACCCATAAGATTTCCGTAATGGTCCGAGTTTTTGTTGTCAAACCCGATAATGAACAAACACTGCAAAGGTAAGCTCGTCTATCAGGAATAACTGAAGGCCAGAGGTCCCGACAGTAATCCCAATAACTATTGAGCTACTGCTGGCTCTACAAGAGTTCCATCATGGTCCGAGTTATTGTTGTCAAACCCAATAATGAACAAACACTGCAAAGGTAAGCTCGTCTATCAGGAATAACTGAAGACCAGAGGTCACGACAGTAACCACAATAGCTATTGAGCAGCTGCTGATCCACAAGAGTTCCGTTATGGTCCGAGTTATTGTTGTCAAACCCGATAATGAACAAACACTGCAAAGGTAAGCTCGTCTATCAGGAATAACTGAAGACTCAGATCACTCAGGTGAACCCCTGGCGCGTGACACCCGTATATACCAAAAGGAGATACACCCCTGAGGTTGTTTATTATTTAGCACTACCCAGATGATAAATATGGCTTGAACTCGTGACCGCTGACGTGAGAGACGTTGTCCCCACCATTTGTAAATAACAACTACCGTTCCAACAGATTGAAATCAGTAGGAAAAAACAATCCTTACCTGGTGTAGAATTCAATTTTTTTGGAGACCGCGATGAGAAACTTGAACCGCTTTCCGATGTCCCAAAGGTATGGATGTCTGGTAAAAGAGACAATAATCAAATGGAAGAATAAGAGCCCAGTTCTCTAATTAAATCTCTCGGGCATTTGAAACTCATATCATTTTGGATTTGGGTTCGGAGAGCTATGATGCACTGTTTTTGCTACACGACGGTTAGTGAGACCGGGACATACTGCTTAAAGCCAAATTCTGAATGGTTACGAACATCCTGCCTTCAACGAAATTAAAATCTTCGAACTTCGTGCCAAAGAGCAGCGTCTTACCCATTCAGCTATCGTTCGGAGAATTTCATATCAAGTTCTTTATTTAAAGGGTCATAAACCGGTGTCCAAAAGTTAAGCATAATTAATATCAATGCAAATATTTAAAAAATCTAAATTAAGGGAAACGTGGTATAGAAGTGTATTATAGCAGACGAAAATGGGGGAAAAGGAGATATTCACGTTTATTATACAAAGGAAAACCCTGAAATAAAATTGATTCCCATATTTGCTGATCCCCATATTTTATCCGTATTCCCATATCGATTCTAATATTTTATCCATATTCCCATATTATGAAAGAGTAGGGGCCTTTAGAAGTTCCAAGCGTTATGGAAAATTAGTTGCAGATATTAGTTGAAGATAAATCGTTGTAGATTATGTAGTATTTCGGGTTCTGAACAATATATGCTCCAAATGACGCAGTTGTGCCAAACTGGCGAGAGAATATGTAAGCACTCATAGCATTTTATATTGTATTGTTATGAGATTTTTACCCTGAATCGTTCATACCTGGCCTTGTCAAAGCTTAATTATTCTGATAATAACTCGTTTGTTAATAGTAAATTAACAGTTATTTTATACTATCTTATGCACTTTATTCTTGTTAAGAACATATTAGTTCATACTCACTTTGCTACTGAACCAATGGTAGGTCTTGCAGAGGGCACTCTCTTTATCATGTCTTGTATTAGGTCTCTGGATTCGATGTCTTCCGGTTTGGGACCTAGCTCCCAGAATCCGCTGCGAATGTTTTCAAGACACTGAGCATCGGTGGAACCAAACGGATGTTTCCCGCGACTCAGAATGTAATATATCAGCATGCCTGCCACCTGAAAACATTTTGGGTCGAGGTTTTAATGAATCCCCTCAGCAAACGCCAAATGAATTACAGTTTTATTCCGATTGCCTCATTATTTTAAGTAAAATCCAACGCGAGAGCAAAAGATTATGAAGCAGTGGCGCAACCACAAGGGGAGCTAAAGAGACTTAAGTTTTTCCCCAGGAGTTAAGATCTATCTCTTCATATTTTTAAGGTCGGTCTCACCAAAGTCGTTTAACCGCTAACCGCATTTAATCTCTGTTTAAACGAAGAATTGTGTACCACCATTGGTTGGCGCCATGGATTAATCGTGGTTAGCCGTTGAATGACATTGGTGAGATCGGCCCTTAGTAGAATCAAGCACGAGAGTGAAAGATTATGAAGCAGTGTTGCAACCACCGGGGGAGCTAAAGAGACTCAAGCCATCTTCCAGGAGATACAATCTCTCTCTTTCTTCGTATTTTTAGCCAAATCAACCACAGGGAGAGCTAAAGAGATTCAAACCATTCCCCAGTAGTTAAAATTTCTCTCTCTCTCTTCACATTTTTAGTAAAATCAAGTACAAGAACAATAGATAATGAAGTAGTGGTACAACCACAAGGGAGCTAAAGAGACTCAAGCCATCCCACAGGAGTTAAGATCTCTCTCTCTCTCTCTTTCTCTCTTCATATTTTTAGTAAAATCAAGCACGAGAGCGAAAGATTATGAAGTAGTGGCGCAACCACAGAGGGAACTAAAGGAAACCAAACCATCTCCCAGGTTAAGATCTGTTTCTCTCTATAATTCCAAACAGGGGAACGAAAGATTGTGAAGCATTGGAGGCCGAAAGGACTCAAGCCATCTCGCAGAAGTTAAGATCTCATTTTCTCTCTCTTTTTACTTTCTAAATATATAATTACCATAATACAAAATACCAAAAATTAATAAATTTTCAAAATGTTTTAATTTTTAAGGGGATATAACTAATAACCTTGTTAGCAATAGAATACAAATACGTAACTTCTTTGACTATGTAATATTTTGCTCCTAGTGCTTAATGATGGTTGATTGGATAGGCACAAAATTCTCTATGGATATACTGCACCAAACAAACTGTATAAATTAAGGTTGTAGGGAATCCAAAACTTGGTCAAAGTATCGAAATTTTTTCCTTAGCTCAAATTATGAGATTTTACGCTGCAGCAGTTGTCCCTAATTTTGTTTTAATAGACGATAACGCACGTCCCCATCTTTATTAATCCATTTCACACGCTACTCAACAATGGCGTCTCTTATTGGCGCCCAACTGCAAACAAAGGCAGTTCTCACTGCTTCGAAGAACCACAGATTCTGACCGTAGACAGTGCATACTGCTCTCTCTCTCTGCCCATATCACTGCGCGTGAGCCGTATTTATGTGACTAGTAACGCGAGGCGCGTTACTCCCATTAAAAGAATCCCTAATTAAATCTCTTAAATTACTCTATATTTTAAATCCTGACATATATATATATATATATATATATATATATATATATATATATAAGTGTATTAAATTAAACACTTTACACAGTACTATTAAGTATCATAATCAATGTATAACTACTTTGATTATGTTAACAGGCACAGTAAACTATTACATAAATAAGAATCTAATAAAAATGTACAAAACCTGATCATTTTAAGGACAAAAAATAATTACATTTATAGGTACAGTACTTATCACAAATGCATAGAAAATACATTAGAAATATGAAAAAAACTTAGAAATAATAAACAAATTCTTGGAACATAATAATTTTACATAATCTATTACATTACAGTGAGGTTAACGCTTTATCACCATTCTGAAAATGTTTGCCGCAAAATTCTCGAAGAACTTAGAGTCCACTTTTGCCTTTTCAAAGCTTTTATCCAAAGCATTCGCGATGTAGGATCTTTAGGAAAGCAATAATATTCAATATTTCCACCTTTTTTTGAAACGCTTAGTACAGCCATACGTACAACTGCTTGTTACCATTTTCACATAATTGATAAAATTAAAACCCCAATAACAAGCACAATCCGTAGGAAATTCAAATGTTTTGCCAACGAGGAAGTTGAGCTGCACTTTTTGCTGAAATTGACATCATGCGTACATTCTCTATTGACGCCGGACTTTGTGAGGGTGGCACGAATATATTGGATTTTTGATCAGTTATGATTAGCGAAATTCAAAGTGAGTTTATCGTTCGAAATCCCCCCTCCCCCCTCTTCGAGCGTTGTCTATTTCAACCAATCCTTTACTTTTGAGACTTGCCAAGATCGGTCGAAATATCGACTACCCGTCCTCAAATGGTTAACCACAACAAAGATTGCACATATTTTTTACTTCCTGTATGAACATAGTAGGCAAATACCGGGCAACCCTTTGTGGCTCATATAGCTAGTAGAATATAGTAGAAAATTATCTCCTACTCTTAAATTCTGGAAGCGAAAAAAAAAGGAATTAGGAGATGGATGCACATATTTCTGTTTGGAATTTACGGAAGAAAAACCATGGAAAGCAAGAAGTCATTTATTACGAGTTTTGTCTTCCTCCTTCGGGTAAAGACCGTGTTTCAGAGCGGAAACGTCCAGCTGGTAGAAATCTGTAAGCTTCAGTCTGTAATCGATGGACACCATCACGTTAGAAGGCTACAAGAAGAAAAATGAACCGGTAATTTTTCTCTTCTAATAAACATCTATATTATAATCAACGTATAAACATAAATATTAGGTTGGGGAAAAAGAAATCTATTTTTTTGTTTGAAATTTATGATTTTATTTAACATGTTTTGGATTGTCCGATTTGGGTCAAATATACGCCATTTTGTTCTATAATTTGTTGGCCTTTTAAAAGTAGCTTTATAATGCCTCTCTCATAGAAGTCTTATTGGAGAAAAACTCTAGCAATCGATTTCACAATCTTCTCTTCGTCCCAATTTCTTATCACTCTAGAAGGTTCGCAATGGGAGAAAAATGTGGTAATGGCTTGGTGCCAGGTCCGGACTATATGGTGGAAGCATTAAAATGTCCCAACCAAGCTCCCTGAGTTTCTGGAACAGCACTACAGACGTGTGTGGCATGGCGTAGTGCTGATAAAACACAACATTTCTTCTGTTGGCCAATTCTGGCCGTTTCTGGTCAATCGCTAGCTTCAAACGGTCCAGTTGTTGACAGTAGAGATCTGATTTTAGTGTTTAGCCATACGGAAGCAACTCATAATAAATGATTTCATTACACAGTAGAAACTTCCTGGCCGTTAGTCCTGGTTTGGCCACCGTTTGAGCTGCTTCACCGCTCTTTGACCACGATCGTTTTCGCACAATATTGTCGTATTTGACCCATTTCTCATCCCCAGTCACCATCCGTTTAAGAAATGGGTCGATTTCATTCCGTTTGGCCAAGGCTTCGCAGACGGAAATTCGATCCATCATGTTTTTTGGTGTTAATTGGTGTGGCACCCAAACATCGAGCTTCTTTTGAAATCCAGCTTTGCGCAAATGGTTTTAAACTGTTTTATGGTCGATCTTTAGCTCCTGGGCGATGCTACAACTACTAACATGCCGGTCAACTTCGATTATTTCTGTAATTTTATCGACATTTTCGACGACGGCCCTGCCTGTGCGAGGTGCATCTTTAACATCAAAAATGCCTGAACGCAATCGACGAAACCAAAATTTCACGTAATTACCTGTTACAGTATTGGCACCATAAACATCATTCCCAATTTCAGCCGCCTGGCTTGCATTTTCGCTTTTATCAAAGAAAAACTGTAAAATGTACCGAATTTTCTCTCTGTTGACATAGATTTTTAACACCCTGTAACTCACGACTGAATGGACCAAACAAAAAACAGTAAAAAAAAAATTTTTAGCGTGAAATGTCACCTTCACAACGCGCATAAATTTGAAATTGTTTGATTGATGCTTTACGAAATATCAATCACTACCGCCATCTCCCGAAAAAAATAATGGATTTCTTTTCCCCCAACCTAATATGTATACAAACATCTATATAATCTCCATAAACATCTATATGCATATACAGTAGAAATTGAAAAACTATATAAGCAGAGATGAATACTTTGAAGAAAAAAAAATCCTTAGACTTTTTGGGGAGTGTTTATGATTTAAAATAAAGTAATCTTTAAAACTAAATCTTTAATAGTACTTAAAGAATTATTCAAATTAAAATTACACACTATACATATGTTAAAAAGAAATGAAAATGCAATTCGAAGTACATTTGTACCTTGATTATCCAAGTTTCAATAAGTCAAGGTTAATTTTGATTGTAGAAAAATTCTTAATCCATTAAGACAATGATTAGCATTAACAGTGTGTTCTTTATATTTGTATCCAGTTTGGTCCGATAGTTACCACTTGAAACAAGATATGTCAAAATATTAACAAGTTCCTATTTGTAATTTTTAATTTCTAAAAAAGTTGTTTGAATTCATTCTAGAGAGAAAAAAAAAGTTGTATCATGTTTTTAAAATAGATTCATTTATATCCACACAGAATGCTTAAGATTTATTTAAATATCTACCAACAAGATCAAGAATATGTAGTGAGTAGTAGCGAAAAGCCTTTGGAAATAATAAATATTTTGAAAGCTAAATTTAAATGAAAATGAAATCTGAAAACACTTAAATTATAAAATATCTTATACAGTAGAACCTCTTTTTAACGACCCCACGATACAACGACCCCTTTGTTAGAACGACCATCTTAAAAAGTCCCAATTATTTTACCATAGGAATAATCTTAATTTTGAATCATTACAACGACCCCAAGCGTATTATTTTTCGTTAAATCGACCGCCAATTTTAGACCGCAGAACTCATGAGCAAGTGGGTTATTTCAAAATTATTGTACTGTGGTGCAACTTCAAGAAACCTGTACTTCTCTCTTTGTGTTTGCTTAAAGGACCCTTTCGTCACGACATTGATGTCCTAGGTAGATGTCACTCCAGACACTAATGAAATGACCCAGCTCCTCAGTGTCACATTTCCGGATCTTCAATTATCTTTTGATGAGTTAGTTGCTGTAGAAGAAACCCGGTCACACTCGTTTTGTACTTTACTGTACAAAGTGACGCAAGAACAAAACATTAGTTCCCTGAAGTACCAAATGGAATGTAGTAGCCTAGGATGTATCATTTGAAGTATCCAAGGTTGTTTGTGTACACAGTATTAGTTAGACTGTGAAATTCAATTGCGCAGTTGAACTGAGTAAAATACTGAACGATGGATGAACTGAGCTTAGAGTGTGTGGAGGGAAGTTTTTCTTCAGTTTTCTCAGTTTTGTTGAATGGATGAACTGAGCTTAGAATGTGTGGAGTGACGTTTTTCTTCAGTTTTCTCAGTTTTGTTGAATGGAAATTGATCACAAGAACAAAACATTAGTACCTTGAAGTACCAAATGGAATGTAGTAGCCTAGGATGTATCATTTGAAGTATCCAAGGTTGTTTGTGTACACAGTATTAGTTAGACTGTGAAATTCAATTGCGCAGTTGAACTGAGTAAAACACGGAACGATGGATGAACTGAGCTTAGAGTGTGTGGAGGGAAGTTTTTCTTCAGTTTTCTCAGTTTTGTTGAATGGAAATTGATCACAAGAACAAAACATTAGTACCTTGAAGTACCAAATGGAATGTAGTAGCCTAGGATGTATCATTTGAAGTATCCAAGGATGTTTGTGTACACAGTATTAGTTAGACTGCGAACAGAAAAGGAACACAACATATCGCGATAAGCCCTCACCTCCGAAAAGGTAACCACAACGAGGGAGAAAAAGGAAAAAGGAAGAGAAGAGAAAAAAGGAAAGAAAAGGAACAGAACAAAAGATCGCTGGGGTACCTCGGGATTGCGACACCCGTGTTTACCTATAGTAGGTAAACCCCCTGAGGGGCAAGGATGTTTGTGTACCAAAGGTTTGGAAAACGGAGATCCATACTAGAGGCACGGAATTATTTGTGTGCTAAATTTAATAATACAGTTTAAAGTTTAATATTTTAAAAATTTAAATTGAACCCTAGAACATTATCTATTTTATCGAACGCTTTCCCTATTGTTATTGCTGCAAGTCACCAAAGAAAAATTCAAAGCGAGTAAAGTTTATTTTCTCCTAAACTATCCATCCAATTCTAAAATAAATTTGTATAACTATGCTTCATATCACAGCGAAAATTACTATCATCTTTAAAACGTTCGAAATACACCCTCCTCCCCCCCCCTTTTCGAGAGTTTAACGCTATTATTTCAAGCCATATTTTCCCCGGTTAAGAGCAGGCGATTATATTTATCAATTTATCACATTAAGTAGATGAAAATAGCATTTTTTTGTAGAATTATGACGTCATTCCTTTAACCATCTCATTTAATCATTTCTTATTTTGAATTATTTAAATATCGTCTGCATTATTTTCTTACATTTTATCACTGATTTTAGATATTACGCAAATAATTTTCTTTCATATTTGGCTTAAATAATAGATTAGGTACATATGTGATAATTTTAAATTGAATCATCGATTATTTTTTGATGAAATGAAAATTTTATCACCGGTATTAACAACAAATTCCTTTCATAAAAGTCTAGCAGTCTATTTCACGGACTAATAATTATCTAGCGTTTACGTTATATATCTTTGAAAATTAAGAAGTTTGTTCGTTTGTGTTTGTTTTTTATACATAACCACACGGTTTCCAATCGATTTGCCAAATTTTAGACATCATTCATATATACCTCCAAATAATCACTGTCAATATTAAAACCTCTGCTATCACGTACTATGACAAGAAATAAATAAAAGTTGGCATCTAACATGCGGTCATTAAAGATAAACAAATTATTGAGCGTGTACCAGATAATTCTCAAAAAATAAGAGAAAAAAATTTTCAATTTTACTCCTCTTCAACCTCCACTTTACAGTTTCTTTAAGTCAAAGAGTTTTTTAAATTAAATAATTTACACTAAATCACAAATTTGTGATGAAATATTTATTTAATTAAATATGTTTCAGTCTATTTAGTATGAATGATATGTGTTTCTTTGTGTTTTCTTGTTAATTCAATTAGATTTTAAATATTCAATTTTGTAAAATTTTTCCTCAAAATGTTGTTTTTGTTTATGTATCAATTTGTTGAGTTACGATCTCGCCAGATTTCAAACGCCACGCTGCAAGCACGCCAATTTCGCCGAATGTGGTTGAAGCACCAACAAGATCCATGATTAGAAACAGGAGAGTGGGCTAAGAAGAGGAGTTGAACAAATCATTTTTTTCACTTGCTTCATAGGGTACTTTACAATTCTGGAAAATTAAAAATTTTACTGATCCCGTCGTATGACGGGTTATATGCT
>CM063507.1:69078059-69093059 GCA_032207245.1 Pardosa pseudoannulata | reverse complement strand
GGTCTGTACATGCTTAATTGGATTTCTCTCGTTCAATGTTAACCTTTTAATTAATTGAGGTTAATTCCCATTTCTCAGCTCGCATTTAAAGAACTTTTTGAAAAATATATACGTGATAGAACAGCAAATTCTCTATGGTGCTATCTTTTCCTTTGAAAAAATTATTCCACGTGATAGAACAGCAAATTCTCTACGGTGCTATCTTTCCCTTTAAAAATTATACCACGTGATAGAACAGCAAATTCTCTACGGTGCTAGCTTTTCCTTTGCAAAAATTATACCACAGAAGAGAACAGCAAATACTCTATGATGCTATTTTTCCCTTTAAAAATTATACCACATGATAGAACAGCAAATACTTTACAGCGCAATCGTTCTCTTTAAAAAATTATACCACGTGATAGAACAGTAAATTCTCTACTGTGCTATCTTTCCCTTTATAAAAATTATACCACGTAATAGAACAGCAAATTTTATAAAGTGCTATCTTTCCCTTTAAAAAAATTATACCACGTGATAGAACAGCAAATTTTATAAGGTGCTATCTTTGTCTTTAATAAAACTATACCACGTGATAGAACAGCAAATTCTCTACGGTGCTATCTTTCCCTTTGAAAAAAGTTATACCACGTGATAGAACAGCAAATTCTCTACGGTGCTATCTTTTCCTTTGAAAAACGTTATACCACGTGATAGAACAGCAAATATTCTAGGGCGCTATCGTTCTCTTTAAAAAATTATACCACGTGATAGAACAGTAAATTCTCTACTGTGCTATCTTTCCTTTTAAAAAAATTATACCATGTAATAGAACAGCAAATTCTCCACGGTGCTATCTTTCCCTTTTAAAATAATTATACCACGTCACAGAACAGCAAATTCTCTACGGTTCTACCTTTTCCTTTAAAACGTTATATCATGTGATAGATCAGCAAATACTCTATGGCACTATCTTTCTCTTTAAAAAATTATACCACGTGATAGAACAGTAAATTCTCTACTGTGCTATCTTTCCTTTTAAAAGAAATTATACCATGTAATAGAGCAGCAAATTTTATACGGTGCTATCTTTCCCTTTAAAAAAATTATACCACGTGATAGAACAACAAATTCTCCACGGTGCTATTTTTCTTTTAAAATAATTATACCACGTCACAGAACAGCAAATTTTATATGGTACTATCTTTCTCTTTAAAAAATTATACCACGCGACAGAACAGCAAATTCTCTACGGTTCTTTTCCTTTAAAACGTTATACCATGTGATAGAAAAACAAATTCTCTACAGTTCTATCTTCTCCTTTAAAAAACATTATATCATATGATAGACCAGAAAATTCTCTACGGTGCTATCTTTCCCTTTTTAAAAAAACCGCCAACAAAACTATATTTAACTTTAAATTATTTCCGAGAAATATTCGCATACTCTTTTTCAGAAACAAATAAGAATATAGAACAGACATAAACTGAAAAAGAGAAAAAAGATAGCATCGTAGAGAATTTGTCCTATCCCGTGGTGTAATTTTATTAAAAAATTCTTTAAATGCGAGCCAGCCTGAGAGAATTTTATTTATCCCATAGAGTGATGGAAATTCAGTATGACAGGTACAGATTCACCTTAATAGTTTACTTATATTATTATTTTGTGCTTAACGCTAGAATGTTATTGTTACGTCTCGGACACGTTTTGTAATTAACACATTGCATGCAGGTTTATTTCGTCTCGGATTTACACGTGCAGTGGGCGTTTTACAATGACTCATTTTATCAAGGTTGTAGTGAATAATAATAATAATAAAAGAAGCTTCAAATTTACAAAGCACGCCTCGTACGTTCTGGAGCTAATAACTCGACAGAAGACTGAGTTACTTGACAAACTAAACTTCTCTAAAGAAACAATGCAAATCGTTGCCTGGCAACACAAGCACCATACAACTGTACATTGTATAAGGCGATTTCACGCAGTAGGGCACATCTCAGTTTAAGACAACTCTGTCTTTAGTTTCAAACGGAAGGACAGTTTATTGTTTGTCTATTGGCTGTTGTAAACATGAAAATGAATGGGAAGGGCATTATAGTAGTTCGTGACGTCGCGACAAACTGCTCTATAAGGCGATTTCACGCAGTAGGGTAAATTCTCGAATTATGACAATTCTGGCTTTAGTTTCAAACGGAAGGGCAGTTTATTGTTTGTCTATTGTCTGTTGTAAACACGAAAATGAATGGGAAGGGCATTATAGTAGTTCGTGACGTTGCGACAAACTGCTCTATAAGGCGATTTCACGCAGTAGGGCAAATTCTCGAATTATGACAATTCTGGCTTCAAACGGAAGTGCAGTTTATTGTTTGTCTACTAGCTGTTGTAAATGGTCGTAAATAATGTCTATTGGCTGTTGTTGAATGGGAAGGGCATTATAGTAGTTCATGACGTTGTGACAAATTGCTCTATTTATGCGTTACCCGTTCTCTAGCAGAAATCTACATAAAAGGTACCAGGCGTATACAGAAAGTAAGTTTCCCGATATTTTCCCTTTTAAACCTTTCGTAGGCCTTGGGAAGATTACTTCCCACTTAAATGATCCTACAAAATACTCCTGTGGGAAACGCAAAACCCATTATAATATATTGGCCTTGGTATTATAACGGTGGGAAGACTAATTCTCACTTCAGTTTTGTGCTTTCATCTAATGTCTGATATATTGAATAGTATTAGCACATCTGTTTTGAAAGTTTTAAAACGATGTGTGAGAAATAAATGGCCCACGAAAGGGTTAAAGTAAACGTAATTAGCCATGACAATTGCGCGTACGTAACAGATCTATGATGTATTAATCATATGCCAGTGGAACAAGTCCCGATTAGTGCCAGTTGCGTGGTAGCAGTGGTCCGAAATGGAAACTCTAATTCCCTCTCCCGCCGCCTGCAAGGTTCGGTAATCTTGAATGCACAAAGTATTCCTCCAATTGAAATTCATCGTCAGCTCTGTCAGGTCTATGAGCCGAAACTGACACCCGAACACAAAATTCAACGCTTAGGAGCAGCACTGACATTTCTGGTATATCACGATGACGGCGACGAGTTCCTCGACAGGATCGTCACGGGCAGTGAGACTTGGATTTCGCACTTTACCCCGGAAACCCAGCAGCAGTCAATGCATTGGCATCCTAGTGGATCTTCGGCCAGGACCAAATTCAAACAGACGCTGTCGGTACGGATAGGGACGTGCACGGTGTTCTGGGACAGAAAGGCTGGTACCATTCACAGACGGCAGAGTTCTACGACAGAGATATACAAAAGTGGATCCCGCAATACGACAAGTGTCTCAATTCTGGTGGTGGCTGTGTTGAAAAATAGCTGAAACATTGCTGTACTTGTTGCCAATACGTATGTCCTTGAAAGTGTGAGTTCTTTTATTCTTATAAATAGGGAAATTAACTGCGGTTAGCCGTTAAACGACTTTGGTGAGGCCGGCACTTAAAATACTATAACCCGGGTGCTAAAAGATAAAAAAAATGAAACGTTTGTGTATAGATAAAATATGAAATTTTTGTATTATAACAAAATTTGAAAATTGAAATATTGGTCGAAATTGACGCTTCAAAAGGTATACAGCTACCTTAAATATTAAATGCATTTGTTTCAATAGATATACGAGGCTCATCCAGAAAGTTAGTTTCACGATGTTTTCCCCTTTAAATCAAACGTAATTAGCAGTGTTAATTGCGCGTGCGTAACAGATCTATGACGTATTAATCATATGCCAGCTGGACAAGTCCCGATTCGTGCCAGTAGCAGGGTAGCAGTGGTCCGAAATGGAAACTCTAATTCCTTCTCCCGCCGCCTGCAAGGTTCGGTCGGTGATCTTGAATGCACAAAGCATTGGGCCAATTGAAATTGATGGAAGCTCTGTCAGGTCTATGAACCGAAACTGACACCCGAACACAAAATTGAACGCTTAGGAGCAGCACTGACATTTCTGGTATGGTATCACTATAGCGGCGACGAGTTCCTCGACAGGATCGTCACGGGCAATGAGACTTGGATTTCGCACTTTACCCCGGAAACCAAGCAGCAGTCAATGCACTAGCATCATAGTGGATCTTCGGTCAGGACCAAATTCAAACAGAAGCTGTCGGTACTGAAAGGGATGTGCACGGTGTTCTAGAACAAGAGGGCTAGTTTCATTCACAGACGGCAGAGTTCTACGACAGAGGTATACTAAAGTGGATCCCACAATACGTTATGTTAAAAAATAGCTGAAACATTGCTGTACTTGTTGCCAATAAATATGCCGGTGAAAGTGTGAGGTTTTTTTTTATTTTAATGGGGAAACTTACTGTCTGGTTGGTTGGTTGATTGGTTGGAATTTAGTAGCGCTAATTCCTGAAAGGGCAAACTGCGCCAAACAAGATGAAAATAAAAAACAAAGTAACAGATAAAAAAGAAAAATAAACACAGGAGAAAGGAAGTTTGAGGCTGAAAAAAAAAGAAACAATGAATAAAATGTTAAAAGCACATAAAAATTAAACAAACGGAGATAGTAAAAAATAGCAAATATATACAAGATAGATTATTACATTATAAGAAAATTAAAAAACAAAATTGCAAATTGAGAAATTGAAAATAAAAAAATTGTTAAATTGAAAATTAAAAATTGAAATAAACATTAACATACAAAAAATCACAGAATTCAGATTTCATAATAGAAACCCGTACAGCGAAGAAAGGGAAACAAGCCTGGATGTGGCGTTTCACCGATGATTGTGTCAAGATTCGGCGATAAATTTTTAAAGAATTTTATATACATTGATTTGAGACAACAACACGATGACAAAATGTGTGCGACTGTGTAAGGTGTTTTACAATACGCACACTGTGGAGGATCTTCACCCAGCAAGAGATGGGCATGGGTGAGTCTGCAATGACCCACTCGTAGACGAGTGAGTATTACGTCATGTCTCCTAGAAGGGAGTTGGGGCCACTTGGTAATTTTCAATTTTACTTCTCGCAATTTATTTGACGACACGTTATTCCAACAGTTCTGCCATTTAGCTTGTATTAATTCTTTGATGTAATTTTTTAAGTCAGAGTAAGGAATACCAGAATTAATGAAATTAGTAGTAGATTTTGCAGCTTTATCTACAAGTTCATTGCCTCTGATGCCGACGTGAGCGGGAATCCAGCTAAAAATTAACGATAATCCCATGGATGTAAGGTTAATTATTGCAGAAAGTATTTTCAAAATGAGGGGGTTCTGAGTATCAGGAGAAAGCAAAGCATGTAAAACACTGTGTAAATAATGAAATTTTTACTATTGTGATGCATCATTTCCTCTAAAGCCTTCAATATGGCAAAGGCTTCATCAGAAAAGATGGAAAATTTGGGAAAATGTTACAATACGCACACTGTGGAGGATATTCACCCAGCAAGAGATGGGCATGGGTGAGTCTGCAATGACCCACTCGTAGACGAGTGAGTATTATGTACTTATTGTCTGGATGCGCCTCGTATATTATAAGTATCGATTTTTAGCTTAGCAATCATGAGTTAATTTACCCCAATAAAACATTTCTTTGGCATTATTAGTTTCTTAAATGTAAAATCCTTTCGATTTACTTACCCTGCCCGGAGAACATGTTCCTCTCTAGAACTATATACAATTTTTCCAGATGAACAAACCAACTGATGGAGAGTATTATCGGTTAAAAAATGCCTCTCTTTTTCGGTGAATCCTACCAAGAGTGAAGCCAGAGGTACACAGTATTCGATTCTGCGTAGAATTTTATACCACCGGCTGTCAGATTCGCAGTTGATGAAATTTGACTTGTAGCCGTATAGAAGACAGTTAAAATTACACAAAGAATCTTCCTCGTAAATTTTCCTAGTATTCCCATTTGGAACTAGCTGTTTGGTAGATTTCCAAACCCTTTGTTTTTCTTTGCTCATAACCTTCGTAGACCTCATTCTATTTCTTCGTATAGAAAGAATAGGGTATCTGCCAGAAGCACTTAAGAGCGCGGTTCTATAATGCCAGTCAAATTTCATCTTGTGACTTATCAGCGTATCATAGTCTTTCTGGATTACCAGAGGAGATTTATTTTCATCCAGTTTTCTCAATCTAGTTGCGCCGTTTGGACAGCTTATCAAGGTGTTACATACTTTTTCCGAAGGATAAACGAATCTTTTCTGAGAATTTTGCAGCACAGCACCGGAAAGAAACCTATTCAGTAATGGTATTTTTTGGAAAAGCAATCTGTAGTACATTATTATATACTTTTGTATGCTGGCAAACCTCAGTTTCGGGATGGCATCGGAAATGCAGAACGACAACAAGGTGTTATTCATATGCACTTTGCTCTTGCACGATTTCGGATCAAAATTTGAAAATATACCATCAAGCATGATTTGGGAATTATTTCCACCTAAAGTGTCTTTGGTTTTCTCATCGATGTACGATTTGCAAACCCTCTCCGACGTGTTAATATGAAGTGGCTTGTCGAAAATGTGGTGCGTCGTATCACAAACCATTGTCATATTCTCTAAACAATTTTTCAGACAAAACGATTGTGGATTAGCGTAATTAATGTTGTTTCCTTTCACACTGTGAATTTCGGTTACATCTGATTTCGAGGAGTCGTAAAAAGCTGAAATTCCATCAATATGACGCCTAAAAATGTCATTCATATCTTGATAACGACATCCGTAGGTACTTAAATCATTCCCTGTTTCTTTCATTTCTTCTTTACAAAAATTCAAAGACAGGTCGTAGGAACAAGAGTCGCTATATTTTCTTTTATCATTCCTGCTGTAATAATCGTCCAGTTTTTCCACAAAGGTAACATCTGCTGCATAAAATGGGATATCTTTCTCACTCGATGTTTTGCTATCGTTAAAATCAAAACTCAGCTCGCTGTCAAAACTGGAATTTAAGTCAACATTCGCTTCGATATTAGGATCATTTTCCCTTTTTGATTCTACTGGAAACTCTTCTTTTAAGAAGTTTTCATGGTCGATTACTATATCTGGAATTTTTCCATCTGCTTGATTTTCCGTAATATTTGTCTCTTGTTCTGTTGCTGATACATTTCCACTGGTTATCGCTTTTAAAATTTCACTTAAGGCATTCTCCCCAGGTGGAATTTTTATCCCCAAAGCAGCAAAAATATCATGCAAATCTTTTTTGTCTGGTTCTCCTCCAAAGTAATTTTCATCTATGGATGCTTTTATTGGGGGTTCGTATGTTTGTTCGTCGCATTTCTCTTCCGTTATGTCACACGAGGGAAATTCCTTATAGTAGGAAATTCTGTCAAAAGCCTCCTCCCGCAGTAAACTGATTGCAGATTCGGTCATTTTCGTTTGAATTCTTTGGTCGCATGTGTCATTCCTTCTGGTATTCGACAAGAATATATTCACAAATAATTTCATCAGTTTGAAAGGATCTTTGATGTGAATTACTTTGGACCATAAAGTCCAAAGGTCTTGTATTTTTCTCCGATCTTCTCTCTCCAGTTCTTCTGTTTTGGGCTCTTCCGTTACTTCATTATTCCTGTTACCCGTATCTCCAACTTTAGGCTCTTCCTTCTGTTCTTGGTCAGCGTCACAAGTCCAACTGCAGGAGCTGGCAGTCGTGGAATATGAAGATTTCGAGAAGGCATTATCAGATTCCTGTTTGACGAAACATTCAGAAGTTAATGAAGAATCTTAACGAGATTACTTAAAGTTATAAAATGTTTCTTTCTCTGATATCTATTTTGCAGTTTTACTTTTCATTTAGCTAATGTAAATTCTGAAGGCTGAGTACTAAGTCTACAGTTAGCGTTCGATTCATAAAGACACTTTAAATTAGGGATGCAACGGTTATCCGGCCAACATACTGCATCCGGCACATCCGGTCAACATACCGGATAATTGGCAATAGCGGAATATTACAATTATCCGGCTGAACATCCGACCGAAAATTATACATCGAGAAATAAGATAAATAAAACAAAAAAAATGCAAAATGTTAAACAATATACTATATGAAACAATGCGTATAAGTATTTTGAAACAGTGCATAAAAAAAAGCTTTATGAAAAAAAAATTAAGATTTTTAAAATTTCATTACAAAATATCCCAAATCGTTCTTTTTTTCAGTCTCAACTGCAAAATTGTGCTCTTGCATCTGAGAAAACAAAAGGCAAAACATACTTTTTTATAAACACATATAAACACAATTTACTAAAAAAAAGTGGGGATATGTTCTTGAAATTTTTCATACACAAACTTAAGAACCACTAAAGAAGGAAGGTAAAGTACTATTAAAAATGCTTTTATTCAGATTCGATTTTTCTAATTAAATAATATTCAATTGAAATATTGAGTACTGAAATTTAAAATAAAAAATTTAAAAAAAAATTATAAATAAATGGAAAATGTGAAACAATATACTATATGAAACAAGTCGTATAAGTATTTTGGAGCATTATGTATTATTGTATTAAGTATTTTGGAGCTTCAGGACATCAGGCCAAAAATTCTACACCGAGAAATTAGATAAATAAAACATAAAAATGCAAAATGTTAAACAATAAATATATTATATAAAACAAGGCTTATAAGCATTTTGGAGCATTATGTATTATTGTATTAAGTATTTTGGAGCATCAGTACATCTGGCCAAAAATGATACATCGAGAAATAATATAAATATAACAAAACAAAATGCAAAGTGTTAAACAATATACTATATGAAACAAGGCATATAAGTATTTTGGAGCATCAGGACATCCGGCCAAAAATTATACACCGAAAAATAAGATAAATAAAACAAAAAAAATTAAAAATGTCAAACAATATACTATATGAAACAAGGTATATAAGTATTTTGGAGCATCAGGACATCCGGCCAAAAATTATACACCGAAAAATAAGATAAATAAAACAAAAAAATTCAAAATTTGAAACAATATACTATATGAAACAAGGCGTATAAGTATTTTGGAGCATCAGGACATCCGGCCAAAAATTATACACCGAGAAATAAGATAAATATAACAAAACAAAATGCAAAGTGTTAAATAATATACTATAGGAAACAAGGCATATAAGTATTTTGGAGCATCAGGACATCCGGCAAAAAATTATACACTGAAAAATACGATAAATAAAACAAAAAAAAATCAAATTTTGAAACAATATACTATATGAAACAAGGCATATAAGTATTTTGGAGCATCAGGACATCCGGCCAAAAATTATACACCGAAAAATAAGATAAATAAAACAAAAAAATTCAAAATTTGAAACAATATACTATATGAAACAAGGCATATAAGTATTTTGGAGCATCAGGACATCCGGCCAAAAATTATACACCGAAAAATAAGATAAATAAAACAAAAAAAATTAAAAATGTCAAACAATATACTATATGAAACAAGGCATATAAGTATTTTGGAGCATCAGGACATCCGGCCAAAAATTATACACTGAAAAATACGATAAATAAAACAAAAAAAAATCAAATTTTGAAACAATACACTATATGAAACAAGACGTATAAGTATTTTGGAACATTATCCGGCAAAAAATTATACACTGAAAAATACGATAAATAAAACAAAAAAAAATCAAATTTTGAAACAATACACTATATGAAACAAGACGTATAAGTATTTTGGAACATTATGGTAAAAAAAAAAAAAGCTTTATGGAAAAAAAATTAGGTTTATTTATACATTTCATTCCAAAAAAAATCATAAATCATTCTTTTTTCAGTCTCAACTTCAAAATTGTGTTCTTGCATCTGAGAGAGAGAAAACTTACTTTTTTGAAGGATAGAATAACAAACACAATTTACTAAAAAAAAGTGGGAATATGTTCTTGAAATTTTTCATACACAAACATAAGAACCATTAAAGAAGGAAGGTAAAGGACTATTAAAAATGCTTTTATTCAGATTTGAATTTTATAATTAAATAATGTCCAATTGAGATATTGAGTACTGAGACTTAAAATAAAGAAAAAATTTGCAATAAATTATAGTACAAATAGTTGACTAAATAAAAAATATTAAAGGTGAGAAAAATACTACAATTTGGTTGCAAAAATAAAGTGCATAAACCTGATTTGTTTAAAATAAATTATAAAAACGTTTAAAAGTGCGAAACATACTGACATCCGACCGGATATCCGGTTGAAACTCTGGCCAGATATCCTGTATCCGTTATCCGGCCAAATTGACTTTCGTTGCATCCCTTCTTTAAACCCTTTTAATACCAAAATTAATTCTTTAGAGTATATAAAGATCAATATCTTCAATCCAAATTATTACCAACTGCAAAACGTCAAACAAATGCGTAGTTCAAGTGGAACACATCGCCTTTATGCAAACTTTATAGAAAAATTTTACTTATGTTTCGCCATCTGATATCATTTTTAATTATTACCTTAAATACATGGGATACTTTTGCTGAATTGACTTTGCTTCTAAAAAATTAGAACATTTTACATAAAGTAAAAAAGTAAAGTCTATTTTAAAAATTGTGATATTTTTCCAACACATAACAGACATATAACAGAAAGTAAATTTCATTGATAATTTTTTTTTTTTTGGTAAATAAAAAGTATTAGTTATAATTCTCTACCTATTTCAAATTCTAAAAAGTACCGGATATATTATACCGTGATATTGAATTTTCAAAAAAAAGCTTAAATAGCGCTTACAAATTCCAATTCAAATACTACTTAAGGTATCCGTCTACGTTAAAAACGTCATTTGTTGTCAAAAATCATAATTTTTTTTAAATTTTAAAAATTTCAACTTTTAGGCTTCTAAATCTGTTTTTGTTTTGTACCTATCGCATTTAAAAGAAAAGTTACAGCTGTTTAAACATCAGTGACAGCTGTCAAAACAAAACGGAAGTAGCGCTTTAAATTCACACCTTCCGGGAGCATTTTTTGAACATAACTTTTTAAATTTTCATGAAGATTAGTTTAAACATTTTTCTAGTATTTTTAATAATTAGCAACTTGGCAATTAGAAAGTTTTGAAGCAAAAAAGTGTGGGGAATTTTAAACATGTATTTTAATTTTTTAACAGTTAAAGTTGCTTTCATAAACTTCAAATGCGTTTTTCTCAGAACGGTATTTTTAATAAAATGTCGAAACTTGAAATGGGATTTCTCAAAAAGTTCTTAAAATATTTTGTTGAAATTTATTATGAATGCTTTTGATAGTATTTACTAGTGAATGACCTAAAAGCTTTAAATTTGGATAATTTTTAATGATGTTACACTCGTAGTTAGATATAAATGTAATGAAAATTCGTTAAAAATTCAATGTGTATGATTTTGAAGGACCAAAATTGTTTACCAAATGTAAATTAAGCGAAGATTTTAGGTGATTCACTAGTCCAGTGTATAAGAAATGTGTTGCATCCAAAAATATTGAAATAATTTAATTTATTAAAAAATTAGACCTTTTGAAAAAACCCGATTTTTTTTACTAAATTTTCTTCATTTATTAGAAATTTTATAAAAACTTCTCCTGGAATAATTTTTTTAAGTGCAATTCTCTATGATAATATAAAAAATGAATCTAAAAATGTAAAAACATGAACTAGTTTCTACGTTGAAAGAAAAAAGTTCTCCGAACATAGACAGATACCTTAAGCGGAAAAGCAAGAATAGTTATTTCACCTTTGAATGAATCTCTTTCTCCTTCGTATGCTGAACCACATCTTCGTTCTGCAAATTCTTTTTTAAAGCGTCTGCATAACCCGTCTGAGAAAAATTTATGTCTGTGGATGAAGCAGGAAATCCCGAACTTAAGCCAGGAATGTATTTCATGTTCGGTTTAGAAGTGATCTTCTTGACAGCGATCTTACGCTGGAGCTTCGTTTGGAGTTTCAACCCTTTACTCTTCCTGTTGGTCTCTTTTATCAATGTTTGGTTTCTGGTAGGAACTTTCGAAGATATTTTGCTGTTGTTGGATTTTGTATTTGACACGACGGACCACTGTTGATCCGAAGCCGTGGAATCCGCGCTGATGTTGCTGATGGATTGATTCCTTTTCACCATTTGAGTTGCTGGAATGGCAGTTTCGACTGTTGCTTCGCTTCTTTCGGCAGGAGACAAAGGACTATCCTTTAACTCCTTTTCAAGAAAGCTGAAATATTCCTCGAAACGGTGAAACATGATTTTAGCCTTAACGCTCTCGCCAACGGCCCAAAATGTCAATGTTGGAAAAATCAACTTAAATTCTTTCATGAAGGGCAAAATTTGAAAATAATTAGTCTTCAGCCATATTTTGCCCGACTTGCATTGAGATCCAGCGTGGATGGACAGAAAAGCCGCCCCTCTCAAGTCACTTAGACTCTTCAGCCGATAAACGTTCATTGTCTTCAGGGCGAAATCAGCCCCTTTGGCGGCAATGTACTGCTCAGCGAGTTCCTCAACGATGTACCGGCTGTATTCGGCTTTGTCGTACATTATGCACACGGCCAGGTGGAAGCCCGATTTCAGAAGCTCGGTGTCTTGTTGGTGCGTTTTCAGGCATTTCACCAATCCGTAGAAAATTCTGTATTTCTCAAGCAGTGGGACGCCCTCTCTGAAACCTCTCCTGATTTCCAGTATGACACGAAACAAGACATCTTTGTAGAACGTGACGGCTTCTAAATTTTCCTCCGATCGTGGTTTCGACAGTAATTCAATGCGTTTCTGTGGATCAAACAGAATTTCATTTTCATTTCAATTCAAAAATAATGAAAACATTATAGGATGTAAGATAACATTGCTTTAGAAAGCATTAAGAATAATTTTTGGGAAAAGGGGAGGGTTAAATTGCTATGATATTTACCGATAAACCTGCGACTCAAACAAAATTTCATTTTCATTTCAATTCAAAAATAATGAAAACATTATAGGATGTAAGATAACATTGCTTTAAAAGACATTAAGAATAATATTTGGAAAGAGATGGGAGGGGTAAATTCCTATGATATCTACCGATAAATCTACGGATCACACAAAATTTCATTTTCATTTCAATTCAAAAATAATGAAAACATTATAGGATGTAAGATAACATTGCTTTAAAAGACATTAAGAATAATATTTGGAAAGAGATGGGAGGGGTAAATTCCTATGATATCTACCGATAAATCTACGGATCACACAAAATTTCATTTTCATTTCAATTCAAAAATAATGAAAACATTATAGGATGTAAGATAACATTGCTTTAAAAGACATTAAGAATAATATTTGGAAAGAGATGGGAGGGGTAAATTCCTATGATATCTACCGATAAATCTACGGATCACACAAAATTTCATTTTCATTTCAATTCAAAAATAATGAAAACATTATAGGATGTAAGATAACATTGCTTTAAAAGACATTAAGAATAATATTTGGAAAGAGATGGGAGGGGTAAATTCCTATGATATCTACCGATAAATCTACGGATCACACAAAATTTCATTTTCATTTCAATTCAAAAATAATGAAAACATTATAGGATGTAAGATAACATTGCTTTAAAAGACATTAAGAATAATATTTGGAAAGAGATGGGAGGGGTAAATTCCTATGATATCTACCGATAAATCTACGGATCACACAAAATTTCATTTTCATTTCAATTCAAAAATAATGAAAACATTATAGGATGTAAGATAACATTGCTTTAAAAAACATTAAGAGTAATTTTTGGAAAGAGGGGGGGGTTAAAAAAAAGGAAGGGAGTAGCGCTCTAAAACCAAATCAAACAGTTCCATAGTGACCGGGGCGGAGGTAAGTTAATTCTTACTCTGACCAATCACGAAGACATACAGCAGCATGCATACTGAACAGAAGTCACGACAGCAACCTCAACAACTATTGAGCTTCTGCTGGCCTACGAGAGTTTGATCATGGTTCGAGGTAATGTTGCCAAACCCGGTAATGAGCAAACTTTACAAAGGTAAGCTCGAGAGTACCAGAAATAACTGATGACCAGGTGCAGACTCAAGTGAACCCCGAAGAGTGAAATCCGGGATGGAAGTAATAGTACCAAGTCCAAGTCCAAGTAGAAAGTTTGTATGAGGCTCCTTGACACAGAGTCGTATCCCTAGTAGTGAGCGGCGAGATGTCTTAATTGATGTGCATCATGAGATTACCAGGAGTATATTAAAATAAAAACAATTTAGAGAGTGAAGTATCTTGATAATATATATATGTTATAAAATTACAATAAAGGCCCTGTCCTTAGTAAATAAACAATAGTAATAAAAATGAAAGAAAGTGTGAAAAAGAAAGATAATTTTTATTTTTGTTTTTATTTAAAAAAAACTTTTTTTTATTTTATAAGTTTTTAAATTTTTTTTTTTTCATTTTAAATTAAATTGTTCCAAAATTTACCGTATATTATTCCTAAATTTCCAAAATTTACCGTAATTAGTTTCGAGTAATTTATGAAAATTATCAATAGAAGAATTAATTTTAGAATTAGCTGGGTAATCCATTTCCATGCATGCCATTTCTGAAAGGGAAGGGGCGCTCGTAAAGATGATAATACACACTGGTGCACGTTGCAGCCACCGGGTCTAAGTCAAACAGTGCGAGCAGGCGTCCGTTCTCTAAGAAAGTAGAGACCGAACTCACTTAATAGTACTGCCCAGAAAAAGTTAAGGATATACGTAAACAACGTCTCCAAGTTGAAGACAGTTCCTACATCAATCTGTCCACGGAGCCTTACCTTTACGTAAACATCTCTCAACTTGCTGTCCAGAGATTCGATGAGTAAACTTTTAACTTCAGCATCACTCTGTATCAAAGCCAAACAAACAGCCGTTGCTCCATTCTGCAAAGAAAAATCATATTTTCAGAACTGAGAGTAAGCTTATTTTAGTACTAAAGTAAATTTGTCAGATTTTCTCAAACAATCTGTATCTTGAAAGACTATCTTTTACCATCCTAATAAATAAGATAGAAAAGCAATTCTTAACAGTATATATATTTATGTACATATATATATA
>CM063507.1:69015559-69068059 GCA_032207245.1 Pardosa pseudoannulata | reverse complement strand
GAAGCATTCGAGACTACCATTTTTGGTCAAGCCGAGGTCCCCGAAGTTTTCTCTTGATCTCTTTTTCACTCCTTTCATTGTATTGGGAGAAAAAGTTACAGGAGATCCACATGTCAAGGTCATGCAGTCTTACCCTGCACGCTGGTGTTCAAATAAATTTCTAGAAATCGTATTGTCTTGCGTTGGCAATAACAGGAGAGGGGAAAAGGCGGGGGAGACAGGGAGGGAAGAGAGAAACATTTCAGATAAGCAAAACCTGCTCGCAATTGGTTAAAAATAAAGACCACCTTCACTTGCGGCTTTTGTTGATTACGAAAAGGAAATTGAGAACTTGCGTTCGTCAATTCTCAGATAAGCTTGTAGAATTTGGATATAAAGTAAACCTCTCTTTTACCGTGGTTCTATTTTGGGGGAACGTGTAAAAGTTTTATTGTTGATTGTGAATATTTCATCTTCCAACGATGAGTAAGAAACGGAAGATAGACAGCGAGAATCGAGTGTTCCAGGACCGCTGGGAAACCCAGTATTTCATCACGAGTAAAAAGGACAAACTCTAGTGCTTGATTTGTAGGGAAGTTGTGGCTTTGTGCAAAGAATATAAAATCAAAAGGCATTACGCAAGTCTTTACGAAGGGAGCCACAGTAAATATCAAGGAGAAGCAAGATCTCTGATAGTTTCAGAACTGAAATCAAAACTTTGCAAACAAGCTGATATATTGATTATAGTTATCTTTTATTAAAAGCTGACTTACCGAATCACTGTGATTAAGCTCGCAGAAGTTACTCTTGTCCCAGTAATTCCAAATCATTGTAAAGGATCTGTTGTCATTATTGGAAACGGCGATCATCAGCGCATTTCGTCCATCCTTTGTTAAAGAAAAAGAGCAACTTCAGAATTATTTCACTTCACTTACTATCGTGGTCACCATTTTTTTGGATGGGAGGGGGACAATTTGTCCCAAAGTACCTGTGCCCGAACGTATGGAAAGCGGAAAAGCCATGGTGCTGTATTTAAAAAATTTTATTTCATAAAGAAATTTCTTGAAAAATAAACTTTATTCCATCTCAGAATGCATTCATGAAAGAATTCCCTTTCCCCCACCCTAAATTCCCCAAATTGTGACACTGTTTTGTGCACTCAAGGTGAAGTTATTGTGCTGCTTCATTAATCTCTCATAAACAAAAAAAATTAAAGTAAAAATAATTTGGGTAACAAACACCGCAATATACTTTAAGAAAGCATTCAAAATTAAGGTATAAAAATAAGATTAAGATAAAAATATTTACAAAACAGATTGGTAATGTATGATTAAAAAGAGTAGGTATAAATTTATAAGAATTAAAATTACAAATTGATAATTGAAAAATTATAAATTGAAGAATTGAAATTAAAATTAACCTAATATAAAAATCACGGATTTCAGATTTCATAGCAAAAGCCAGTAGAGAGAAGGTAAGAAAATAAGCCTGGATGCAGCGTTTTTCCAATGATTGTGTTGAGATTTGGCGATTGATAATTGATATATGTGGTGCCGGACTTAATGATAAGTTCCTACTCTATGAAGATTATTATATTCTTATGTATTAAAATCTGATTGTTTCTATCTATCTATGTGCGTCTATCTCCTCACAAACCGCTGGACGCAGAAGAGCGCCAAAGGTACCAAAAGACGCGGAACAATCCGGGGAAGTCATTTCACCTATTCGTGTTCCGATATTCCAATTAGTTCGAAAGATATTATCGAAAAACTGACCAAAATACCAGTTTAATTTTTTGGCACGCGCAATTCCATTGTTGAGATGGCGTCAATAAATGACAGCTTTATTGAATGTTAGCATCATTCCCGCCTGATATTTGGTAATCCGAGTAACACAAAAATATATCTTTGCTATTACATTTCAAGTGTAAATGTATATATTTACGATAGTATATATGTACATGAGATTATTTTCGCATCTTCTAAATGCTAAACCCTTATTTTTTAGAAAAGCATGATTTTTTTTTATTATTATTATCTTGGCGAGATTTTTGTATTATAAAGTCTATCATGATCTATCAAAATAGTTTGCATTTCGCAGTTGCCATTTCTTAAACAAAAGCTAAATTATTGCTATAGGTTTTAGTATTTTAAACTAGATTTTTATAATTTGGTAAATACAAATTTTATATTTTATCTGGCGATATTTTTATTACCCAGACCGAAGGCTGGGTGCGAAGCAGCTAGTAGTTCATAATTGTTGTATAAACTAGAGATGAATTAGAGTAGTAATGGTCATTATTTATATTATTTAATTAATAATAATAAGAGATATAAATGATCAATCCTACTTGATCATTGCTACCCTGAGTTACACTAAAACTTGCAAATAAAATGAATCGCTTTGTAAAATATAACTATGTAATGCGGTAAAATCTAACAGTTTATAGAAGCGATTGACAATCAAATATGTCTTCAAAGCGTAAAAAACATTTATTGATATTTGAAATTCTAAAAAATGTCTTTCGGAAAAAATTAGTATTAATTTTCTCCTATTATATTTGAAACAATAACAGACCTGCCGTAAGAGTTTCGGATCTGCTCCTCTCTTTAACAGTTTCTGGACAATGCCTGGTAATCCGTTTTCAACAGCTAAAATAAGAGGGGTCTTGCCACCCTGCAACAAATAATCAAGCAGCTTATCAGTAAAAACTGTATTTCGATTATAACTTTTGGACCATTTAGGTAAGACCGATGCCGAATCTAGAGGAGTCTTCCACATCTACAAAATCGTTTAATCAAGACATATTAGTCAGGATGTGTTCTATTTAAGAGTTTTGATTTCTTCTTTCTCAAACCCTAAATCAACTTAACATCAATCTTACACAGTGGTAGATCAATCGGCTAAGGCAACAATCTCATAACTGGAGGTTGTCTCATAACTGGAAGAGGGTTGCAGGTTGAGGGCTCGAGTAGGCCTAAGATCCGTGTTTGTTAATGGTGACTGGGGCACATAAATGTGATTTGTGATCACAATGTCTTCCCAGTTGTCAAACTATAGGGGGAGGGGTCAGTTTAAGTCTTTAGGTACTTTCCTTGGCGCCCTACTACTTCTAAATTACGAGGACCCACTTAAGCTAAGACGCACGCCTTCCCCTTAATTCATCTGGCCTCTTGCACACGTGCTTGGCTCGCCCAAGTGGCACTGGCAACAACAATAAATTTCAATTAGCTGCGACAGAATATGTCGTGCTTGCCCTAAAAGTAGGACCGGTGTTTATAAAGAACACAGGCCCTCTACAAAAAGCTGATATGCGATACTGCAGCAGTCCTTGTCTTTGTCGGTATGAAAATGTGTGTACATACCGGATGGCCATAATTAAACTGACAGTGCTCACAGTGTTCTGTAGCTCGATCTATTTGCGAGAATGACTCCAGATTCTGTAGGAAGGTTAAACAAGACGGGGGACGAAGGATTCCGCGAAAAAAACAAATTAGTTCCAAAAGTCACCACTAGGTGAATATTTGGCGCTGTGTTACAGAAAGTAGAGTGTTAACAAATGCAAATTAATGAAATTGCTGGAATATTCCAGGAACCGGAAGTTGTAAAGTATCGCCAGGCTTGGCAACATTTGGCGATGAACTTGACGACAAAATAGGTTGCCAAAACTGTCGCCAACGAGCCGTTATCTCGCCAATTTGGTGAGATACCCATAGAGTCCCATGTTAAATTAAAGGTTCACTAACAAGTTCGTAACAATATTTTCTTTTTAATTTTTATATCTATTAAAGTATAGCTAGCTCTAAGGAAAAAAATTATGTAAATATAGAGGTATATTAAAGGGATTTGGTTTTTTAAAAAAGGAATTAGAATTACAAACAAATTTAAGCTAATATGACAAATAATTCTATATTTTGACTTTTGAGTTAAAAACCAAAAAAAAAGAATTTGCGTATTCAAAATTTGGTAAAAATTTTCCAAAATTTGAGTATTTAAAAGTTGTTAGGCTTGTTGATTAGGGTTTATTGGCGCAAAATCCTCATGGATCATACTGCGCCAAACAAGTTGTAAAAATGGAAGCACAAACAAACTTGAGGATAACCAACCTAACAAATCATAAACGTTAAAAACATTCGAAATACATATATAAGTAAAAAAATTAAGATAAAAAATGTATACAAAATAGATTAAAAAAGAATGATTAAAAAATAAATGGTAAAATGATAAAATTTGGTCAAATTTTTCCAAAATTTGAGTATTCAAAAGTTGTTTGGCTTGTTGATTAAAGTTTAGTGGCACAAAATTCTCATGGATCCTACTGCGCAAAACAAGTTGTAAAATTGGAAGCACAAACAAACTTAAGGATAACCAACCTAACAAATTATAAACGTTAAAAACCCATGCAAAATACATATATAAGTAAAAAAAATAAGATAAAAAAAATTATACAAAATAGATTAAAAAAGAATGATTAAAAAATAAATGTAAATAAAAAAAATTAAAAAACTGAAAATTTAATAATTAAAGATTGAAAACTGAAAAATTAAAAGCCACATAAAAAATATCATGAAACAGAGAATTCATATTTCATACTTAAAGCCAATACAGCGAAAAAAGGGAAATAAATAAGCATAGATATAACGTTTCCCGATGATTGAATCAAGATTCAGCGATGAATTATTAAAAAATTTTATATGCATAGATTTAAAAATACAGTACGTGGTTAAATGTGAGAAACTATAGTAAGTCTTTTGCAATACGTAGACTGTTCAAGTGCTCAGTTCGGTACAGATGCATTATAGACGCCGTGTATTTTTGTCGCCAAATTTGGCGATTTTTTGGGAGATGAGTGGGTTGGTGTGTTTGCCCTGACTTTGGTGATGGGGTGTGGCAGCTCTAATGTGTTCTTGCACCCCTTTGGTGCACGTGATTTCTGACGTCAGTACCCGGCACTATTCCAGAAATTTGCATCGTAGCTGTTCTTTTGGTTTACAGTCGCCGTGGTCAGGTTGTATTTTCTTTCGTTCTTATCATTTTCTGAGATTTAGTAATTTAGTTATGCTGGGATTTAGTAATTTTGTTATGGTGGATGTAGTTATTCCGGTTCTTACTATTTTTGAAATTGTTAAAAAGTATCAGGATATTCTAAATCAAACAAGATGCTTTGGTTTGGAACATTTTGTTTTTGTTCTTATCATTTTCTGGGTTTTAGTTAATTTAGTTATGACAGGTGTTGTTCTTATCATTTTCTGGGATTTAGTAATTTAGTTTTGGTGGGTGTAGTTATTTCTGTAACGCGTACCACCGCCATGTTTTTCTACTTGGCGATTTTTCAAAACACGCGTTTTTCTGTTCGTCGCCAAAACAAAAACATGGCGGACGGGACAGGCGTTTATAATGCATCTGTTCCCTCAGTTCAAGTGAACCCAGCAAGATTTGGTAGAAAATTCAAAATTTGATGTCTCTGTTGTAAAAGCATACTAGAATTATCGTGTTCTTCTACTGACAGACAGACATTTTGAAAATGGTATTTTCAGACTCAGGGATGGATGTCCAAAACTTGATGGTAATCAAACTCTCGAAATCAAATTTTTGGACAATCTCAATACTTTCTCTATATTACGTATACAAGAAAGTAAAAAAGAGAGTAGGAAAACAAGGATATTTACCTGAACTTGAACGTTTACATTTTCCCCAGCCTCCAGGATGTTGTCAACAACTCGTTCGCATCCTAGAAACACAGCTTTCGCAAGGAGCGGAAAACGTTCCTGTAATTATAAATTTAAATATTAGGGCTACAAATAAATAGAAACAAAACAAAACCCTTAGAACTGGAGAGGAAATAAATGAACAGTAACAACAAATATATTATCGCAGGCCTAAATATTTAATATACAATTCATAGGAATTTGCTTTACATCTGACAACATCTGGAGAGAAATGAAGAGAACAGCTTTTAATACAAAAATGGCAGAAGAATGGAAAAATATCACGAGATGCCATCAGGAAAAAGGAAAAGTCAGAATTGAAGTAACAGCATTTGTTTGTGCATGGGTAATATTTGGAGTTACGTCGCCGCAGTATCCCCCTCCTAGTGAACACGTTCTGCAAACCTCACTGGATGTCTAATTTTGCGGCCATATCTTGAAGTTTGCTGCTTTGGAGATAGCACAGTAGAAGGAATCTGATCCACAATTGGTTGTGACGGGGGTAATATTTTGAGTTACGTCGCTGCAGAACTAACAGGAAAAATAACACCTCTATATATCTTAATGTAGAAGCAATAGAAGATGTCGAAGAATTTTCTTATCTTAGTGGAGCACTAAATACACAAGTAGGAACAGAAACTGATATACAGAACAGATTTGTTAAATCCCGCATATGTTTTAGAAATCTAAATAAGACATGGAAAAACTCAAACATAACAAGTAAAATTAAATCTGTACAAATCCCTAATGAAATCGTTCCTTTTAAGTAACACTGAAACATGGAAGTTGACAACAAACTAAATGCCTTTCAAAACAAATTCCTTGGATCAATAATGAAGATTTTTGGCCTAATACAATAACCAATGACAAGTTATTGAAAGAAACAAAGTCAAAACCAACAGAGGAGGAAATAAAAATGAGAAGATGGCGTTTCATAGGCCATGTCTTGAGCATGAGCAGAAATGAGATCCCCGCTGTTGACCTCGAGTGGACACTGGAGGGAAAACGTAGAAGAGGTCTTCCAAAACGAACCTGGAGCAGGTAAACAGAAAAAGAAAGAAAAGAATGGTCCAATTGGTAGGCAGTAAAGAGTGGTTGCAGCGGAGCAGAGATGAGATCCCCGCTGTTGACATCGAGTGGACACTGGAGGGAAAACGTAGACGAGGTCGTCCAAGATCAACCTGAAGCAGGTAAACAGAAAAAGAAAGAAAAGAATGGTCCAATTGGTAGGAAGTAAAGAGTGGCTGCAGCGGATCAGTGATGAGATCCCCGCTGTTGACCTCGAGTGGACACTGGAGGGAAAACGTAGAAGAGGTCTCCAAGATTAACCAGGAGCAGGTAAACAGAAAAAGAAAGAAAAGAATGGTCCAATTGGTAGGAAGTAAAGAGTGGCTCAGCGGACGGAACACAGTGGAAAGCAAGACTTGAGACTATATGTGCCTCAAGGCACTAAAAACAATGATGATGATGAATTATAAATTATTCACAATCAGTTCGAGATGTATCAATTTATACCAAAAGCGATTGAATCCCACGTTAGAGAAAAGATAAATTGTTGGCTATCATCGTCAAATTCTAGAACCCTTTTACGTAAAGAACGTAAGTTACGTAAGTTTTTCGAACTTATCTAGCTTATATTTTAAGTTTAACCGTGTTTTAATAAATATATAGTGGGAATATGTACATCCAGTTATAACAGGGCCGTAGCCAGAAATTATTTTCGGAAGGGGACATTGTGTTTTTGGAAGGATACTTCAATAAAACTACAGGTTTTCTTATGTATGTATACTACTAATGAGTATCATAATACAATAGAATTTTAAAATATCAAAATGATAAAAAATGATATAATGAAAAATTTTATAGCCTTGAATGAGTCATGTAGTAACTATACAATGAATTAATAGTAAAATTAACATTGAAAATATATAAACTATGTATGGTATTAAATTCTAATTTTTAAAACTAAAGAAAAAGACTAAATAACTAATAGTAATAGATAAATAACTAATAGATAGTATAACTAAAGAAAAAGAATAATTTTGAAAGAAAATGAAAATGTTCAAATTTTTATTTTAAATTATAAAATATGCTTTTTTTTAATTTTCGCCAAAAAATTTTCACAATTTCTTCCGATTGTGCAACAATATTGTGATGAGTTGCTAAAAGTGCTAGTCAATCTGTTCTCACTTGTCGAATCCAATTTTAACCTACTCCTTAACTCAATGTCACTGTTCTAAGCCCACTTTTGTCTATGCACAGCTAGGCAGAAGACACACACACACATGGTCCATTTTCTTTCCACAAAACGGTATTTTAGAATTTCGGAGGGGGACCCGTCATCTAAATCCCTCCCCTTGCCTACGGCCCTGAGTTATAATAATACGCTTCATTATAATTTCAAACAGTAGTTGGTCGAATTAAGTAGAATTTCTTCAGGACTGATGTATTTGATCTTTGCAAAAAAAGGCCAACATTTAAAATTACACGGATACTACAAGTATACCATTTGGATTAAGTTGGTACTGTTCTAATGGGAAATAAAGAAAAATGTTACACTCAGTGCAATTATTTCAAGCAACACTTGAAATTTATTAATGAGCAATCTGACACATAAACACCCACCAAAAAATTAACAAAAAATTTAAATACATATACAAAATAGGTCCTCATTGGCACATTTTTGGATTTTGGTGTCTTTTTGCTATTTTAGCGAGAGTTTTGCACTAGTGCTGCAGATTTATTTTTCAAATTTTCTTTTCCGCACCCCCCAAGTTTAAAATTTTGTAAATTTGTGTTTCGCAATTATATATTTCAATTTTTGGGTGGGTTTTTAATAAGCTTTTCATGTATTTATGCCACCATTTTACCAATTTGGAGGGTTTTTTTTATCTACAATGACGAAACAGTCGTCAATGAGGACTTATACCATATCTGTTCTGAAATTTATTGAACGAGTATAACATTTAGTTGACCAAAATACTAGATATACACACTTTAGAAATAACGAATCCCAAATTCAGTAAAAAGTTTTTAGTAATACCCGTAGCACCAAATTAAAAAGGAATCCTTTCTCGATAATACTGCTCACGAAAACGGCGAAAACACAATTCGGGTGCCCCCCCCCCCGCTTGTTTGGCTATACTTTTTTGGCGTTAATAGTGCCAGAACGCCATTTAAGGCGGCAGTACTAAACATCCATAAGAACAATAAAAATGAAATAAAACTATGAGTATTAAAATGGTAAAAAGCACATTACAGATAAAATTTCTACCCAGTTTGCACTAAATTTTTAAATTTGAAAAAGTATGGAGAACATTCTTTTAAATTTTTCTAAATCATATTGAAACTTACGAGAAAATAAGGTACTTACTTTATAAAAACATAAACTATGATTATTAAAATATTTAAAAAAATATACAAAAAACTTATATACAATTGCAGTGGGAAAGTCTTCAAGTTGTCATAGGGGAGAAAACTCGGCACTACTGAAGAATAGGTAGAGATGTAAAAAACCCGGAATTTTGAAGAGGTGGGAATAAACCCGGGAATAAACCCGGAATTTTGGGAACTTTGGGAAGAAATCATTTTAACAATGTTTACATTTATTTTTTCAACAGTGGCTATTTAAGAACTAGCATATTATTTCTAAGAGATTTTTTTTAACTTTTGGCAATATATATATATATATATATATATATATATATATATTCAAGAAATAATAGCAATGAGCATTTAAATGATTTTATATTAGTGCTTATGTCATTAATAACCCTGTTAGTCTTATCGAACACATAGCTGGTTACTTCTATTTTAGTTGCTAATATAATAATTATAGACATTATTTTTTATCCTTTTTTATTATGTAAATTGCTTTATGCTAAACTTCCTCCCCTCCTTTTAAAATATAAAAATAATTATCTTTAAATTTAAAATAACAGTTTTTTATTTTTTGTAATGCATATATCATTTAAAGGTGTAATCAAATGTCAATGATGCATTTTGTGTCCAATTTCTACACACACACACACATATATATATATATATATATATATATATATATATATATATATATATATATATATATATATATATATATATATAGAGAGAGAGAGAGAGAAATTCAAGAAAAATAATGATTTATGGGTTTTGTGACACTACAGATGATTGCCTAATATTTAAGTAATAATAAAAATATTGGATATTTGTGAAAGGAAAAGTGTACTCATACTTTCATGTTAAACATGATACCTTGCCAAATAGAGTTAGTTAACCCCAATTATTTAATTTTTTTCATTGCATATAATAGTTAAATTTTTTGAAAATATCAACTTTTGAGGTCTACAACAAAGACAGAAAAAAATGGTGGTTCTCATTGTGACATAGGAATTGGCGATTTCAAAATACTTCAAAATTCCCATGTTTTGGACATTTTCAAAATTGCCTTCCCAAAAAACCCGTTTTATTTTTCCCGGGTTTAAACCCGGTTTTTTTCCACTGCTCACAACTCTAAGAATATGGCTCCCCTTGGCAAATTTGGTGCAATTATTGGCGATGTTTACTAAAACACAAAAGTATTTTATCCGACCATTGTATCCCTTGCTATTTGGAGAACTGTAATTGATATAGACTGCACCATTGTAATAGAATTATATACATTTCTTAATAACCAAAACCACTGAGAAAGCGGGCATTTATATTTGTGGGCAATTAATCCCTAATCAGTTTACAAAGTCAACAGCTCCAAATTATTAAAAATTAGCCATAGTGAACCTTTAATGGTTCATTATATCTAATACTTTTAAGTATTACAAGCATTCAATATATAAAAACTGGGTTCCACAGTGAGAGCTGGATACAAATATAATATACATTAAAGTATAGATACAAATTGTTTGGACACGGTGAGATCACTAGAAAATGTTAGGCTACCATGCTGAGAGCTTTATCGCCAAGTTGGCGGGGGCACCTTGTTCTTCAGCCCAGCCGAAAACTCTCATACTTAGGGATGTCAAATACAGATAAAGAATTAAATTCCGAGGGTACCCTAAACTAAAGAGAAGCTGCGGAGATAAACTGCTGTTCTGTTAATGGAATAGTAATTTTCAATAGAAAAGGACTTAAAGTTTTAGTAATTTATTTGGTTAGCAAAACTTTGAAACTCACCACTTCTTTCCGCATTTTCCTACAGAATTTTTTGGTATTGGCAATAGATTCTAACTCAGCCTGTATTACTCCCTCTACACTCTTTAGATAACCTTCATGACAACTTGATCTAGATGGTTTAGAAGTTTTATCGATTTTCTTGTCTTTCTTTTTATGTGATACGTGATGAACATGGCGGAAATCCTTTTGCTTCCCCATAATTGTAAATCACTTATAATTGATAACAGAATCAAACATATTCACTAGTTTTAAATCGGTAGGATTTTTAAATTATAAATAGCATACACTGATTCTCCTACACGTTCTGTTCCCTAGCTCGTTTGCATTTCTGGTGCCATTTAAAATAAATTGTGTAAAATGTAATATAAAAATGTGATTTAAAGTCACTTTTGATTATATATATATATATATATATATATATATATATATATATGTGTGTGTGTGTGTGTGTGTGTGTGTGTGTATGTACGTGTATACTGTGTGTTACTGGCAAATATGAAATTCAGGTATTCTATGTAGTACTTGCCAGCTTTTAGAGAATGTATCCTAACAAAACCCAAAATTCACTGTACACGCTGTCGGTAATCGGGGTGTAGTATGAATATTGTGAGAATAAATGTTGTGCCCTTGGAAATTTGATGATCTTCCCTTGAATGTTTAGTAAGTCAGAATATCTTAATTAAATATTGCAAATGGAAAGGTATTCAAGACGAAGTTCTGGTATATTCCTTTTTTAGAACTCAAGTGGGACGAGCCTCTCCCTAATACTGTTCTTTGAATACTGTTTATCAACCATAAGTGTACAGCAATAAGGATTAAGTACTTAATATAAAAGTAAATGTGTTCAGATGTCAAATAATATAGGAGAATTTGAGGAAGGAAATCAACATCACCATCTTTCTCCTTATTCTCCTGATTTCTGAATTGTTTTAGATACAGATTACTTATTATTACACTCATCATTATGATTTTTGGGTAAAATATAAATTTTCTTTCCTTATAGTTCTATATTTTTTTAACCCAATGTATTTTATTTAGACTGTATGCAGCAAAATTGTCCTCTACTGTCCAATTATGATTCCGTGTTTTATTCGAAAATAAGAGTTGGAAATAGGATCTGTATTTTATTGGGATACAAATACCCTTTATCATGCGAATTTAGTGTTTGCATCATAAATTATATTTTATCACAGGGTTTCTTTGTGGGGTATAATTTAACATGCATTTAGGTGTTATTCTCAGAAAAATTACTTATAAAAAATAATATTTATAACTAAAAATGGTAGAGTTAAAACTATGTTATCGGTAATAATAACAACTTTATTTATTTATTTTTTTTATTTTCTACAAGACATGTTTTATTTATTTTTTGTTTTTACTTGTCGGTAGTATCTTATCGTTGCTCCATGGTTTATCGAATTATTTGTTTGCACATTATCACTGTTACTTCGCTCATTCACATACGGAATTTTTGTTCACTACCGATCCAGTTGTTTCTTATTGCATAGGCGCTACCCGCTACCGACCAACATTTCTCGTCATCATGGCTGATTCCCGGGAACCTCCTCCTTTTGAAGATAGTTTAGCCGACAACGAAAGTGAAGATATTTTTAAATCAGCATTAGAGGTATGCATAATAGTATCACTAATAATTTGAATGCATTGTAATGTATGTATGTCTAACGTAAATTTGTTGTCATATCTACTTCTTTTCAGTTTTACTAGTATTTCTATGAGGGGTTTTCCTTTTAATAGTAACATTAGTTTTTAAAAATATAATCACGGTCACTATAGAAAAGAGAAGCATTCATTTTCTTTGGATGTCATCCGTCAAAAAAATTTCATTTTGAGGAAATATTAATTCTTAAAGAGGTTTTAAGGCGTTACCGTGTATGCAACGATTATGCCGAACGTTATACATTTATATAAACAGGGTTTCCGCGCACCTGGAAAGTCATGGAAAGTCTTGATTTTTCAAGTAAAATGAGTAAAAATCATGGAAAGTCATGGATCCGCTAAACTACCGATTAAATAAAAATGCATTGAATTGTTGAATTCTATTTTTGTCATTTGACTGAAGTTACTGAGTTTGGTATTTATGTATTATCCTATTGATCATATTGCCAAGTAAAATTTGTTCACCAAGGAAACTCAAAGCAAGAAAGCATAATGGGTGGGTAAATGTATATTATTCTGGTTTTTTCTTAAATTGTAGATTAAAATTTTATTAATATAATAATTAATTTAAAAAAAAAATTAAGATTTTTGCACAAAATGTTTATCTCTAGGGATATTGTATAAACATTATAGAGTTATATTTGGCTATTTTTCATGGTCATCTGGATAAAACCAAAGTACCCTGAATTCAAATTGGAAACATTTTGATTGAAAAATTGCTATATGATTAAACTTAGGTATGTAGATACAACAATTTATTTTTATGTATGCGAATTTATTAACTCTTATAAAGTAAGTTTATAGTTTTTTTATGATAAAAATTCCTGTAATTTCTCTAAAAGCATATATTTTTTTTGTATGTACATCAGAAGTTTTATTCATATATACTTTAAGAAAGCTTTTTAAAGTCATGGAAAATGATCTGCTAAATCAGGGAAAGTCATGAAAAGTCATGGATTTGAAAAATTTTATTTTGGCAGATACCCTGTATAAAGTATAGCTGGTTTTGAAAAATTTTACGTAATTTGTTTTGTTTGTTGAAGTAGGGTATGTTACATCAACATCTACAGTCTATGGCAAATTTGGGTCTACTTAAGAATTGGGTTCTTCTTGGCAAATTTGGTGAAAATATTGGCGATATTAACTAAAACACAGTCAATCCATCCAAACATTGTATTTCTTGCTCTTTCTGGCAACTTTAATGCACAGTGCATCATTGTGATAGAATTATATACTCTTAAAGAAAACGACTTAAAAACCGGACATTTATATTTATAGGCAATTAATCTATTAACAGTTTACAAACGCAACAGCTGTGAATTATTAAAAATCAGCCATAGTGAACCATTAATGGTTTGTTAAACCTAATTTTTTAAGCATTGCACACTTTTAATATATAAGAAAAAAGTTACACAAGGAGAGTTGGATGCAAATATCATATAAATTATAATATAGATACAGATTGCTTGGACACGGTGAGATCAACAGGCAACCATACTTAAACCATTATCGCCAAGTTAATGGGGGAACCCAATTCTTAGGTCAACCCGGCAAATTTTAATCTTTCTTTGCTCAAACGTATTTCTTCCCTCCTTTTGAAAAATATATTAATTATCAATTTTATATTTTCATATTTTGGGTTACAGCCATAAATTTTACAAAAATACTGCAAATAATCAAGATCTTGTTTTGAGTTAAATGTCTTTTCATATTATATTCTTGGCAAGTTATGTCTAAGTAACCCAGGATATTAATAATGAAATAAAAACATATGTGCTGTGGTGTAGTACGTTGCTGTTGATATTTCAAAGCATTTTATAACCCAAGTTTACTTTATATCATCTTTAATTATAGTAAAATTCCACTCATCTATATTACAACATTCAAATATTGGGCAAAAGACAAGGAAATATGCTAAAAAAATATTTTTAAAAAATTAAAAGCACTCCACATGCTACGCCTGAAAAAAAAATTGCCAATGTCCAAGAGAACGCTGCATTCTTTTCCTTCCTTCTTTCTACTCAGGCAACCCTATACTTTTTCCATTATCCTGTGCTGATGTGTTCGTTGTTCCATTGTCCTTTGCACAATGCGTCCTTTCCCGGCTCTGCCCAGAAGGACCGGGACTCCAAGGATGGTCCTGAATCGCCTCCTGGAGACCAATCACAACTCTCCAAAACTTGGTGAAGTTTAAGTGCAATCGTTTTCACTGGCCACACCACACGCTTCCTGGAGTCGCGAAAAAAACTTAGGCATTCAACCCACAACGTGTGAGTGCGGCGAGCAAATCAGTTTCGCAAACCTTATGTCAAACATAGCTGCACTCTCACAATATGTTTCCGTAATGTTAACATATTTTTCTTTTAGGACTTAAATATAATGATTACTAATTTTGTTATTTATACCCATCTTTTTTTCTTTTTTAGTCTCCTCCCAATGAAGACTTTGCCAAAAATGGCATCAATGATCTTATGAGTGGTGAGTGTTAACATTTTTTGGAATGTGTACTAATTATTATGATTAATATTAATGTGCAAATAAATGTCCAGTGTTTCAGGTATTTTTCACATCAAGGTTTGAGTCTTAAGAACTTACAAATATGAAACTCTGGTATACTTTTTACCTTTTATTTAACTTTTAAATAAATACTGGGGAGTTGGTAGTTGTCTTCAGAAGAATTACAGGGAAACCCGCTTAAGTTTTCCAAGGGCCTAACTCATTAAAACTTCTGAAATGGGAAATCGGGCAATAAGCATTATTTATGCTTATTTATGTGTGTGAATATATATATATATATATATATATATATATACATGTGTGTGTGTATATATATATATATATATGGTAAAACCCACTCAAGAAGTTTTCTAAGGGAATGGAAATAGAACTTCTTAATTGAAATTATTTTTTTAAAACACAAAATAATTACATAATGGGGAGAGTTTTTTTTCTTTATAAAATAATACATAAACTATAGGTTTGGTTCTTCTCAAAAATTTAAATTTTTGGCACACTTCAAAAATTAGCTAATAAAGGAAAACAACATAATTACCTTAGAATATCTTTAATTGAGCTCAGAAATTTTGCTTAAAACACCACTAGCATTGATTTTACAGAAAAATTGGTTATAGTTTTTTGTGTTTATTGGCAATTTGTAATTCATAACAGTCCAGCCGTCTTAAGCTTTTAAAAGCTTCTTCAGGCACATTTTTAAATACAAATGACAACAATCATTTTCAGCCATAAACATTGACCTATACAAACAAAGAGAGAGGAGAAAAAAACAGTAATCAAAAGGCAGCTATAAACGTGTTCTGTAAGTAAATTTAGAAACGAACTAAAGCTTTTTAAGCGAGAAAGAGTTTGGAACGAAATTTTATAAATGGGTTATTTTAACATTGTATGAATAGGAGGAAAAATGGGTACCGAAAATATAAACTTCTTAAGCGGGAACTTCTTAAACAGGTTTTACTGTATATAGTAGATCCTTTTTAATGTTTTCTTTCTTAGCATCAAATAGTATATCTGATCACCCAAATAGGTATGCTTAATCTCAGTAATTTAAACCATTTCTTACAAATACTTTCTCTGTGACAAAGTAGGAGTGTTAGAACTACTGCTTTTGCTAAAAAATAATTTTAAGCAAATTTATTTGTGTAACTTTGAAAATTTGTATTAGCTTTAAGGTATTCATCTACGTTTAGAGATTTTTTTTTTCTTTAAACATAGAAACTAGTTCATGTTTTTACATTTTTAGGTTTATTTTTTATATTATCATAGAGAATTGCACTTGAAAAATTTATTTCTGGAGAAATTTTTATAAAATTTTTAATAAATGATGAAAATTTAGTAAAAAAAATCAAAAGGTCAATTTTTTAATAAATTAAATTATTTCAATATTTTTTGACGCATTACATTTCTTATACACTGGACTAGTGAATCACTTAAAATCTTTGCTTAATTTACATTTGGTAAACAATTTTGGTCCTCCAAAATCATACATATTGAATTTTTAACGAATTTTCATCAACGAGTGTAACATCATTAAAAATTATCCAAATTTAAAGTTTTTAGATCATTTACTAGTAAATACTCTCAAAAGCATAATAATTTTCAACAAAATATTTTAAGAACTTTTTGAGAAATCACATTTCAAGTTTCAACATATTATTAAAAATAACATTCTGAGAAAAACACATTTTGAAGTTTATGAAAGCAACTTTAACCAAGCAACTTTAAAAAATTAAAATACATGTTTAAAATTCCCCACACTTTCTTGCTTCAAAATTTTCTAATTGCCAAGTTGCTAATTATTAAAAATACTAGAAAAATGTTTAAACTGATCTTCATGAAAATTGAAAAAGTTTTGTCCAAAAAATGCTCTTTGAAAGGCTTTAAATTCCCAACTTCCAGTTCCGAAGTCGCTACTTCCATTTTGTTTTGACAGCTGTCACTGATGTTTCAACAGCTGTCACTTTTCTTTAAAATGCCATAGAGACAAAACAAAAACAGATTTAGAAGCCTAAAAGTTGAAATTTTACAATAGAGAAATAAAAAAATGATTTTTGGTAAAAAAAATTGACATTTACAACGTAGACAGATACCTTAATATTTTGATAATTTTCTCTTTTCTATTAATGTGTACATAAATGAAATTATATATATATATTGGTAAAACTTATCTTGGCATTTATTATAAGTAATTTAAATTTATGAGTAACCTTATAATTATGATGTGAAAAGTTAAAATTTTTTTTCTTTTGTAATTTAACCATTTTAAATTTAAATATTTGTAGTATTAGATAATACATTGTAGTATCCTCATCTCCTGAAATTTTCAACTGTTGTAGTATTACTATGTAAAAATTGCATCAGTTAAATATCTTAACACTGAAGTTTGACAAAAAGTCTAAAATGGTGCCAGCGGACTCTAGACACTAAGTAATGAGACAATGGTGGCTATTACAGCAAAGATTAAAAAATGTAAATGACATATTTAGTGACTCAAATAAGCAATTTTTTGTGTGCAACAAAGTATTTTTGGGAGTTTTACATGAAATCAATAACAATTATAAATTCAAGAGGAAACACGATCGCACTATTCTCTTCACAGCCATGTGCATACTGAAGCTGCAAGTTGTGTAACAGGTGGAAAACTAAATTAAACCTAAAAAATTGTTTTGAAAACATGACACTAGGCTTCTACTTGTACGCCAGTAAATGCACATTTGTGCCGCTATAGCCAGTGTCTAAAAACGACCATTTTGTTTTGGATGGCTATTGCTATCATGCCACATAGTGAACTTCACTTTAACAGCTATAGATGCAAGTGTATGTCAACTTGTTAATAATCTTGGTTTTAAATTGCAGTGCTGAGTAAATTTTATATTATATTGATTTTGATGTGTAGATAGTTGTTTTGGCTTGGTTGAACGAGTGGGTCCCCCCTGCCAAATGGGCGATAACGCGCCTATTTTGGTAACCCCATCTACTTTCTCCTCTCCTCGCCGTGTTTTAATCACGTGCTCTCGTCACGCTACTCTTCTGTTGCGTATGAATTGCGCCTCTTTCTGATTGGCTGATAAATTGTTTAATTTGAAATGCGCCTCTTTCTCATTGGCTTACAAATAATTTGAATTCATTGGTTCTTTGACCAACGGCAATTTGTTTTAAAAATTTAAATAAGTTAAATTCGTTTTCAACCATTTTACCGTTGGATGTCCTTGAATGCACACGTGGATTGTTTCACCTTTTGATTTTGTTCCATTCCCTATGAGTGAAGGCTACTGGTGGTAAGATTAAGGAAAGTAAATTAAGTATTATAGACATACTTAAATTTACTTAAATAAAAACCATACTGAAGGTCTTTTTCAAGCCTTCTTATCTTGCGTAAAGACCCTATATGCACCACATACTGCCGATGAAGAGGTGCATCCACGGAATGAAGTAAGTGTTTTAGTTATTTTATTTTAAAGGGATATTTTACTTTGTTTTCGGCACAAATTCTTTCGTGTGCATCGACGGAAGGTTTGGATCATTTGTGTTGCTTTTTAATGAAGGGGGATAGATTTAAGCATTAGTTTTCTATATGTTGTTAGTATGTGTTTATTAAATTGTTTTTTATTAAAGAAGAGTAAATATCGCATTAAATTTATACTCAAATCTTTTAGATGAATAGCAAATACATTTACGGGAGGTCTACGGGGACGGAGCCCCCCCCCCTTAATTTAAAAACATTTTTTTACATTAATATAAATAAAAAAGATTGACATTAAAAAAATTTATCTACCAAAATTTGATCCAACAAATTTTTTAAAATTACTATTTTAATATATTTTGCAAATTTTAAAACAGAATTTAAGCCATTTGTTAAGATTAATTGAGCTATTGTTATATTTTCATTTCCCGAGCTTTCAATTAGTATAGCTATGTCATTCCCGGCGAAAATCCACTCCCGCTCATCAGGTCAGGCTTGAGGTTGCCACGCAAAAGGTTTCGTGCTTGGCGCTCTTGGCGGGAGTTAAAAATCACCAAATAGAGCAGGGGGACCCGATTCTTCAGTAGTACCGTTGTTTTAATTATTTCAGAATGTTTTTAGATATCTTTATCTGAAAATTCTTTAAAATTATTAGGTGGAGGAGAAGAGGTCAGCTTGGATGATGATGCTCCTGCTCAATCTCATCAGTCTAAACTTGAATTTCGTACACCAGAAGAAGAATTTAATAAGAATAGCTCTGTATCTGCATCACCACCTGCTGAATTAAGACCCTCTGAACCACCTAAGCCCCAAGCAAGGACATCAAAGTTTGCAAAATCTGCTGAAGAGGTATGTTGAAATTGATTTACTCATCTATCAGTGAGATTTCAAGATTTCAGATGTTCTGCATATAAAATAGGTACTGTATATTACTGTGTATAAGCCAAGAAGTTTTAGTGCTTTTTGTTGGGGGTGAAAGACTGCCATCTGCAGATCTACCGCGATCAACAACTACGTTCATGAACTGCTGTGGATTGTTAACTGCGAGCAGCCTTCTCAACTACCCGCTTAAATCCCAAAAGCTCATCCTACAATCTGCATACTCCTGTTGCCACACAGGTGAAGCATAACTTTTGCTGGAAAAACCAGTCATGCCTCTAAATCGCACACATATATCTTAATCACCTATAGCATGAATGTAGCCCGTTCCACGGTAACTGGCGTTTACCTCGATACACCACTTGAATCAATGGCGGCTAATGAAATGTGTGCATTAAGCCTAATTCGATAGGTTTAAACTTTGCAGAACCGTAAGAATAACTAGGGTAAGTTTAGATTTTCTAACACTTTTTATAGAGCTAAAGGGGGGGGGTAGGTTTAAATGCATATCTACAGAACAGATGTAGTGTATGTCTTTTATTTGGCAACTTTTTTGCAATTGCGACAAAAAGTTACCAAATCCTCAAAAATAAATTACTTTTTTTTTTTTAAAGTGGAAAGTAACAAAAAGAAAAGTGCATGATTGCAGAATATAAATGAAATTGCAAACATTTTGAAATGAGAAAAAATACAATTGAAAAATAAATTTGCCTCTTACCTGTCTTATAATTGCACTAAAATGGCTAAACTACATCTATAGCAGATCACCTAATCTCCTAAAAAATATTTCTATATTATGTAAGTTAGTAACTACTTTTGTTGTTGTTGACTTATTCCAGCAGATCTAGCTGCAGGCTAGACTAGGTCCATGAGCCCCAAAAATGTTCAAATAATCATAAACCAGAAGAAGACTGAGAAATATGTCCTCCCAGTCAAGACCTGTACAGTTTGTCAAGAGGCCCAAAGAGGCCAGTGCAGAGTTCCATTTCAAACCTATCAAAAAGACTTTTCCCCTTTATCAAAAGAGGCAATTAATGTGTACTTGCAAGTGTACTAATGGTAGACTGAACGACTTGATCCACCTTGATGGAAAGTTCACCATCTGGGGCAGTGCTACTTTTAGATAGGATTACCAGACTTGAAACAATTGTCATTGGCCTTTAATAAGTAAAACTATTACTGTCCACATGGTCTAGCAACAGGATTTCCAAACTAAGTGCTATGGCAGTAATCAAGAAAAATCTGTTTAAAATTGTGGAATTAATAAAAACAGCATGAAGTTACTTAAAATTTAACTTGTCTTTCCTTGCCACTCGCAAAACGTGCTAAGAGATGTCTTTGTATCTGTCTTCGGATGCTACCAGTTCTTTCCTCTGATATTTAAATGGAATGTTGTGGTGAAAATAGTTTGAGAAGTATTGGTCTAGCATTTTTACAGCAATTGCACACGATATCTGCGGTCCTGAGGTATGTCATGGCCTATGCCGGTATACATTGTGTAGAAAACAGCATCAGCATTAGTCATATGCAAGATGCTGTGCAGTTCGGAGCTCTCTGATTTTGAGAAAGGTATAATTATTGGGTATCACAAATGTGGCCGATCCTTAAGGGACATATCGAGCAATCTGAAGTACAGTGGAAGGTGAGCGGTGATTTTCGGAATGTGCCTGGAGTTGGTAGACCAACAAAACTGGGAGATAGAAATCGACGAGTGCTGTCCAGAGAAATTCAGAAGAACCAAACACAACTGATGGCCCTCATTCGTGAGGTGTTTCAACAGGCATCTGGGAGTATTGTTTCCAGAGGGTTCACGCTGTAATTGCCTCTCGTGGAGGCTCTGCGAACTATTGATTTTGTTGTTTATTCTTAGGTGTAATTGCAATAGGGTATTATATTATTATGCAATAAATAGTTAACTGTTGGTGCTTAAAAAATTCTAAAAATTTAACCTAATGGCAAAAAGGAAAATTGATATCAATAATGATGCTGGAAAGTGTCCTGATTATACCTCAGAAACTGAAACAGATACTGAATGTAAAAAGTGTAAAGTTGCTCTACATGTTCCTGATTGTTTCGAGAAATATTACACACTGGAAAATTTTTAATTTCCTGTCATTAGTTTAAAATGTTAGTAATAAAACAATACCCCTTAAAAAAATTTAACTAATATTACACATTATTCACTTATAGGTTATTCATGTAATAAATTCTACATAGAAAATATTTAAATGACTGAAAATTTTGATACTTTTGTTATATAACCAAAAACAGAAATATGGGAAATAAAAATATTAAGAATTTTTTTTATAAAAATGAAAGGAAATATAATTATCAAATTCTGTGGTTTTATTAAATAGTAAATGCAGTACTATTAATGTCATATGGTTTGATCACAATTTATCCCGTGATGAAACTGCTTCTGGTCGCGATGCATAACAAAAGCTTTCATCGAAAGTGGCATACACAATCGTCGGTCGATTCATAAGGCAAGAGATTAAAGGAGAGAAGTTCCATAAATATTTGTGTGAATCTTCATATTGAAAATCCAGCACTTCGAAATTAGGAACACAACTTTTAATAATGGAACGGTACAATTGATAATATAAAATCCTTAAACTACAACTTTCACCGACAAATCAGTGCTATATGTAATTGGATAATTACAACAATGACATTCATGTAATTTCTGCTTCATTTAACTAACAGTTACAAAATATTGGTTATGTTTTCTGATTTTCAAATGAGAAAAAAACATAGTAAAAGTAATTTTAATTTATCTACAATATTTTCCCATTTTTCTAGTTGTGAAGATTATAAATAGTATTATCAATTTTGAGAATGTGGGTAAAGATATAGCCTCTGCTAGTTTCTTGTGCAGCCTTCAAAATAAAAACTAACTCTTATATTGAGATATAATTATATAAATTACGACTGTTTTAAAATTCATATGAATGGTATTGTTGCTGTTTTAGTTTTACATAATTTTGGTTTTTTTCTATTGTATTTCTTTGTAATATAATAAATTTAAATTTTATTTTTATTTGAAGTATATTTACATATGTAATGTTTATTAAAAAATAAAGATTAATATAACAAGTTATTACCTATATATGATTATAAAAATATTTTATTGCAACTTTTTATGTTTCACAATAAATTACGATTATTGTTACTATTTCTGTAAAAGGCCTTAAATTGATAAAAATATACAAAACTTTAATTTTACAAAAGTTGCTTTAACTTGCACTGCCTACTTTATTACTGTAATATAAATGAGTCAGTATAAAAGTTTCTCACTTTTGATCTAGAGTGTTACAAAGTTAGCAAAATATTCTGATTATGTTCTCAACTACAATATTGTTTTTAGCAAGAAGAGAATGATGCTGTTTTGGACATATCTGTATCAGATCCTCAAAAAATTGGTGATGGCATGGGTGCCTATGTCGTATATAAAGTCTCAACCAAAACTAACCTGCCTTATTACAAAAAGAAAGGCTTCTCAGTTTCCAGACGCTTCAGTGACTTCCTAGGGCTTCATGATAAATTAGTAGAAAAACATCTTCATTTAGGAAGAATTGTACCACCTGCTCCTGAAAAAGATGTTATAGGTCAGTTATGATCGCATTTCTTTCTGTATTTGTACATCTATTTATTTCCTTTAACATTGTAGATTTTCACTTTTTCCAATTTACTATTTCTAAATACACTATTTATTCCATTTTCTATGCAGATTTTAAAAGTATTTAATTTGTTGATTGATTTGCATTAACATAGCATTGTGAGGACACATTCTTGCAGCTCTTGTTTGGGGGGGGGGGGGGTTAATATTTTGCTTTTATGTCTGGTTGATAGTTTAATTTAGCACTTAACCTTTTAAAGGTCATGATTAAAAATTCTTTTAGATTTAACGACATTAGATTATAAAAGTTGTCTGATAACCTTATAAATAGGAAGCATATGAAAACAAATTTTAAATTCCTTTAGTAGCCGCAATTTTTCTTCTTTTTTTATGAGGGAAGGAGAGTAATTGTGAAACCCTTCCCCTGTACATCATGAAAATAAGGGTTTCTTAAAATTAATTATACCGGAAGAACAATGTATAATTATCATAAAAATGCGCAATTTTTCATTGTTGCTTTGGGTAGGTGTTTTTATTTGAAGTCATAAGGAGAAAAATCAAATTCGAGATTTTTCATGTAAAGCAATTTTAAACTAATATATTTCACAGAGAAAAATAAACAATGCAAAATTCTGTTATCTATTGCGACATTAAAGAGTCGATAACATAGAAAATCCAAAAAAATCCTTCCTATGTTTTTGAAAAGAAGAAAAAAAAAAGTATTAATAGGTGGTTTCTCTGTGAAACCACTGCCCGTTAAAGGGTTAATGTACCAGAAAAAATTTTATTGTAAATAAAATATGTTTGATATTCAAGATTTAAAAATACAGTTCTAAAAAGGCTAACTTGCCTAATATCTAAGGATGAGATTCACCAAAAGAAGTTTGGTAAGTTTTTTATTTTGTTAAAATTAAAGCAGTCACTGCTTTAATTTACTAGCAATACATTAAATCTAATATTAGAAACATGCAATTATTTGTTACATGGAAATAACTTTTTTTAGTTTAGGGTTTTTGATTATGAATGATATAAATTTCAGGGGGTTTTACGTAGCCACAATCACCTCTGTTTTATATTTAAAAACAATATATATACATGGTTTCCGCACACCTGGAAAGTCAGGGAAAATCATGGATTTAGACAATGGATTAATTTTGTCATGGATCCGCTAAACTACCGATTAAAAAAAATGCATTGAATTGTTTAATTCTATTTTTACTTGTCATTTGGCTGAAGTTACTGAGTTTGGTATTTATGTATTATCTTATTGACCCTATTACCAAGTAAAATTTGTTCACCAAGGAAACTCAAAGCAAGAAAGCTTAATGGGTGGGTAAATGTATATTATTCTGGTTTTTTCTTAAATTGTAGATTAAAATTTTATTAATATAATAATTTTTTAATAAAAATTAGTTAAGATTTTTGCACAAAATATAAGTTTATCTCTAGGGATATTGTATATAATCATTATAGGGTTATATTTGGCTATTATTCATGGTCACCTGGATAATACCAAAGTACCCTGAATTCAAATTGGAAACATTTTGATTGAAAAATTGCTATATGATTAAACTTAGGTATGTAGATACAACAATTTATTTTTATGTATGCGAGTTTATTAACACTTATAAAGTAAGTTTATAGTTTTTTTATGATAAAATTCCTGTAATTTCTCTAAAAGCATATATTTTATTTGTATGTACGTCAGAAGTTTTATTCATATATACTTTAACGAAAGCTTTTTAAAGTCATGGAAAATGATCCGCTAAATCAGGGAAAGTCATGGATTTGAAAAATTTTATTTTGGCAGATACCCTGTGTATACAGTTTGTCAAATAGAAGTTGAATGCTATTTGAATCAGCAATTAAAATTTCTGTATGGGGTATACCCTTGACAATATCAGTAATATGCAGTACAAATATGATTAAAAATATCAAAACATATTCATTTAAGGCATGTATTTTGATTCTTATAAAAACAAGCTACAGAACATATAAGAAAAGTTCAAAAATGGCTTATGGGTGTAAAAGAAATGCCTCACTGTGTAGTAAGTAAAAGTGAAGAATGTTTTATTATTTAAAGCATTCTTTAAATTTGCATCTTATTAGTTTACACTATCCAATTACAAAATAATAGAATGTATTTAGATTAAAATTTATATATTTAATTTTCAGTAATCAGTGTGTAGAATATACAAGATAGATAAGTTGTTACTTATAACAAACTATTCCATGTATTTTGCACAAAATAAAAAACAACAATAATTAGAATTAGAATTAAGAAAAAAAAATCAAATCTAATTTAAATCGAAAAAATCTGATTTTTTTTAATTTTAAAAAAAAATACATTAAATTAAAACATTTTTAAATAAAGATTAAAAAAAGCAATTTTGTCAGTATTTGTTTCATTTTCATTTAAAATTTGAAAATTATTTTAATTGCAAAATATCAATCAAAAATTGAAACTTTCTTTTATAAACAGTAAGCATTGAGAGCAGTTTGTAATTATGTGAAGAAATAATGAAACTTAAAGAATAATTTAAAATTAAAATTTGAAAAGTCACCACTTGGTTACAGTAATATTAAATATTTGCCTTTAGAAACTCCTTAAATATTTTTTTTTTCTTTTAGGAATGACAAAAATTAAAATGTCTAAAGATGAACATGTTTCTTCTGCTTCTGAATTTGTTGAAAAGAGGCGTGTTGCCCTGGAGCGTTACTTAAATCGTACTGCAAACCATCCTGTCTTGAGAATGGATCCTGATTTCAGAGAATTCTTAGAGATGGATGTAGACTTGCCTAGAGCCAAAAGCACTTCTGCACTGAGTGGTGCAGGTGTCCTGCGTTTATTCAATAGAGTGGGAGATTCTGTGAATAAGATGACATTCAAAATGGATGAATCAGATCCCGTAAGTGTTTGTTTCATTCAGTATTTTTGCTAAAGAATTGTTATTTATTTTCAAACTAAAATTATTTTAATATTTTATGCATTCTTAATAAGGTAAGTAAATATTTATATCATTTGTGTATCGTGTAAAAAATATTCTATAAGTTTCTAAACTAAGTTGTTTAACCTAAGATTGACTTGCATTTTAAACTAAATTTTAATCGTTTTTGTTGTAATAGACTTGTTTATATTCCTGTTAAGTTTGAAGTGTAATATTGTAATCTTAACATATAAATTAACATTCCATAGTGAACAACTTAACTTTTATGCTAGGTGAAGCTATATGCAGGGTTATACAAAATAATTTTCTCTTCAACAATGGAAATGTGTATTTTTTGGTATTATAATATTGTAACAGGTTTAAAAGTTCTAAAAAAGGTTTAAAATTATTTTTGATTGCTGATTGTTTTTATAAAAACATTTAGGACTTAGTTATCTGTCAAGATTATTCTTCTGGAAACTTAGTCTGGTAAACTTATAATTTGTTTTTTATCTTTAGAATTTGAGGATTAATTTTACCCAGTACCCAGTTTAAGAACTGCTAGTTTATAGTGTGATGCCTAAGTATTCTCAAATGAGAGATGGATCACAGTCAAAGATAAAATTGGAAATTTACTTTTATTCTTGATTAACTGCAGCTATTTACACAGGAATGTTAATTCCCAAATCATGTAGAACTGCAAAGGATGGTTGCCGGTAAAACTTCCTCACGACGATCACAGTCGAAAGAAAAACAAGAGATTTAATAACCTCTTACAAATGGGGAGGCTTTTCAGGGTGCAATCAAACCCAATTTATCCCCTGTTCGGTATCCAAAACTCTGCAGCTCCCTATATGAGCGGACTTTACGAATCTTCCGAAGTAGCAAGCTGTCGCTGGTTTAAAAAAAAAAAGGCAAAAGCCTCCACGAGGTCAATACATTAACGAAAAGCCCTGAGTCACAAAATTGTAGGCTTTTTATACCTGGGGGGGTCAGTTACGGTTCCGCTTATTGTTTTTTGGGTCAGTTAAGATCCCAGCTAAAGTTAGTTATACTTTTTTAGCTGAAATCTCATTCGCTGGCTGTTCCTTTACGGAATATCAGAGCATTCATTAACGAGATCTATCAGGGGCGTATTCGTCTATTCAGTCCGATTGTCAAGATCCCAGATTCTATGATGCCACGCTATTGTCCAGGTAAACAGGTGTACCCCGGTCAGCTGTTTTGGCGTGTGCTCGGACAAAGGGGAGTCTTCACAATAGGATTGCCATCTACTTTCACTGGAAGAGCAAATACATTTCCAAGAAACAATTTTTTTACTATCTACTCTTTAGTTATCTCTAAAAGAGACACTGGCATTAATGGCTTAAGTGTCTAATAGAACTGACTTACATACTTCTTTAATCTATATAATGTTTAAAGCATTTTATAAATTTGTACAACTTTGTTTTAAGAATTTGACAATATACTCTCAGGTTTAATTATAGATTTATTTTATTGAAATGTGCTTGTATTCAAAAATAAAATTTGAGGTATTCTTTTGATGATATTTAAATTAAAAAGAAAACAAACTTTTAAAAATTATTAATATTTTGTAAATTTATACATGTTTCAGCTTTTGATATTTACAGATTTTTGAAAATAGATATATGAGCTAAGTTGAAAGAACTGGACTTTGCTCATCGGTCTTTAATATCTTCTATTGTGTTATTGTGTATATGTGCGACAAATATTGGAATGATAAATTCTGAAAAGAAAATTGTCTGGTGGGTAATATGAAATTACACTTGTAAAAACAATAGTAATAAAGATGTAATGTTAGAAGTGAGAAATATTGTTCAGAGGAAATATATAAATTATATTGTTGTTTAAAACTATTTTCTGCTAAGGTCTTTTCGGCAAATTGGTAACAATTCAGGTTTCTGTAGTAGAGGTCATGAGTTCAAATCCTGGCAACTTTGTTACAGAATTTTAATTGTCTTTGTTTTTTTGTTAGTTCTATAAATTACTAGAACATTCTTTACCTTATTGGAATAGTGTTTCAGAATATTGCACTGTATTTTAACCCTTTCCAAATGCAGTGTTGTATAGAGAAAGTGCATGTTTGTAAACAAATAAGAGTGCTGACTGCAACTTTCCATTGGCAAAACATTGCTGGTTTTTATTGTATCTTACGAACTTTGATATGGATCACGTATACAATAAAATGAAATTTTATTTAAAGGACAGGGAAGGAAACATCAGAAACTGGCCAAGTAATTCAAAATCAGATTTTTTTTAGCACTTACAGAATTATATATTTATAAAAATAATTTAACACTTTACACAGTACTATTAACATTGTTTCCGTGCACCTGGAAAATCATGGATTTAGACAATGGATTAATTTTGTCATGGGAAGTCTTGATTTTTCAAGTAAAATGAGTAAAAGTCATGGATCTGCTAAACTACCAATTTAAAAAAAATGCATTGAATTGTTTAATTCTATTTTTACTTGTCATTTGGCTGAAGTTACTGAGTTTGGTATTTATGTACTATCCTATTGACCCTATTGCCAAGTAAAATTTGTTCACCAAGGAAACTCAAAGCAAGAAAGTTTAATGGGTGGGTAAATGTATATTATTCTGGTTTTTTCTTAAATTGTAGATTAAAATTTTATTAATATAATTATTTTTTAATAAAAATTAGTTAAGATTTTTGCACAAAATATGTTTATCTCTAGGGATATTGTATATAAACATTATAGGGTTATATTTGGCTATTATTCATGGTCACCTAGATAATACCCAAGTACCCTGAATTCAAATTGGAAACATTTTGATGGAAAAATTGCTATATGATTAAACTTAGGAATGTAGATACAACAATTTATTTTTATGTATGTGAGTTTATTAACACTTATAAAGTAAATTTATAGTTTTTTGTGATAAAATTCCTGTAATTTCTCTAAAAGCGTATATTTTATTTGTATGTACATCAGAAGTTTTATTCATATATACTTTAAAGAAAACTTTTTAAAGTCATGGAAAATGATCTGCTAAATCAGGGAAAGTCATGAAAAGTCATGGATTTGAAAAATTTTATTTTGGCAGATACCCTGTATTAAGTATCAGAATCAAAGTATAACTACTTTATGTTAACAGGCACAATAAACTAGTACATAAAAAAGAATCTAATAAAAATGTGCAAAACCTGATCATTTTAAGGAAAAAAAAATAATTACATTTATATTATTTTTATTACAGTACTTCTCACAAAAGAATAGAAAATACATTAGAAATATGAAAAAAAAGCCTTAGTAATAATAAAAAATTCTTAGTGCATAATAATTTTATATAATCTATTACATTTCGGTAAGTTTAACGTTTTATTACCATTCTGAAAATGTTTGCCTCAAATTCTCAAAGAACTTGGAATCCAGTCTTGCCTGTTAAAGCTTTTATCTAAAGCATTCGCAATGTAGAATCTTTAGAAAATCAATAAAATCCAATATTTTCACCTTTTTTGAAATCCTTAGTATAACCATACGTACAGTAGCTTGTTACCGTTTTCAGATAATTGACAAAATTAAAACCCCAATAACAAACACAATTCGTTGGACATTTAAATGTTTTGCCAATGAGGAAGTTGAGCTGCAATTTTTTCTGCACCTGACGTCATGTGCACATTCTTTATACATGACAACCACATGGATTGAACTCTAAATATTTTTAACTCTAACAGATAGCAACCAATGTTCCTTGTCAAAAGGTAAAATGGGAAGTATGTTTGTACTTTGACCTTGAACTAATTTTATTATTATTATTATTGAATAGATGGGTACAAAAATATATCTTTGCTTAGTTTTTTTAGCAAAATTAGGCTTAGTGAACAAGCACTTGCCAACCAAAAAGGTTTAACTTCTTGAGGACGGGGGTATCATATATGCAACATATTTAAAATTGAACCAGATGATTCTTTAGGATTCAGATATCTCTAGTAGACAAGTCCACTTATAACAGACATAGGGCTACTTCTAGTTTCAATAGGGAATACTAATTATATATTTTACTGAAAATATGCCGAATGGTTAGGGTGCTGACCTTCGGAACCGGAGTTCGTGGGTTCGAATCCCACTATGGCATGGATGTTCGTAGCCGTTCGGAATCGGCTTTAAGCAGTAGGTCCCGGTCTCATTAGCCCTCATGTTGCAAAAAGTAGACCGTAGCACTCCAAACCAAACCAAACTGAAAATATCAACTCATTCTGAGTCAATTTGAAAAACAGTGAATATATGATGCACCCGACCTCAAAGGGTTAAAAAGAGCAAGTAGCTCAGTATGTCAGTTCACCGTTCTGCCAACCAAGTGTTAAGTACTGAATAAAGAACTTTTTTTCCTAATATTGGTTTCTTATCGAAGAGTGACAATGTTTGAGGTATTTTATTTTGTGATTGTCTAAAAATTGAATTATATTTTAGTATAAAATTGATGTGAAGTTCATTTTCCCTTTTTTAGAAGAATCTTTAACCCTCACATGCACACACACACACACACACACACAAAGTTTATACTTACCAATCTACATTACTTGAATTCTTCTGGACGACTAGTTAAATTGTTAAATGTCAAAGTTCTATGTTTTTCAAAAAATGTACTTGCTTTACAGAAAATTGTGGCTATTCCAGAAGTGAGAAGTGGGCAGGTATGCTATACTAAATAAAGCTAACATACTTTTTTTTTCTGTAGTATAATGCTTTTGGTTCTGATTAGTATGTATTAGGTCTTTTGTTATAGTATGCACTGTTAGTTTTTGTGCTTCAACATTTAGTTGATTTCACACTTAGACACCTTGTGAAAATGTACCTTTTTAAAGATCAGTTTTCTGTCTTTGCGTGTTCATTAAATAAACAAAAATAACAAGTTTTTTCAGGTGTGGTTTTGAAATGTTCTGTGTTGTTCAACAATACTTGTTATTAAGAAAGGATTTTGTAAAGACTTTATATGTCAAATGTATTGTCAAATATTGTTGTAAAATTAATAGATTTGATTAAGGATTCCTTTTTACTGCTGAAGAATATGTGAATTTCTAGTGTGATGGGAAAATTTTTCAACCTATTTATACATCAACCTGAACGCAAATAAATAGGTTGAAAGCTTTTACTGTAACATAACAAATTCACACATTTTTCACCCATAAAAGAAATTGTAAACTGAATCCACTGCTTTTTCAACATGTGTTTGTTGACTTGTCATAAGCCCTTTAAATAGGAGACTTGTGATGGTAAGAAAAGAATTCTTCAGTGAATGGATTCTGTTGTTAATAAATTGGGTTAAGTCAAACTCAATTCAAAATTTTGGGTAATTTGAATTGTACAAAAAAAAAAGTTAAAATTATAGGGTATTTCTTTTGAAATCTAAGCTCTAAAATAATAGAGAGGAAAAAAAAAAGATGACTGGGGGAAGCATGTGCTAAAATATGGATTTAAATGAGGCAATTAAGACAATTTATTATTACTATTATTTTTTATTAACTGTCAAATTTCTCTGTCCGAATGCTTTAAAATGATAATTATAGTGGTTTTGTCAAAAATTTCTTGGAGAGGTAAAAAACTCCACCTAAAACAGTCACGTGTGCACAGCGTACGCTGTATAGTCCTCCGGCCCAGGAGACATTTTGAAAATTTCATTTTGGCCCGTGTTTAAAAGTATTTGCCCTGATTTACACAGTTATATACAAGGAGCATTATAAGCATTTAACAATCTCCAATTAGCTAGGCACAAACATATTTCAAGAGAATCAAAGAGCGTTCTCCCCCCCCCCCCAAATGCTGGGTCACAAACTTCTTCCACCATCAGAGAATAACCTCCTCAGATAAAGCCTTTCAAGCTAATCCCAGGCCCCCTAGCCTCTCTAGTTAGGTGCTTAACTGTGCCTCCACTCCGAGGGGGGGGGGGGTAAGGATTTCCCTACAATTCAGAGAGGTGAAGTATAATGTTGCAAAAGACGCACCTAACATTCTTGAAGAGAGGGCTAGCTTTTGGTGGGAAAATATAGACTATTTTACATTTGTTTATGAATCTATACATTTATGTGTACTAGTTTTCAATTTTTTTAAATAAGACTTTCTCTAGAATGAAATTCTAACATAGTACTAGCTTCAGATTCATAAATTTTGTTTTTTCACGAAAACAGGACCCTAGTAAGTACCTTTGCTGAAAGAACCAAGTTTAACGGCTATTCTGATTTCACAAAATGAATATTTTCACAATTTTACAAAGCAGAATCTTGTCTGAAATACCTTTATAGTTGTCATTTAAAGATTCCAAATTATCTTAACATGCTTGGAGGGTAAATATTTTTGTTTTGTATTGAGACCCATTAATGTTGGTTAATATCATGCACCTTTGAAAAAAGTAAAGCATGAAAATGTGTGTTCAAATTGAGTGTACTATTTTAGAATATCTTAAGTCAGTATTATGTATTTAAAAAGTATAGATTACTAAGTCTATATCACTGTGTTTTAGGTATAACTTTATATTTTTTTAATCAGAATATCTTTCCTTTTCTGAAATTGGTTGAAAAGTTGTTACAAATCTTTGGATAAGAGTATATCCCATTTTCATATCTTGTGTTGTATTCTTTATGCAAAGTTGTGTTTTATGTAATTGAGTCTAAAATTATTGGGATAGAGATTTTCTTTACTGCATGCATTATATCTCACATTCATGCTCCTTCTCTCCCATTTATTAAAATATTTTTATTACTTTAACATTTTTCTTTTAGTGAGATTTCTTTCTATTGAAACTTTAAAATTCCAATTTTGTTTGTAGAACTTGAATTATAAATTCATAGATAGCATTTCTAGTATAAATATGTACAAATTATCATTCTTTGCTGTGAATGAAATGCTATTTATCTGTAATCTGAAGAGAAGGGGCAGTATCTATTCTGTAATTTCTGAATTTTATATTCAAATTGTTCTTAATTTTGAAAAAGTAATATTTTTTTCATGCTGTCTTGAGGATAGGTTTTAATTACAAATCCACAATATGCTATTCAGGTAGGCTGTCTAATATTAATGTTTTAGGAAAATACTAGAATAATAAAAATGTTCTTTTTTAGTATGATAGTTTTCTTTTTGTGTTTAGTGGTTTGAAGAAAAGCAGCAGCAAATAGAAAATCTGGATCAACAATTACGGAAGTTACATTCAAGTGTTGAGTCACTTGTTATTCATAGAAAAGGTAAAAACTGATCTTAGTTATATTATTTATTTGTACCAGAAATTTTGAAATTGGATATTCCACTTGAAAAACAATAGCAAACTTTTTTTTTAAGTAGGCCAATATAACTTATTTTAAAACTTGAACAACCATAAAAAAATATATTTCTATATCATTTCATCCTAAAGAGTATTGCTCTCAACTTTATATTTTTGGCATTACATTTTAGGGTTGTAATATATTGCAAATATTCATAAACTGAACGAGAAACAGTAACATCTTAGTTTTGAATAATTTTATGTTTATTCACATTATAGGTCTATCTGTCATTTTACCATATGAAATAAATATTAGAACTTTTGTCGAAAGTAAATGGTATTAGGCAGAGCTTAAAATGATTTGTCCATCAAATTCTCCAATTAATTTATTCTTCTAGTTAAAGAACACAAAGTTCCACATACCTTTGTTTTAGTGCTTGAAATAAAACCACTATTATGTATATAACTAAACCTGACTTGAAAATGATTAGCATTACGCTTGACTTGAAAATAATTGTTATTGTTGTAATTTATTATATTACTTGTGCGTCTTGCCTACTAGGTATGAATAAAAATTTTAAATTACTTGTTAATACAATATATATTAAGGTTTACCCTTATATACTATAGAGGCTTTTTTAAATGCAAATAATATATAACAACTGGAGGGAACTTTGTTGAAATTTCAAGTCCCGTAAACTAAAAAAATTGTAGAAGTAAGATGAAATTTAGGGTCCCATGATCCTCAAAAATGTGAAGGGAAAATAAAGTGAAAAAATTTAATAATTTTGGAGGGATGTAGCTTTGGTAATTTTGGATATTACACACTTAAAAAAAAGTCTGAGGAATAGAAAAAGTTTTTGTTATGGTGAAATCTCTAGAAAGTTTCATTTTGTATGAAGAGAATTTAAATTAGTCCTAGAAATATACTTATAAAGCAGAAATTAAAAAATGCAATAATGATTTAATTATAAGGGTCAAATTTAAAAGATGCCAGTGAAGTTCTTTAGAAAGCAAACAGAAAATTTTTAAAATAAAAATATTAGAATTTGAATGGAATTTGTGTGTGTGTGTGTGTATATATATATGTCCATGCACTGACTGACTCTTATCTGTTTGCAAACTCATCAAATGCTTCCACCTGACCGGATTATCCTAAAAGCTTACGCAAGCGGTGGTCTTTTTCATTTATTTTATTATAAAAGAGGTCCCTTTTTAAAATCACTTATAACTCGCGTAATTTCCAATTACTCCTTTTTTAGACCTGATATATATATATATGTGTGTGTGTGTAAATAGAATAAATTTTTTTTTTTTTTACTTGGAAATATGTGTAATACTATAAGCTTTACTTATGTAAATATGGTATTTCGCTTAAAATTTAAGGAACTTCTTTTTTTTCTCTGCAGGACCCACATTTTTCTCAGTGGGTCCCTTTAACTTGGGTTGAGGATAGTTCAACACAAACACTTGTATGTAAAATTCATTCAAAAAACTACGAGTTGAAGAGTCTTGCTGGCTGTTCTGAAGTAATTTATTTATGTGAAAACAAACTCCAGGGCTTCATAAATTATTTACACAAATGAAAATTATTTACAATTAAAAATTAAACTAAAAAAAACATTTTGGTGATTTTTAATAAATATATCAATTATTTCTGGCACCACAAAGTGGAACTTAACAAAATGTTTCCACAAATTTTCCAAATCCATGGATACCTGTCTTAATCCCAAATTCTTGACCGTTTTTGAAGAATTGATTGAATCAGATTTTAATATTTTTAAATAGCATCAATTTGACCTTTTTGAAATATCTATTTAATCATCTGTTTTAAATAAGAAATGTTACCACTTATAAATAATATAATGAAAATAAAAATTGAATACTGACAATGAATATTAATCTGTTTTAAATAAGAAATAACTATTAAATCATCTGTTTTAAATAAATTATGTAGTCATCTCTTATAAATAAGAATGATGTAATAGAAAGAAATATTAAATACAATGAAATATTTTTTTAATGTGGAAAATAGATATTTAGGATTTTGGATAAAATAAAATGCCAAAACTGGAAAATATTAAAAATTGGATTTAAAAAAAAATTAAGAGTATATAAAAATATATTGGTGACAATATTAAAATATAGACATTAAAAAAAAGTTAATAGCTTATTTATGTAGTTAAATAAATGAAATATATCTTAGTTACTGTTAATATTCAATTATAACTTATAGGGAAATACTCTTAAAATTTTACAAGTAGTCAGATTTTATTTAAATTCATTTTTACAACCCTGTTTTAAAGTTTTGAATTTTTTTCTTTTCAAGAGCTAGCAATGAATACTGGTTCTTTTGCTAAAAGTGCAGCTATGTTAGGTAATTGTGAAGAACACACTGCATTATCTCGGGCATTGTCTCAACTTGCTGAAGTTGAAGAGAAAGTGGAACAATTGCAAAGCCATCAAGCAGGACAAGATTTCTTTTTGTTGGCTGAACTGCTCAAAGACTATATATCCTTAATTGGTGCTGTAAAGGTAAATTTTAATGATTCAGAATATTTATGTGCTGCCTATAATTATAATTACATGTACAAAGCTATTATAAAGAGTGGTGGAATTGTTTAATCAAAATATATTTTGTAATAATTATTGGTTAGGACAAACTTGTTTGAAATATGAAGCTTTTATATTAGCACATTAAAGGCAGGAGTCGTAGTACTACAATTTATCTTGACTATACCTTAAAGGCAGGAGTCATAGTAATACGATTTATCTCTACTGTACCTTAACCCCTTCCGGTAAAATGACGAATCTAGCTCGTCATTAGTTTTTCATTCCATACCGCACAATGACGAGCTACACTCGTCATGTGATTAAAGTTACTGTTAAATATGATAATTAATTTAGTTTAAAATTTCTAGTGTACTGAATTTGGCAACACTTTTATCACTTGTGAAAATCACAAGTCACTATTGCATATTGTTTACTTGGTACAAGTCATTGCCAAATTAATGAGTCAGAATAAAAGAAAACCTACTAAGAAATGCGTGTGTGTTACAAGAATCCAATTAAAAGTGAGACTACTTGGCGGTGTAAACAATTAAGAATTCCTTTGCACTTTGTTTTGAAAAGTACCACTAGCTTGAAGACTATTATCTGTATACCTTATTAATGTTTTGCTTTGATATTTTCTTAATTTTACTGTTTCTGATATTATTTAACACTATGTAAAAAGTGGATTTTAATTAAGAATATGTAAGCATTGTAAAATGAAACAAGTTTTTTAAATAAAAATTAAATGGTTATTTCATGTACAGTTTTTCATTATTAAATCATACCGGAAGGGGTTAAAGGGAGTCATAGTAATACAATTGTGCAATCCATGTGCCACTTTACATTGTATTTAGTACGTTTTGTGGTTTGAAGTTGCTCGGTTGTTCAAATTCTACTTACAATAAATTTTTAAATCCTTCAATATGGCTTCACGTGAAAATAAAGATGTATATGCAGATTGATTTGTCATAAAGAAAGTTGACTTGCTTCAAATGTGAGTTTTGCAATGCACCTCTTCACCGTGGCGAGTATTAACAAAATTATCACACTCAAAAAGAAATACTAAATTCCTCTCGTAAATATGTACTTTAAAACATTTTTTGTAATTAGTGTTTAGTTCATTTTAAAATTTCTTGTAGTATTAAGAAGTTTAAATAAACTTTTTAATTTGATGGTTTAATGATTAATTTTGTGACTTTAAGTGATTTATTTTCAACCATTTTTTCTTACACACCTTTATTAATATTTCTAAATACTTTCAGGATGTTTTCCACCAAAGAGTTAAAGTGTACCAAACTTGGCAACATGCTCAACAAGTCTTGAACAAAAAGAGAGAACAGAAAGCAAAACTAGAATTGGCTGGTAAAGCTGATAAAATTCCTCAAGCAAAAGAGGAAGTGATTGAGGTAAATTCATGGCATTTAATATTTTCTTTATTAAATTAGCTTTTTAACTATCAGAGGGACTGCTGCTATCCCAGCGTAAGTTGCTGCTTGAACGCAAGATTGATATCTATTCTTTCACAAAGAAAACCTATACTATATTATTCAGTGATGTGGAAACATTGTGCACACATACATGTATGTATATAATATATATATAATATATATGTATATAATATATATATAATATATATATGTATATATATATTATATATATATATATACTTGCCTCTTCAAGCTCAGTTTTCGGTCTGGGTATTCAAAATTAATTGCATCATATGCACGGTTTTTGCTCACCTGGAAAATCATGGATTTAGACAATGGAACAACATGGAAAGTCTTGATTTTTCAAGTAAAATGAGTAAATCTCATGAAAAGTCGGGGATCCACTAAACTACCGATTTAAAATATGCATTGAATTATTTAATTCTATTTTTACTTGTCATTTGGCTGAAGTTACTGAGTTTGGTACTTATGTATTATCCTATTGATCATATTGCCAAGTAAAATTCGTTCATCAAGGAAACTCAAAGTTAGAAAGCTTAATGGGTGGGTAAATGTATATTATTCTGGTTTTTTCTTAAATTGTAGTTTAAAATTTTATTAATATAATAATTATTTTTTAATAAAAATTAAGATTTTTGTACAAAATATAAGTTTATCTCTAGGGCTATTGTATATAAACATTATAGGGTTATCATGTTTGGCTATTATTCATGGTCACCTGTATTATACCTAAGTACCCTGAATTCAAATTGGAAACATTTTGATTGAAAAAATTGCTATATGATTAAACTTAAGTATGTATATACAACAATTTATTTTTATGTGTGTGAGTTTACTAACACCTATAAATGAGTTTATAGTTTTTTATGATAAAATTCCTGTAATTTCTCTAAAAGCATATATTTTATTTGTATGTACATCAGAAGTTTTATTCATATATACTTTAACAGAAGTTTTTAAAGTCATGGAAAATGATCTGTTAAATCAGGGAAAGTCATGAAAATTCATAGATTTGAAAAATTTTATTTCGGCAGATACCCTGCATATGGTCTTTGAAAATATTTTTGCTGGCTATTTTAATTTCAACTAAATTATGACATGAAAATGCTATATTTATGAATTTATCCCAGCACTTGATTAACAGAAAAGTAACTGTATATTATAATTACATTCATTTCCAAACCGTGGTAGCTCTGTCAACATCAGCCAACTCATAATCAGAGGGTTGTGAGTTTGAGGCCTAAGCCAGCCAAGCACTGTCTTGTTCACTAACGACAGATGGGGCATGTTAAATAGGTTTGTGGTCATGGTATCCTCCAATTTCATAAAATATTTCTCAGAGAGGCAGATCAAGTTTAGTAGTATTCTGCTTTGTCATTATGTCCAAATAGCAAGAGCCCGCTTTGAGCTTTAAAATAAAAAAAGCACCCTAGCACTGTTCTTCAAAGCAAAAGACTCAACCTTTTGCTTTAAACTAAATAGCCTTTGATTCACAGGCTTGACTAGTCAAAGTGGCATTAGAAGAAACAACATTCAATTCCCACAATGCTTTTCATAAAACAAAACTAAAAGTACAACCCAGGCCTGTGTTAAACTGCAAGATGATGTGTAAACATTTGCAAGATAAGGGTACCAACATTTGGCAATATAGAGTATTTTAGCATGCCAACTGCCATTTAAGCAGTTTCTGTATTAATGCAGAGTACTTTAAATTACAAAATGAAGACTAAAAAAAAATTCTTATTTATTATACAAGCATTTGTAATTCTAAAAACTGAATTTGATAAAATATTTTCAATTACAAGTTTAATCTGTAGCAAGCACAATGGTAGAAATAACATTAATACTTAAAACTGTTTTAAAATGTGTGTGAGAGAATAACTAAAAGGCTGTCAAAAAATTTACGTATCAAATATATGCAATACATTATTTTCAATGGATAAGTAATTTTAATATTGCTGATCTGTTTTTAATATAACTTTAAAATAACTTTAGGTTTTTTAGCTTTTTTACAATTATAAAAATTTATTCTTACTGAAGCTAATATAATTCACAAGTGTTTAAAAATATTATTACTTAACATGATATCATAAGTGGGAAGAAAGTTCCTTTGATTTCAAACTTAAAAGTAAGAAAGTTGTTTTCTTGACCTGAATTCGATCATAATGTAATAAATCTTTGGTGTATTTATATCCACACATTGTAAGAAATATTACAGTGTATCATAAATTTGTTTGAGTATCAATTGTATCTCCTGTAGTGTAGTAACATTGATGCTCTGCACTGACTGTTGCCAAAAAAAATTGACATCTCTTGGATAAAAGTTTTATTTTCAGTTCAGGGTTATCATCTGGTAATATCTTTGATCTCCATATATATTTTTAAGCTCATTCAGTTTCAAATATTTTCTTTAAATTTGAAAACCAGCTTTAAATTAGTATAATGTTTCAGCCATTATTACAAAAAATGTTTAGATTTTGAATTGTCATTTCTAGTGGGAAGCTAAAGCAGAAAGAGGACAAGAAGAATTCGAAAACATCTCTAAGATGATCAGAAAAGAAGTAGAACGTTTTGAAAAAAGCCGGGTGCATGATTTCAAAGTCAGTATAGTCAAATATATGGAATCTTTGTTAGAAACCCAACAACAGGTAAATTTCTTTCCATGTAAATATTTTCTTGAAAAATATATTCATGATTTTGTGTTATAATTTAACTTACAAATGCAAATTTTTTTTTGTGTGTGTGTGTGTGTCTGTCTTTTGAGATGCATCCTTGATACTTTTCGTTATTTTCAAGAAATTTAAAATATTGCATTAAATTATCTTCTGTATACAGACAAGACAGAATGTAATGTACTGCTTTACAACTAGGAAGTTGTAGGAATTTTCGGGGTGGGGGGATAATTATTTAAAAGGTTTAAAAATAGCTTAAAACACAAATTTTTTAAAGCTAGATTTAGGTAAATAAGAAAGTTATCTTTTGTTTATATACAGTAGAACCTCGGTATAACCCCCCCCCCCCCCCCGTAAGACCAACATCATAGGGTCATTGTAATGAATTGAAAAAATAATTAAAAAAAGAGCAAAGAAATAATGCAACAGAACATACTTAGAGAACTCTTCTATTTATTTGTATTTCCATTACTGAATTTTTGAAAAAAAGTCTTCGATTGAAGCCTGTTTCAAGTTCATTTGGAAATTTTTCATTATCACTGATTCCATATTCGTTAGATTTTGAAGGAAATCTTCAGAATTAAATCGTCCTTCAAAATATTGAGGCAAGGCATTGATTGCATTGAAGACTTCTTTTCCATTCAATATTTCAAAAGCTTGGACGATTTCTTCTGTCGTTGGAATCGCAGTTTTCTTCATTTCTGGTAATATGTGCAATAAAATCGTACTCATTCAAATTTTCTCTGCATCACTGTAAAGTTTCGTCTACTACAACAAACTCATCGAAAGATAATTGAAGATTTAGTTCTTTCCTGAAGATTTAGTTCTTCGTCACGCCCCCTCCCCTCCTTTAAGCAAACACAAAGAGAGGAGTACAGGTTTCTTGAAGTTGCACCACAGTACAATCATTTTGAAATAGCCCACTTCTCATGAATTCTGTGGACTAAAATTGGTGATAGTTCTAACGAAAAATAATATGCTTGGGGTCATTGTAATGATTTAAAATTAACATTTTTCCTGTAGTAAAGTAATTGGTACTTTTTAAGATGGTAATTCTAACAAAGGGGTCGCTAAAAAGGAGTTCTACTGTATAAGATATTTTATAATTTAAGTGTTTTCAGCTTTCATTTTCATTTAAATTTAGCTTTCAAAATATTTATTATTTTCAAAAACTTTTCGCTACTACTCACTACATATTCTTGATCTTGTTGGTATATATTTAAATAAATCTTAAGTATTCTGTGTGGATATGGTTGAATCTATTTTTAAAAACATGATATAACTTTTTTTTTTCTAGAATGAATTCAAATAACTTTTTTAGAAATTAAAAATTACAAATAGGAACTTGTTGATATTTTGACATATCTTGTCTCAAATGGGAACTATCAGAGCAAACTGGATACAAATATAAAGAACACACTGTTACTACTTATCATTGTCGTAATGGATTAAGAATTTTTTACAATTAACACATTGCATGCTGGAACGGATGATTACCCTCTTGGCATGGCAATCGTTATCTGCGGGAGCAAGTAATCTCCCTTTTGTGCCGAGTGTGTGTTATTGGCGGGAAAGGGAAATCACTTTTCATCTAAATTTTGTCCGATTCCCCCACTATGTACATATTACTGCATTCGCCATGCCTGCATATGTGTTAAAATTAACCTTGACTTATTGAAACTTGGATAATTGAGGTTCAAATGTACTTTGAATTGTCTTCTTTTCTTTTTAACATATGTATATTGTGTGATTTTAATTTGAATAACTCAGGCTTGCAATTCCGTCACTTTTCTCACCTTTAGTCACTTTTTTTTTACAATTGATCACTTTTAGTCACTTTTTTAAGTAAACAGTCACTTTTTTCATGGTGTATCATAGCAAAAGTCTGTTGTTGAAAAAAGAAAATCTGAATTAATAACAATGTTTTAATAGAAGACCAAAAATGTGATGCTCTAATTTTATTTTTCTTATTAAAATGTAATTAGTCATATGGTTTCCAGAATTTAGTGATTTTAAAAAGTTGTAAAGAAGTTCCTGAAATCTACATTTGTACTGAAATGTACATTTAATACAGTAAAGTTATTTACGCCAAAGCACACATTTCTCTTTTTCTTTTTCTTCACAATTTTTTGTTTAGATACTCTAATCTAGCTATGTACATATTTCAAAACATCATTAATATATGCAGAAAAGTGTGATTATAAAATTAATGTATTGTATGTATTCAAATCTAATTTATAGATTTTCTTGAATAAAATGCAATGTTGGGTTGTGTTAAACAAAACTTTTATCCTTTTTTTGTATTTGATGCTAAAATTATGTCTTTATGAATCATTTGATTTAGAGTTAAAATAAATAGAAAAATCTTAATAATAGCATCTGTAATCAAGAGGGAAAAAAATCACTTTTTTTTTTTTCAATGTTTAGTCATTTTTTAGTCACTTATTCTGTATTTTTTGTCACTTTTCTCACCTTTATGAAAGTACCTCAGCAGTTACAAGCCTGATAATTCTTTAAGTGCTATTAAAAGTTTAGTTTTAAAGATTACCTTATTTTAAATCATAAACACTCCCCGAAAAGTTTAAGGATTTTTTTTTTCCGGAGTATTCATCCCTGCTTATATAGTTTTTAAATTTTTCAGCTAATCAAGCACTGGGAATCCTTTTTACCCGAGGCTAAAGCTATTGCCTAATGTTGATTGGTGGGTGTCTACTAGCATATTATCCTGCCAGAATATTGTGAATCACTAGCTGGTACCAGTGATTTAGAAATTGTAAGTTTGATTAAACATCACGAGTGAGAACTTTAAAAAAAAATACTTCTCACATTCCCTGTCTTTTTTATGACATCATATCTGTTTATTGATTTATGAAGTTTTGTTTTCTCTTGATAGAATTATCTTAATGAATTTATTACAAGATGCTCTAGTAAAAAATGTACAGTACTCAAAGTTGTATATGTTCTGGTTTTTTGTGATTAAAGTATATATTTAATTGTACCTGTTGTTTGTGTCTTTAAATTGAGTGAAAGTTTTCTAATGTATTGTATATAAACTAGTAGATTATTTAATAGATGAAAGTAATTTTATACCATGTTGTGAAATTTTATAAATTTTCTTTTTCTGTTTAGACATTTATTAGTGTAAATTGTACGGATTTTTTATGAAGTGTTTAATGGGTGCACTCAATTAATTTGAATACTATTTAAAATAACTCTTGGCTATCAGATGTTTTGATTATTCTAATTTGTTAATATTTTATTCACTATTGAACAGAAAATTCTATTCATATTTTTAATGTATGAAAGTAAACCATATGTCCAAGATAATTTGAATTATTTGTACAGAACTGGTTTTAAATTTAAACTAAATATGTGATAACTTTAAATGCAGAAAATACAATAAATCTTCTGAAAAAAAAAGTGTTAAGCCATGCTTTCAGTTGTATTAAATTTATATATCATTGGTTTTCCCTCAAAAGTCACCAAGTCTAAAATTGATATGTAGCTAATTAAAATTTTTTGGTCCTTTTTATTAAAAAAAAATTTAGTGAATATTAGTATACAGACTTTCAACTTGCATTATTTACTGATATTGTGATGACTAATTTATACTATGAAATAACTGTCATAGTATTAGAAATGATGTATTTATCTTTAAATCACAATTTTTGGACATGTTGACTTTTGTTTGAAAGCTGACAATATCTCATATGATGGATTAAAAATTAGTTATTTAAAAAAAAAATTTGTTTGAATTGAATGAATCATGACACTTATTTACTAAACACAATATCATAAAATGATATAATAAATCTAGTTAAGTTTAGAATAACAATGAAAAAATAACTCAAAGTAGACTGAAGTTTTATTACTAATATTTATCCTAGTTACGCAAAAATTTCTTTCAGGCTAATAAATTTTAGAATTATTTCACAAAGTTTGTATCTCTGTCAAGAAGTTAGTTTGATTAAACTTAATTAAAGATGTATAATTTTTAACTCTGAAAATTTTTTAATCCTTTAGAAGATTTTAGTTTATATAATTATTAGTATAAGTTATTAAAGTATGGTAGAAATTACACAACTGATACCTCAGTTATTTTAATTGTCTAGCCAGTTTGTTTAAAATTGTCTATATCATAGTACATTTTAAGCATTTACAATAACTCAACATGAGCAGTGTTTTTTTTTTTTCTTTTTTTTAACCACTACTTATTTTATAGCACTCATTATCTTATAAATCATCATTTGCATGTATGTGTGTTCCACATCTCTTCCTAAACTATTGGACAGATTGCAAAGAAAATTGGTATAAGTATTCTTTACACCAAGCAGAGTTGCCCAAAAAAAAAAAAAAAAAAAAAAAACCACCAGGGGAAGTACCATATTTTAGAAAAGATTAAATTGCTAAAACTGATTAATTTTTATTAATTATAACTTAATATTCAATAAATTATAATTTAATCAATACAAATCAGTGTAAAGGCTGTAAAAAGTTTACTCTGACATCAAAACACAAAATTTTATATATTGACATATACAGGCTTACAATTCTGTCACTTTTCTCACCTTTAGTCACTTTTTATACAATTGGTCACTTTAAGAAAACAGTCACTTTTAATCACTTTTTTTCATGGTGTATCACGGGGTCCGATAATGTACTGAATCGTATTTCATTCTTAGCGCAAGCGCTACAATCACTGAACACGACCAATGAATAGAAACCTTCTGTATTATTTTGCATGTGCAGCTCTCGTAGGTTGGCAGATGTCCTGGGGTAAGTACATTATTGAATCGTTGGTTGGATAGCTACTGGTGGGAGGGAAAAACTTGGCAAACGCAATGACGTCTTGCAAGTAAATCACCCCCTTGGCTGTTCAGACCCACCCCTCTTTCCAGGTACCATCACCCCATAGGGCTATTTCAGACCTTGCCTGGATTTCTGGTTCTTTCTGTTGTTGAAAAAAGGAAATCTGAATTAATAAAAAAATATTTTAATAAAAGACCAAAAATGCGATGCTCTAATCTTATTTTTCTTATTAAAATGTAATTAGTCATATGGTTTCCAGAATTTAGTGATTTTAAAAAGTCGTAAAGAAGTCCCTTAAGTGTACATTTAATACATTAAAGTAACTTACATCAAAGCACACATTTCTCTTTCTTTTACTTCACAAAGGTAGATACTCTAATTACTTTAACTAGTTTAGTTAAACTAATTAGAGTATCTATCTAGTTAAACATTTCTATCTAAGTATCTATCTAGTTCTAGAGTTCTAACTAGTTTTGATACTCAAATCTAGCTATGTACATATTTCAAAACATCATTAATAAATGCAGAAAAGTGTGATTATAAAATCAATGTATTGTATGTATTCAAATCTAATTGATAGATTTTCTTGAATAAAAAGCAATGTTGAGTTGTGCTAAACAAAATTTTTAACCTTTTTTTTTATTTGAAACTAAAATCATGTCTTGCATGAATCATTTGATTTTAAGTTAAAATAAATAGAAAAATCTTAATAATAGCATCTGTAATCCAGAGGAGAAAAAAAAAATTGCTTTTTTTTTTTCTTTGTTTAGTCACTTTTCTCACCTTTTTCGAAGTACTTCAGCAGTTGCAAGCCTGCATATACCACATATTTGAATGTTATTTTAACAAAGGATTATTTTTATTTATTCTTTCAACCCCTAAAAAATAAATGGCCAATTCCCTTCATGAATTATAAGTTAAAAGACCCCAAAATATTTCCTCAAAGTATGTTTAATGCTGATTTAATTATAAAATTTAGTGCAGCACAATGGTGGAAACTAATTGAAATGCATGTTAGGGATGGAGATATGATACTTATGCCACTTTATGGTAGCCCTAAACAAGTACCCAGCTAGCTGTGCATCATTGGAGCGAGTGTTCTCTACATGTGGGGTTGGTTTGTTCGAAACTTAGAAACAGATTAGGAATACAAAAGGCATTGAAGTTAGTATTTTACAAATGAAACCTTTGTCTTTTTCTTTATGGATTTTAGACACAATTTTTTTTTTTTTTTTTCCAAATTGTTATGTTGGATTTACCATAGATTTGTAAATATTTTTTCTGGATTTTGATAGTGTATATATATTTCCACAGAAATATGAAAGAGGGTATAAAAAACTAAGGTAACAGTTTCTGAAAATAAATGTAAGTATCACCAACTTTTAAAAAACCCAATAAAACTTACTTCAGAGTGGGTTTTATTGGGCATAGGCTAGCTTATTCTTGTAAGTGCTAATTTTAAATTCAATCTTTTGAATAATTTTTGTTTCACTTTTTCTTTTATCAATATTCAAATATAATCATCTTGTTTGGCGCAGTTTGTCCGTAGAGGATTTAGCACCATTAAACTTCAATCAACCAACCAAATATAATCAAATATCATAAGTCTTTCATAAAAATACAAATTCCAAAGAATATATCAGGGTTGAAATTAAATCTTTTATTTATTTATAGAGAAAGAAATATGTTTGAATGTGTTTTATATACAAAACCATACTGATTGTGGTTAATTCACCAAATTTTAAACAGCATTCTTTATTTTGGCTAAATAAATGTGATTGATATTAAAACTTCGGCTACCCATACTATCATATGCTATGGCAAGAAATAAAGTTTCTAAATATGTTGCTGTACAATAGCATTACATTAAAGGTATTTTTAATGTTTATACTTTATATTATACAGAACTTCTTAAGCTAATTTGTAATTTAACAGTAATTTATAGTAATAAAATTGCTGTTTTGTTAAATATTTTATTACATAAGGTTTAAATTTGAAAAAATCAGTCTTGCATACGTTCCAACTTATACAGTTTAGCCATACATTGTATGGATTTGGGTAACATAAGATTGTACATTTGGATGTAAAAATTATATAGTTTTGATAATTTTGGAAGCCCAGTAGTGTTGAGGTAGCACTTAAAGCTCCTGCAACAGAGGTCCATTATTCATTCCCTGGGCTGGCCAAGGTTAACTCAGCCTTTTATCCCTTTAGTGGGTAGACAGACTGAGGACCAAGCATATTTAGGAATTAAACAGGAAGGGGGGGTCTGCTTACAGTTGACCACCTAACTGGGACATATGCTTTTTACCTTAGGGCTGTATGACTCGAAAATAGATAGTCTCCACAGGCTCTGACAAAGTTGGGCTGTAGCACCGAGGAGTTTAGTTTGTAGGTAATTTTGAAGGGGAAAAAAATCAAATATTTACGTTATATTCCTGCCTATAATTCGCAGGTGTGAATTTCATGTTATCAGAGAAAAACATTGTATAACTGGCAGGGGAATATAATCCTCAGATTAAATTTTCCTTTTTCATGTGATCCATAGAAATGAAAGGAGAAAAACATATCTTCTAATGTTAAAAAAATTAAATTTGAACTCTACTTGATTTTTTCTTTAAATTAAGTAATTTAACAAAGTATAAAAATTTTGATAGTTTTGAGGTATTTTATATTTATCAACATTAAGAATATATTCTAAAAATTTACATTACTTAGTACAGTAACAATGATAGAAATAAATGATTCAAATGCATATTTAAATAAAAAGGATCTTAAATTAAAATTCATCTCTTTATTTTAATTTAATATGGTTATTTGCGATCTGCTTTCAGATTTTAATCTGCAGTTATGTACCATCTCGCAAACTGAAAGCGAAACACAAATGGAGAATGGAGCTAATTGAAGCAATAATTTGTACTAATTTTTAAATTTACTTTTGAATAATTTCTATTTTGCAGTAAAGTTTTTAAATCAAAATTTTTGAATTTATTTTAAGAAGTAAATTTAATGCAGATGAAATTACAAGCAAATAAATATACCTTATTTATATTTTTATGTATATTAAAGAGTGTTCATGTTTTTTAATACAAATACACATAGTTATAGAGCAACTAAATTTTGAATTATACCTTTATTCCAGCAAATGTGTCTGCATATATTTTATGACAATTTTTGTTTCTAATTTTTTCCTCACATTCCAAGAAGGATACCTACTGGTCATTTCTATTCTTCCTTTCAACCCTTCTCCACATCATGGAATTTTCAAACAGAAATCCACATAATTTCTATTGTTAACTGGATCCATTATTTTTTTTGTGTGTGTGTGTGGTAGCGTGTTTGTAAAATTACCATCATGCAAGTTATGATTGAAATTCGGAAAATATTTTCCTGATTGTTTTGTAATTTAGTGTCAATAATTAAAATGGGTTGTTTTAATTTGTATAAAGCTGTATTCATAATTTTATGTTTTCATAGCAAAAAAAAAAAATGCATAAAACTGATTTTTTAAACTATTTTTAAAGTATTTAATAAAGGAGGGAAATATTTGGATTTGAGAGGGATAGCAATTTTAATGAAGATTTCTATTCAATTTTATCTTTAATTTTAATGCTTTTATTTATTTCTAAAATATAAGTTAGTTGAGATTAAAATTAAAATAAACTTTTGTACCAGTAATTTATTTTCTTGATTTGTTTCACAGAAGTAAACTCCCTTGTAGAACTAAAGAAAAATTGAAATTTATCTTAAAATAGAAATTTAATATTCATATAGAAAAGGTATATGGTTATTTGCCATTGAAGTGAACTGCAATGTATAGAATTTACAGAGTTATATATGAAAAACAAAAAAGGACTATGCTTTCTTTAGCACTAGAATTACGGTGGTCTTTATATACCTAGAATTACGGCGGGTGTCATTTTGACCCCTTGTTAAGATATTTGTGAAAAAGAAATTAAAATAACTCAAATTATGACAACTACAGTTTATTTCAAAGAATATAGAGACTTTGCAGGTATGTAGTCAAATAATGAACAAGCATTTAAATATTTCCATCGGAAAATGTAATTATTTTCATTTCCGATAGCTTACATTTTAGAAATGCAGAAAGTAAAATGTACAAATATTTACATGGTTTCCGCGCACCTGGAAAGTCAGGGAAAATCATGGATTTAGACAATGGATTAATTTTGTCATGGAAAGTCTTGATTTTTCAAGTAAAATGAGTAAAAGTCATGGATCCGCTAAACTACCGATTAAAAAAAATGCATTGAATTGTTTAATTCTATTTTTACTTGTCATTTGGCTCAAGTTTCTGAGTTTGGTATTTATGTATTATCCTATTGAAAAAATTTGTTCACCAAGGAAACTCAAAGCAAGAAAGCTTAATGGGTGGGTAAATGTATATTATTCTGGTTTTTTCTTAAATTGTAGATTAAAATTTTATTAATATAATAATAATTATTTTTTAATAAAAATTAGTTAAGATTTTTGCACAAAATATGTTTATCTCTAGGGATATTGTATATAAACATTATAGGGTTATATTTGGCTATTATTCATGGTCACCTGGATAATACCAAAGTACCCTGAATTCAAATTGGAAACATTTTGATTGAAAAATTGCTATATGATTAAACTTAGGTATGTAGATACAACAGTTTATTTTTATGTATGTGAGTTTATTAACACTTATAAAGTAAATTTATAGTTTTTTTTTTATGATAAAATTCCTGTAATTTCTCTAAAAGCATATATTTTATTTGTCTGTACATCAGAAGATTTATTCATATATACTTTAACGAAAGCTTTTTAAAGTCATGGAAAATGATTTTCTAAATCAGGGAAAGTCATGAAAAGTCATGGATTTGAAAATTTTTATTTTGGCAGATACCCTGCATTTACAAAAAATTTTCCAATAAAAGTGGTTTTTAATCCAAATCTTAAAGTATATTAAAACAACAAACTTTTTGCTATAAAGAGTACATAGAAATAGAAATATATATAGAAATATTTTATTTACTGATAATATATTAGTCAGCACAGCAATTGGCACACACGCTTATCTTTCTGATTTTTTTGTGTACAATATCCGCATACATATTTATTGCAGTTGTCGCAAATATTAGAAGTTTTGTTACCTTTGCATTTTTTTTACTTAACATTTCTTCCCCTTTTTTTATACTATTGAATCTTTTCTATCGTAATTAATAATCTCTTTCCTCTGTTTTCTTTCCACAAAGAAAAGTATTGCACATATATCAAATCATGTGGCTGTGCAGACCCACCATATTGTTTTCTTTTGTTTGTATTTCAATTTGCAGGTGCAAATAAAAGTAGTTTACAGAAGTAACAGTGTTCAGATAATACAATGGAATGTATTCACATTTCTTTTCTCAAAGGAGTCAAAATGACACTTGCCGTATTTCTAGGTATAATCATTTGTTAGGGCTAAAATAGAAATACGATTTTCTTGAAATCTTTACTATTTTGTAAATCACAATGATTTAGGAAAAGCCAAGAAAAGATTAAGATATTTATGAAAAAACAGAAGAGCTGTGAGAGATAAAAATTCGTTAAGTGTCAAAATGACCCCTTCCGTAATTTTAGTGTTAATAGTAATATATAAAAAATCATCCTATCAAAGTACAGGCACCCCTACTAGTATTTATAATGTATCCATACTTTCGAATATTGGTCATTAACAAATCTGTAGCACTTAATAGTGTCACAACATGAACAGCCTAAATATAGTTGCAATCTTTATGTAGCATTAATTTATTATATTGATTTATAACCATAAAAGTAAATATTTTTGTAAGTGCAACAAACATACTATAACAAACATTTTGATAGCTACAGACCATACCATAATCAATATAACTTTTTAAATGTCAGCTAAAATTCTAAATACTTTAACACGACTTTTTGTTAATATGTTCTAAGAAGTAGAAGGTATCTTTGCATATGAGAAAAAAAAATTTTATGGTAAAAATGAATTGAATGGAATGTCGATTGCAAAATAAGAAGGTGGGAAAACCTAAACATTTCGGAAAAAGTAGTAAGTAAATTTATTAACAGTTTAAAGTTATCAACTATCAGATAGTCTTATAAGCAATTAGCTCAATTTTAATTCTTAATTACTCAGCACAGTGTTTTCCAACTTGTATGCACAAAAAATAATCAATAACTGCTGACATAAAATATAAATCAAAAAATGCCATAGAAATGTTTTTCCTATGTCATAAAAATTATTTTAATAATATTATGCATTAATGTTGTTAATATGTACAGTTGATCGAAAATCCAGTAATTGATATTAATTTTAATGCACTTTTAAATTTAGCCATCAGTAACTTTAACTCACTACCACTGTTGTGATGGTGCTACACTCTTGTTCACTTATGATAAGAAAATAAATTAATTAGTTTGTTGTAATTTATTAGTAAACAAAATGACAAAACAGATAAATATGAAACTTTGAACATGCACACACACGTTATAGTGAATTTATAATCTGGTATGATTTTTAGGTGCAGTTTAATGTAATTTGTCTCATGTAATAGGAATACATGGTCACCATATAAAATGTATAATGGATATAAATAAACACATGATAACAAATTTCACAAAATACAATCATTTTTACAAAGTGGTACAATTTAGTATGATGTACAACCAAATGGTATATGAACCAAAAAAGGTTGGGAAATGTTAACTCGGGATATTGAAGATTAGATTGCATAATATAAATGTAACAAACAAAAACTCTTTACAGTACTTCAAACCACACTTGAGAAATGTAACCTATATTTTTTTCATTACAAAACTTTCTTGGTAATGTTTAACTTATGCCACTTATAACTCGAGACTGAATGATAACTTTATAAAGTTCCTTTATTTTTCCTTTAAATGCTAAAAATATCTTACAAATACGAGTCCCCATGCATCTGCATTGCTATGAGAACATCAGCCTCTCAGGACTTATTAATTACGGGGCTTTTCTTCTCGGAGAAGAGAACCCAATACATATTAAGTTTTCTATTATCTAATGAACTCATAAAATGACGAATTCAGCTTGAAAAGCTTAAAAAATTACAAATCCATTTTTTCTCTTTTTTGTTTCTTTCTAAAGAGCATATACTTAGGAATAGAAGAGAAAAATCCAGATATCTCTTCTATATACTTTCCATCAAACCATTTTATTGGGACTAATAATGTACCACGGAGGGGAGGGGAATATTACTTGCGTAAGTAGCATACTTTAAGCTACACGTATCCCTCGGGTAAAGCTAAATGAGTAATGGCTTTATGCAAGGTTGGAGCAGTGTGTACAGCTTTGGAAGCTTTGTGGGTTTTGCTCTGGAATGCTGAAGGGATGTTACAGGTAGTGATGTAAAAAAAACCGGAATTCTGAAGAGGTGTGAGGGGGATATTACTTGCATCCGTAGCATACTTTAAGCTACATGTGACCCTCGGGTAGTACTAAATGAGTAACAACTTTACGCAAGGTTGGAGCAGTGTGTACAGTTTTGGAAGCTTTGTGTGTTTTGCTCTGGAATGCTGAAAGGATGTCACAGGTAGTGATGTAAAAAGAAACCCGGAATTTTGAAGAGGTGGGAATAAACCTGGAATTTTGGGAACTTTAGGATGAGATCATTTTAACAATGTTTACATTTATTTTTTCAACAGTGGCTATTTAAGAACTAGCATATTATTTCTAAGAGATTTTTTTTAACTTTTGGTGATATATACACACACACACACACACACACACACACACATATATATATATATATATATATATATATATATATATATTCAAGAAATAATAGCAATGATCAT
>CM063507.1:68994459-69006959 GCA_032207245.1 Pardosa pseudoannulata | reverse complement strand
CTTGATTTGTCTCTCCAAAGAACCCGTTTCCACTGATCTACGGTCCAATTTCGATGTGCTTTTCACCACATTAACCGAACAGCGCGATTGGACTTTGTGATCACAAAGTCTTATGGTCAGCCAGCAGCACGACCATGAAAACCAAGCAGATGTGCTTCCTTACGGATGGTATTCATTCAAACAATACTCCTGGATGACAGTGGAAACTCATCGCAGATGGGGGCCATCGGTTGGGTGCGGTTCTTCCGAATTTCTCTGGACAGCACTCGTTGGTCTCTATCTCCCAGTTTCGTTGGTCTGCCTACTCAGGGCACATTCCGTCAATCACCGCTCACCTTCCACTTTTTAATCACATAATTCACTGTCGATTTTGGGTACTTCAGATCGCTAGTTATGTACCTTAACGATCGGCCACATTTATGATACCTTATAATTATACCTTTCTCGAAATCAGAGAACTCCCAACTGAGTGGCATTTTGCATGCGACTAATGTCGATGCTTTTTCATACAGGATGTATACCGGCGGATGCCGTGACGTACCCCAGGACCGCAGATATCGTCATTTGCATAGGTGTCCAAATACTTATTGGTAGACATTGTATATATATGCACATATATATATATACATAATATACGTATTTATATAGATATATATACACATACAACATATACACATACATATAAATAATCGCGTATTGTATGTATGTATACATAATAATATATATATATATATATATATATATAATATTTATAAATAAATATATATATATAATATATATATATATATATATATATATATATATATATATAAATGACTGTAAATAGATAAATAGAAAAAAAGAAAGAAAAGTAAAATAATAAGAACCTCATATATGGGCCATAAATAACCAGTGATATGATGTTTCGAAATGACTGGAGGGAGTTGAGACCCCCCCCCACTCTGGTTTAAACTAGTTTTTACGATGCATCAACTCTCCCAGACGTCGGAAACATCACACAAAATCCTTAAAAGCAAGCCAATAATAGAAGAGCTAACCAAATAGAAAAACATCCAGTAAAACAATACAAGAAAAAGCAAGAATTAGCAAATTAATCGCTGTAACTCATCGTTAAATACCACACAGCTGTACAGAAAAGAATCTATTGTAACATTCAGTTATAGTTAAATTGAAATAATTGCTTAAAATATTGATTAAAAAACGAGGAGGAAAACCACTATTGAGAGCCTGTTGTATGTGTAGTATAATATGTTGATCCATAACATCGACATTGCTGTTAAGTCTGTTGCACCTTATTATTTTACTTTTCTTTCTTTTTTTCTATTTATCTATTTACAGTCATTTATACCTTTGAATGTTTTTGATTGCTGCATAGCGCATTGGAACTTTCAATAATATAACATTGTATTTTTTATTTATTTATTTTACGCTATATCATTTGAATTTGTATCTATATATTTGTATCTATATTTGTATGTATTGTATCTATATTTGTATCTATATTTATAATATTGAAATATAAAGTGTATGAGCGTTGTGCGACTTCACTTGCTTTGTTAAATTCTCTTAGGAAAATAAGGCTCCAGACAAATCGCACGCTTTTAAGTGGAATTCAATAAAACAGCAGAATTTCGTAAACTAAGTTGAATATCCACGTCCAGCGACGCTAACGTACTTATTTTGTCTTACGCAACCTCACACGAAATCTTTCGGGAGCTTTCCAATTCACCAGAATTCAATTATTCGCCGAGGGACAGAAAACAAGCGCGATGAAATCTTGCCACCGCATTCGATAAATTATCGCAAAAGTCATCGCGGAACTTAACCGGCGTGTTCGAAACATCCTCCTTTCGAAAGAAAAAACCGTTATGTCTTCGGGGTTTAAAAGCCCCCCGTCTCATTTCCCAATAACTCATTCCGGAAAGAACAGCGCACAGATTGTTGATCGTTGATAAATCGGTAGTCTCTATAACTGCTCCGCAGTTCATTTCACACAATTTGACCCTCTCCGCTTCTTAAATTGGGAAAGTCGGGTCTTCCGTCGATATATTGCTTAACTGTGCGTGAAATTTTGGATAGGGGGGTGTAGTTTGAGATAACGCAGAAAGACGAGGGACTAATTAAAAATCGAATGTTCTGATATGACTTGAATTGTAGTTTTTGCTCCTTGGGTTTTAATTTATACACTTATTAGATTTCCATTTATTCTTTCTTAGTTGTTTGATTCCATATTTAATCCTTTATGGAACTTAGCTTTTATTAATCTCCATTTTACACACACACACACACACACACACACACACACACACACACATATATATATATATATATATATATATATATATATATTATATATATATATTTATATATATATATATAATGACTATACTATATGTATATATATAATATATATATATATATATATATATATATTAAATATATATAACGGACTGTAATAGATAAATAGAAAAAAGAAAAGAAAAGTAAAATAATAAGAACTTATCTATAGTACCTTTAAAATAACCAGTGACTATGATGTGTTCGAAATTATGGGGGAGTTGTGACCCCCCCAATTGGTTAAAAAATAGTTTTTACGATGCAATCCACTTTCCCATGGACGTCTAAATACAAATCTTAAATGCAAGCCACTAATAGAAGAGCAAACAAATATAAAAAACATCCAGTAAAAAAATCAAGAAAAAGCAAGAATTAGCAAATTAATCGCTGAAATATGTTAAATACACACAGCTGTACAGAAAGATCAGTTATTGTTAAAATTGAAATAATTGTTAAAAATATTGATTAAAAAAAACGAGGAGGAAAAACCACTATTGAGAGCTGTTGTAAGAGTAGATAATATGTTGATCCTCACATCGAATTGCTGTTAAGTCTGTTGCACTTATTATTTTACTTTCTTTTTTTTTATTTATCTATTTACCTCATTTAACCTTTGATGTTTTTGATTACTGCTTAGGAATTGGAACTTTTCAATAATATAACATTGTATTTTTTATTCTATTTTTTTAGCTCTATCATTTTGAATTTTGTAATCTATATTATTGTATTATATTTGTCAGTATTGTTATCTATATATAGCTATCTGATTATTTATAATATTGAATATAAAGTGTATGAAGCGTTGTGGACTTCACTATGTTTTTTGTCTATTACATACATTTAGATTTAGATATTTTATTTTATGACAAAAGATAAGTTTATACCAATCTCGGACCTGAAAAAAAAAAATAAATGCCGTCGCTGATGTGTTTACTTTGAAGACTGTGAGAGCTTATTAAATTAAAATTTCTGAGAAACTCCAAATTCATTGATATTGAAAAAGATATTTGCATTTTAAAGACATCTTCACGTATTTCAAATTAATACAGTCCTCATCAGTACATTTTTTGCTAAATCGCATTCGAATTGCAGTAACAGCTAAATTTATTTCTCGAGAAAAACAACGCAATATTTGCACAACGCTTTTTTTTTTCTTGCACCTCAAAATCACGCTTATACAAACGTGTCAACACAGATTGTTTGCAAATAGCAATAACATTTTTCCTCTGCAAGTTGAGACTTAGCAATTTTTTTTTTTTTCCAGGAATAAGCTCAATTTGTTGTGGCAACGGTTTCTTTCAAATGTAAACAAAATAGTACTATGTCGTTTGCATATCAATCTTATATCCCAGCAGAAATTTGAAAAGAATAAACTGCACGATTTTATTTTAAATTTCACAACCTGTTTTTCAATTTGTGTTATTTCAGAATAAAGGTACATATTTGATAAAATGATTGACGATGTTTACAAGGCTAAAATACATAAACTAAATTGATTTTTAGCTTTGAGGTACAGAATAACGAACTATAGTTTCGAGTTTTTGGGCTTGACTAAAGAATTTTGTTCCCCCGCCAACTTGGCGAGTAATGGTTTAAGTAGGATCGCCAAACATTTTCTCCTAATCTCACGGAGTCCAAACAGTCTATATCTATATTATAATTCATATGATATTTACATCCAACTCTCCTTGTGTAACTCTGTTTCTTATATATTAAATTAAAATAAATCTTTATAATACATTATTATAATAATTCGTATAATAAATTCTTATATATTAAATGTGCGCAATGTTTAAAAAAATTTACATATAACAAACCGTTAATGGTTCACTATGGCTGATTTTTTATAATTTGGAGCTGTTGCGTTTGTAAATTGCTTTGGATTAACTTGCGTATAAACATAAATGTCCAGTTTTTTTGAAGTCGTTTTCTTTAATGAAGTAAGAGTACATAATCCTATTACGATAGCACACTGCGCATTAATTAAAGTCGCCAGAAAAAAGCAAGAAATACAATGTTTGGATGAATTACCTTTGTGTTTTAGTAAATATCGCCAATATTTTCGCAAAATTTGCCAAGGGGGAATCCAATTCTTAAGTAGTCCCCGAGTTTTGGTATTCTATTACAACATGGGGTATTCCTTGGTATATTTGGCGATTTTTGTCGTGTGGAGCATGACAATATAAGAGTTATATAACTTTATTTAAGTAACCAAATCTACTTATAAATCAAGCATTCATATTTATAGGTAATTAATCCCCCAAATAATTACATTCCAAATAGTTTCGAATTATGAAAAAAATTAGCCGTAATGATTTAGGAACACAGATGTTTTATAAACGCCGCCATGTTTTCTTTTTGGCGACCAAAAGCAAAACGCATGTTTTGAAAAATCGCCAAGTAAAATAACATGGCGGGTGGTCACATGGTGTATTTTTTTCGTGTGGGGAGCGTGACAATGTAAGAGTTATATAAACCTTATTTAAGTAAGGAAAATCTCCTTATAAATCAAGCATTCATATTTAAATAAATTTTAATTAAATGGGTTGTATAAATTAAATAGATAAGAAATTTGTATGTGAAGTTTAAATAGGTACTTTTTTTAATTTTACAGTCTTATCTTTGAAAAAATCGAATTTTTGTGCTTTTAGGATCGGGTTTTGATAGAGCTTGATCCTAAAAGAAGATTTTGTCACGAATAATTATAAGAAGGGAAAAAAAATAAATGTCGGTAGTTTTGATAAAATAAATAAAGTAAGGTAAAATTGAAAAATCAGAGAAACTTTTTTTTCTATATAAATCAGAGAGAAAAAATTTTTAATAGCGGTATATTATATATACACCAGTGCCCTTCAAAGGGTTTAAGTAATAAATTAAATTATTTTTGATTTAATTTAAATTGAGATATTTCGTCGTGCAGGGTAGATAGAAATTAGCTTTGTGTAATATTTGAGTTTAGGAAAGAGATGTTATAAAGCTAACCTAAAACGTACTATGTAGTGCTTGTATAGTTAAAATTGTTTGTGTAAAATTATCACATAGGTACCTATCGGGCGGGTCTCACCAAAGTCGCTTAACGGCTATCCGTGATTAACCCATGACGCCAACCAATGGTAAGATTTCAATTCTTCGATTAAACAGAGATTAAATCGAGGGTTAGTTTGTTAAACTACATTTGTGAAGACTAAACAAACTTCTTACTTTTCAAAGATATATAACTCAAATGGCTAGATATTTATCAGTCCGTGAAATAGACTTCTAGACTTCTATGAAAAGAATTTGTTGTTAATACCAGTGATAAAATTTTCATCAAAGATTAAATTCAAAGATTAAATTTAAAATTTAATTTTAAACTCAAAGATTAAACTTAAAATGATCACATATGTAGCTAATCTATTATTTAATCTATATATATAAAAATGAATTTGTGTCTGTCTGTCTGTCTGTACTCAATAGACTCAAAAACCATGCATCCAATCGCCGTGAAAATTTGAGTAATTCTTAGATATATCCCTGGGAAGGTTTTTGTAAATTTTTATCGTTCGAAATCCATTCCTTCCCCCTTTTTCGAGCATTTCATGTCATTATTCCAAGCATTATTTTCCCCGGTTAAACGCAAACGATTAATTTTTTAATTTATCGCATCATAACTAAGTGAAAGAAGCAATATTTCTAGCAATGTGACGTCATTCCGTTAATTCCACGTAATTGTTTAAAGCACGATTTTCCTCGGTTAAAAGCAGGAAATTAAAATTTTCAATTTATCACATAATAAATAGGTGAAAACGATATTTTTCTATCATTATGACGTCATTCCTTTAAATGTCTCATTTATTCATTTCTTATTTTATGTTATTTAAACATCGTCTGCGTAGTATCCATTCGATTTGACCTGGAAATTTAGATATAAAGTGATTAACTTTCATCTATATGCGACGCAAATTATAGCATTTTTATATAAAAACTAATTTTTAAATTTAATTTTTGGTTAATTTTACTTTACAATGAAATGTTTATCAACAATATTCTAACAACGAAAAGTACAAATTTCAGTGACCCTCATAGGCAAATAAAAACCTATCATTCGTTATGCACAATAAAAAAAATCTTTGTTTAAAAGTAATATATTAAGTTCACCGTAGCGAAGTACGGTCATACTTGCTAGTACAAATATAAAAGAAAATGATTTACGTCATATCTAAGTTCAGTGATCAAACGTATAAAAATAATTGCAGACGATATTTAAATAATTTAAAATACGAAGTTTAATAATTAAATGAGATGGTTAAAAGTAATGACGTCATAAAGATAGAAAAATGTTACTTTTACCTATTTATTGTGTGATAAATGGATAAAATTTAATGTTAAAAACGGTGATAAAATATTCCTTTACAACAAAAAATAATCCATGCTTAAATTTAAAATTATTACATATGTGTATCTAATCTATTATTTAAGCCAAATGTTAAACAGAAAAAAATTATGTACATAATATCTAACTTTAGTGATAAAACGTATGGAAATAAAGCAGACGATATTTAAATAATTTAAAATAAGAAAGGATTAAATGAGATGGTTTTAAAGAAATGGACGTCATAAGGCGAGAAATAAATGTTATTTTTACCTATTTATTATGTTATTTATTTATGTTATGCGAGTAGTTGTGAAAACTACTTAAAATTTTTTAAAAAAATTGTGCTGACTGAAATAAACGGATTCTGCGGGACAGTTGTAAATTATGCGAAAATCCTATGTAATTTATGTACTCCTTGTTAGGACGTAGATATCTGAACTTGTAAATGTGAGACGCTAGTTAAAACTGAAAGCCTCGGTAGCTGATTAATGCTGCAAAAACTGCGTATGGTCTCTTTTTTGACGAAATAACAATGAAAAGATAAAAAAAAAAATGCGCACATAATTTTCACTGCTGGCGAAATTCTTTTATGAATTCATAATCTTGGAAACGCTTGACCGAGAGGAGTAAAAAAATGGGAAGACATAATCTTTTTCTTCGACTGCCTTTGTGTTCGTTTCCTTTAAAATATTCCAGACATAAAGCTGCAGTTTGAAGCTGCATAGCTCCTCTCGCTTTAATCCCTTCTGGAAAAATTGTCAACAGGCCGATATTTCATCACTCGGTTTCTATCGAATGTCAGTAGATGTTGTCTCTCTCCCCCAGACGCCGAACGATAGCCGAATGGTTAGGGTGCTGGCCTTCGGAATCAGTGTTCGTGTGTTCGAATCCCACTATGGCATGGCTGTTCGTAGCCGTTTGGAATCGGCTTTAAGCAGTAGGCCCCGGTCTCATTAGCCATCGTGTTGCAAAAAGTAGATCGTAGTGGTCCAAAACCAAACCAAACTCTTCCCCAGACATTTGCAACAGGCGGAGGCGAGGAAAATATATTTAATGATTTGGTTAGCAGTGAATCTCCGTGTCATTTTACGAAGATCTAGCCTATCACTAAGGCGATAGCCCTTAAAATGGTTTGAAGTTTTGTATTTAGTGCTCTTATAACATCTAGTTCTGCACCTCCCATTTCGATATGCAACGAAAAATTTCTTTTTAATTTAATTAACGCTGATAGGTCAAAAAGGATTAAAATGTTGAAATTTTTTAAATAGGACTGTTGTAACATTCAAAAATGCACATCAATTTTTCAATGCAATATGTACTCTATATATCAAAAAATTTCTATTTAACGAATATTAACGATACCGGTCTATAACAATGGAACACAAAGGCAATAATGCGTTTTAAATAGTTGAATCAATAGCCTTCTAATATCCGTTTTTAAAAAATATAAAAATAAATATCTGTTTTTCTGAGAATAAAAAATTTTGCTTTTTATTACTGCCTGGTGCCTAATAAAGGGAATATTGTAATTGCGAAAGATTTCGGTTTAAAAGGAAATATCTATATAGCGAAAAACATTAATATAACTAATATTAATGATGCAAGTGTCGCCAGATGGCAGTACTTGTGCTCTACTTACAAAACAACGTTATCTTGAAGAAAGAAATAACTTTGATCCGGAGAAAGTGCAAAATATTTTTTCTGATACGCTATCCGAACTCGAGTAGGTGTTCAAAACTACTAAAATTTTTTAGAGCCACTGAACAGAGCAGCGTACGCCTCTTTGCTGCGAAATAATAATGAACTTATAAAAAATGCGAACATAATTTACCACGAATATTAGCTATACTTGTCTATAACAGTAGAACACAAATCAAGAATGTGTTTTAAACAGTTGATACAATAGTCTTGTAAAATCCATTTTTCAAACACAATAAATATTGTCTAACTGAGAATAAAAAAATTTTGCTTTTAATCACTGCCTGGTGCCTAGTAAAGGGAATATTGTAATTGAGAAAGATTTCGGTTTAAAAGGAAATATCTATATATCTATAAACATCAATATAACTAATATTAAGGATGCAAATCGTCGCCAGATGGCAGTACTTGTGCTCTACTAATACAGCAGTTATCTTGAAGAAAGAAACTAAATTTTGATCCATGGTGAAATCGTGCAAAATATATTTCTGATGACGCATATATCCGAACCCAGAGTAGGTGTTCAAAACTACTTAAAATTTTTAGAGCTACTGAACAGAGCAGCGTACGCCTCTTTGCTGCGAAATAATAATGAACTTATAAAAAATGCGAACATAATTTACCACGAATATTAACGATACTTGTCTATAACAGTAGAACACAAATCAAGAATGTGTTTTAAACAGTTGATACAATAGTCTTTTAAAATCCATTGTACAAAAGCAAAAAAAATAATTGTTTTACTCAGAATAATTAAAAATTTTACTTTTTATTACTGCCTGGTACGTAACAAGGGGAATATTGTAATTGCGAAAGATTTCGGTTTAAAAGGAAATATCTATATAGCGAAAAACATTAATATAACTAATATTAATGATGCAAGTGGTCGCCAGATGGCAGTACTTGTGCTCTACTTACAAAACAACGTTATCTTGAAGAAAGAAATTAAGTATTGATCCTTGGAGAAATCGTGCAAAATATATTTCTGATGGACGCAATACCTAATCCGAACCCAGAGTAGGTGTTAAAAACTACTTAAAAATTTTTAGAGCCGCTGAACAAAAAAGCAGCGTACATCCTCTTTTTGGCGAAATAATAATGAACTTATAAAAAATGCGCACATAATTTTCGACGAATATTAACGATACTGATCTATAACAGTAAAACATTAAAACAAGAATGTGTTTTAAACTGTTGAAACAATAGTCTTTTAAAATCCATTGTACAAAAGCAAAAAAAATAATTGTTTTACTCAGAATAATTAAAAATTTTACTTTTTATTACTGCCTGGTGCCTAATAAAGGGAATATTGTAATTGAGAAAGATTTCAGTTTAAAAGAAAATATATATATAGCGAAAAATCTCAATATAAATAATGTTAACGGGGCAAGTCGTCGCCAGATGGCAGTACTTGTGCTCTACTTATACAGCAGTTATTTTAAAGAAAGAAACTAACTTTTGATCCTTGGAGAAATCATGCAATATATATTTCTGATGACTCATATATCCTAAACCCACCAGTAGGGTGTTCAAAAAACTACTAAAAATTTTTAGAGCCGCTGAAGAAAACAGCTTACTCCTCTTTTGGCACGAAATAATAATGCAGTTATAAAAATGAGCACATATATTTTCGACGAATATTAAGACTATACTGGTCTTGTAACAGTAGAACACAAAAACCAGAATGTGTTTTTGTAAACAGTTAAAACAATAGTCTTTTAAAATTCATTTTCCAAAAACAAAAATAAAAATTTGTTTTCGGAGAATAATTAAAAATTTTACTTTTCATTACTGTCTGGTGCCTAATAAATTGAGTATGGTAATTGTGAAATATTTCGGTTTAAAAAAAATATCTATATAGCGAAAATTCTCAATATAAATAATATTAACGATGCAAGTGGTCGCCAGATGGCAGTACTTGTGCTCTACTTACACAACAACGTTATCTTGAAAAAAGAAATTAACTTTTGATCCTTGGAGAAATCATGCAATATATATTTCTGATGACTCATATATCCGAACCCAGAGTAGATGTTCAAAACTACTTAAAATGTTTACAGCCACTGAACAGAGCAGCGTACGCCTCTTTTTGGCGAAAAAATAATAAACTTATAAAAAATGCGCACATAATTTTCGACGAATATTAGCTATACTGGTCTATAACACTGGAACATAAATCAAGAATGTGTTCTAACAGTTGAAACAATAGTCTTTTTTAAAATCTATTGTACTAAAACAATAGCAAAACTAAATACCTGTTTTGCTGAGAATAATTAAAAATTTTACTTTTTATTTCTGCCTGGTGCCTAATAAAATGAATATTGCAATTGCGAAAGATTTCGGTTTAAAGGAAAATATCTATATATCGAAAAACTTCAATATAACTAATATTAATGATGCAAGTGGTCGCCAGATGGCAGTACTTGTGCTCTACTTACAAAACAACGTTATCTTGAAGAAAGAAATTAAGTATTGATCCTTGGAGAAATCGTGCAAAATATATTTCTCATGACGGATATATCCGAATCCACAGTAGGTGTTAAAAACTACTAAAATTTTTTAGAGCCACTGAACAGAGCAGCGTACGCCTCTTTGCTGCGAAATAATAATGAACTTATAAAAAATGCGAACATAATTTACCACGAATATTAGCTATACTTGTCTATAACAGTAGAACACAAATCAAGAATGTGTTTTAAACAGTTGATACAATAGTCTTTTAAAATCACTTTATTTTTTTTTTTTTTTTTTTTTTTCCAAAATAGCAAAAATAAATATTTGTTTAACTGAGAAATAATTAAAAATTTTACTTTTTATTACTGCCTGATGCCTAATAAAATGAATATTGAAATTGCGAAAGATTGCGGTTTAAAGGAAAATATCTATATATCGAAAAACTTCAATATATCTAATATTAACGTTGCAAGTCGTCGCCAGATGGCAGTACTTGTGCTCATACTTACAATAGATTTTTATATCTTGAAGAAAGAAATTAACTTTTGATCCTTGCAGAAATCGTGCAAAATATATTTCTAATGACGCACTATCTGAACCCGAGAGTAGGTTATTCGCGCGGAACTACTTAAAATTTTTAGAGGCTACTGAAACCAGAGCAGGCGTGTACGCTTCTTTCGCGCGAATTTGCTACAATATTAACGATGACTGTTCTATAACTGTAAAACTACAAGAAAGGAAAGGTGTTCTACACAGTTGAAACATATAGTCTTTAAAATCCATTGAACAATAGCAAAAGCTAAATCCTGTTTTGCTGAGAATAATATTAAAAATTTTTACTTTTGTATACTGCCGTGGTGCCTAATAAAGGGAATAATTGTAATTGCGGAAGATTTCGGTTTAAGGAGGGAATCTCACTATAAGATCTGATATCTCACGGTGTGTTCAATAGGAGTATCTAATGATTATTGTGAGTGCAAGTCTGAGCTGCGAGATGGCAATACTTTGTGCTCTACTATATACAGCAAAGTATTTTGAAAGAAAGAAACTAACTTTTTATCCTTTGGACAAATCCGTGCGCGCAAAATAAATATGTCTGTTTAATTACTGAGTGAGACGATAAAAATTTTACTTTTTATTACTGCTCGGTGCCTAATAAAATGAATATTGCAATTGCGAAAGATTGCGGTTTAAAAAGAAAATATCTATATAGAGCGAAAACCTCAATATAAATAATGTTAACGGGGCAAGTCGTCGCCAGATGGCAGTACTTGTGCTCTACTTATACAGCAGTTATTTTAAAGAAAGAAACTAACTTTTGATCCTTGGAGTAAAAAGTACAAAATATATTTCTAATGACGCATATATCTAAACCCATAGTAGGTGCTCAAAACTACTAAAAAAAATTTTTAGAGCCACTGAAAAAAAAAACTAAAAAACAAGAACAGACGTACGGCCTCTTTTTTTTTTTTTGGCGAAAAAATAATAAACTTATAAAAAATGCGCATATAATTTTCGACGAATATTAGCGATACTGGTCTATAACTCTGGAACACAAAAACAAGAATGTGTTTTACACTGTTGAACCAAGAGTCTTTTAAAATCCATTGTACAATAGCAAAACTAAATACCTGTTTTGCTGAGAATAATTAAAAAT
>CM063507.1:68974327-68994359 GCA_032207245.1 Pardosa pseudoannulata | reverse complement strand
AATGCCATAATTTTAGGACCTAGAATCTATAATTTTGCCTTTGAAGGTTGGCAACACTGGGTTCTGGTGCCACCACATCAGTTCGTTTTATTACTCTTGAAAATAATGCAAATTAGATAATCACTGTAATAAACTTATTCGGTATTTTAAAAATTGAATTTGGAAGCAACAAACTGTATTTCCATCTCCGTAAATGTAAGCATCGTTATTAATGCTGTATCGCCGATAGAGAATAAGTATACATATAAACATCTATTTTTATTATTTCGTATTCGAATATATCATGATTTCGATTATTAACGTATTTTCATAGACGTGTGAAAAAGTAGATAGCGCTAAAAATCATAATTCCAAAAGGGGTATTTCAATATTCAATCAGGTCTAAAATATTCAGATAATTACAAATCTCCTGATCGAAATTTTTAACGAAATTCGTACTTTTTACATACTATGTATACGAGAGAGTAAAATGTTTAGAATTTATTTGACGTACAAGGAATTCCTGACATGTTTACACCAGATATTTTTAAATGTGAAACAACTGCGCAATTTAAAAATAAACGTGGCTAATGCAAGTTGTTTAAACAATGTTCCTCAAAGTATAACCTTCAACAGATTTGAAATTCATTATATTTTTGGAATAAGATATTTCGCAAATAAAGTCACAACTGTTACACGTGCTGATTTTTCCACTCCTGTGTATAAATACGCCCCTTATTGTTGGAGCAACTAATCTGACTTCTTGAAAATGAAGAAGGTACTGCTTTTCGCACTTTTGTTCCTAGCAGTGTGTAAGTATCTGTTGATTTTACACGGAGTTTTTTAAATTTGTGACAGTACATTTCCCAGTTAAAAATAATTTCCGTACAATTTTTAGGTCTATAATTAGTGAATTTTTCCATTTTACTTTTATAAATGTTACTTATTCTAAAGAAGCAATATATTTTAAGTTAAAATATATCAATCATGAATTATTTGTAAAATTAATAAGGAAGTATAGTTTATGAAAACGCACACACACACATAAACACACAAAATATATATATCTATATATATATTTTATATATATATATATATATATATATATATATATATATATATATGTAAGGAAAATTCTCAGGGGTTTTCAAAACTTAAATCAAGGGCTTAAAATGGCCACGTCATTTTGCATTTTCCTATTTAACCCCTAACCAAAATTGTCCGCTAAGTCCATGTAGAGTTATAATTGGTCAGGCCACTTCTGTGAGGGCGTAAACTGTAGCCGCAGTGGTCAATTATATATATATATATATGTATATATATATATATATACATGTATATATATAATATATATACATGTATATATATATATATATATATATATATATATATATATTATATATATATATATATATATATATTGATATGTAAGGAAAATTCTCAGGGGTTTTCAAACTTAAATCAAGGGCTTAAAATGACCGCGTCATTTTGCATTTTCCTGTTTAACCCCTAACCAAAATTGTCCGCTAAGAATGTAGAGTTATAATTGGTCAGGCCACTTCTGTGAGGGCGTAAACTGTAGCCGCAGTGGTCAATTATATATATATATATATATTATATATATATATATATATATATAATGTATTGTTTATAATACATATATATATATACATGTATAATATATATATTTTATATATATATAAATATTATAATATATATACATGTATATATATATATATATATATATATATATATATATATATATATATATATATATATATATATATATATATATATATGTAAGGAAAATTCTCAGGGGTTTTCAAAACTTAAATCAAGGGCTTAAAATGACCGCGTCATTTTGCATTTTCCTGTTTAACCCCTAACCAAAATTGTCCGCTAAGGCCATGTAGAATTATAATTGGTCAGGCCCCTTCTCTGAGGGCGTTAACTGTAGCCGCAGTGGTCAATTATATATATATATATATGTATATATATATATATATATGTATATATATATATATATATATGTATATATATATATATATATATATATATATATATATATATATATATATATATATATATATATATATATATATATATATATATATATATATATATATATGTAAGGAAAATTCTCAGGGGTTTTCAAAACTTAAATCAAGGGCTTAAAATGGCCACGTCATTTTGCATTTTCCTATTTAACCCCTAACCAAAATTGTCCGCTAAGGCCATGTAGAGTTATAATTGGTCAGGCCACTTCTGTGAGGGCGTAAACTGTAGCCGCAGTGGTCAATTATATATATATATATATGTATATATATATACATGTATATATATATTTATATATACATGTATATATATTTTATATATATTTATATATATATATTTATATATATATATGTATATAAATTTACATGTATATATATAATATATATATGTATAGATATATACATGTATATTTATATATATATATATATATATATATATATATATATACCGCTAGTTACACAACTAGGTTTAAGTACGACTGTTAGTAAATATAGCTCATACTATTTTAACTTAGGATTAATAACTAGGCAAGGAAAAGCCCAGTTATTAATCCTAAGTTTAAAGATGCAGTCTGCCCATTCCATAAAAATGCGTTTCGAGTCCGAATTTTTGTTTAATACCTAAGAAATTGACAACTTTCTTTGACAAAAGCAGAGTATGGAATGATACATGAAAGCACAAGTTGAATAACACAGGTTGATGGCACAGAGAATATTCCCAAGGAACCGGCAAGTTAGTCAGAAATTTTAATAGTTAGGAAGGAACTTAGATCAGGAGAATAAGTGAACCCTTAGCCGGGAACAGCGGGAAAACGTGGCAAGTGGATTGAAAATTGGAATTAATTTCAGATTAACTTTGGGAAATGGGTTGGAAAAATTCAAGTAGCTCCTTTGCAGTGAAGGGTGTGTGTTTCTGCATCATTCCGTTGCTGATAGGTGCAAAATTTAGAAGGCCACTTTGTATTTTTTACCACTTTGTATTATTAACAAACATGTTTGCAATGAAGAAATGATTTCTGCATGAATGGGAGACTAACCTGTAAATAAGAAAGATTTAATACTGGAACAGTTTGTGTTTCGTTCTACATAGCAACCCTAAGTGTGTTCTCGAATGTTCCCTATTAGATTATTCCCGGCTTCATAGCTAAAAATAGAATTCTGACGCTTAAGTTAAGTGATGCAAATGACTTGAAGCTATCGATAATTGGCCGGAATATATAAGTTTGAAAATGAAAAGTCGAAAAAAAATTTTCCGACAGTGGAGTTTAGTTTTTTGTGACACAGTTAGAAAACATAAACTACGAGAGTTCTGAGATTCCATTGCCGTTATTTCTGTTGTTCTTCTATATCACTCAGACTGAAGGGCTAAAATAACCACTTAGAAATTACCTTTGTGATGATACAAAAAACCTCATTAAAGTCGGCAGGATATATGAATTTCAATTAAGTTTTAATTCAATCTTTTTACGTCGTGCACTATCACTACTGAAAACTCTCGAAAAACTCAACTAAACTGTTCTAACACTTAAATTATAGCTGTCGGTGCCAGCCAATTAGAGATCATTATTTGTGATCAACAATTAATCAAAAACCAATTAATTAAACTTTACTGTTTAATATTATTAATTAAAATAAGTTTTAAGAGTTATAGAAAAGAAATATGATAGTTTTGGATTTAATATTTTTATTATTTTTATATTCGGCATTACTGATTATTTTTGGCATTCCACGAATTAACAATCAATGAATATCGAATTAATTTAACTTTACTGTCTAATAATATTAATTAAAATAATTATGAATTATAAGAGAAAAGTATTATTTATTTATTTATTTTTTGTTTTTAATATTCAAGATTGTTGATTATTTTTCGTGTACGATCAATCCACAATAAAACAAAAATTAAATAATTTAATTTTACTGCATAATATTTTTAATTAACATAATTTTTATAAAGTATTATTATATATTTTTTGATTTATTTTTTAATTTTTTATATCCACCATTGTTGATTGTTAGTTGCGTACGATCAATCAACAATCTATCAAAAATCAATTAATTTAACTTTACTGTATGATATTGTTAATTAAAATAATTTTTGTGAATGACAGAAAAAGTTATGATATTTTTTGATTTAATTGGTCTTTGACCGCCATAGATGATTTTTTTCGCATACCATTAATCAACAATCAATCAAAAACAAAGTAATTTAACGTTACTGTATAATACTATTAATTAAAATAATTTATTTTAATTAATAGTGTTACTGTATAATACTATTAATTAAAATAAACATGAATTAATGGTATTTTATTAATAATATAATACTATTGAATTATTAGATAAAAGTAATATTTTTCATTTATATTTTATTTTTAATGTTCACCATTGTTGATTATTTTTCGCCTACCATTAATAAACAACTCGTGTACCAGCAGTGGTACGGTTGGGATATGCTGGACTATAGCAAAAGGGAGTGGAGATGAAAGTAAATTTTTTTTTTTTAAACCCTTGGTGGCAAACAGCCTTCCCTAAGGATTAGGCTTTCAAATGTTTACCACGAAACAGTTCACTCGCAGTAAAATAAATTAAAAATAAAAAAAAATAAAAAAAATAAAAAAAAATAATAATAATAATGAGAGAATATAGTTGTGAGTTATCATTTTAAAAAGTCCATAGTTTAAATAACTAAAACGAACCCTGAAAGAAGGTAGTATTATGCTTCCCGTAATGTTAAAGTAAGAGAAAAAAGGTTAAAACTAGCGAAAGAAGATTAAAAATTAAACCAAAACTAGAACGAAGCCCTAGTTAGGTGATGTTAAATGGATTACAAGATAATATTAGGAACAAGATGCTTTTACATAATTTAACTTAGAGAGGGGGGTCTCCAAGCATGGTGATAAAAAACAAACACTTGCCTGTACAGATATTTGAATTTGTGCTATTATGTACCAGCGAGCGCTACAAACATCTTGAAAAACATGTACATTGAAAATTAACAAGAGAAAGGAACATAAATTGACAACAAAATGAAGACTTTGTTGAAATGAGAAATAATTTATAGAGAGTCAATCTATTATTACTTGAGCTTTTAAAAACAAATTTAATTTTTAACAATTTTATAAAAATATTTGGTGAAACATTTACTATGTAGCCTGTATTTAAATAAACTAATTATTACGCAACCAGCTAATGGACTCTTTCCTATTTCAGTGCAGGTACTTCCTACCGCCTACGCTGGAGGTGGAGTAATAGGCCGTACAGTGGATAAGGTACCGTCGAAAGTGAAACGGTCCTCATCGGCAGCTGCTGACGAACCCTGTAAAGAAATTGGCTTCCTTCCCTGCTTAAGGTGAATATCTGCTGGTCACCACGCTCCACAACAGTCGTGTCAAATCATTTTCTACTTTACTGTATGTAAAAAAGTATACAAAGCTGCAAGTTATGAAAAATAATAATATTAACTGAGACGACTGATTTAATAAAGATTACTAAGTATTACTATGTATCATTTTATGTAGTTTTAAGAATATTTAATTTGCAAAATTCTCGATAACATAGGATGCTACATGAATCGAAAACAAACATAATTTTGAGCATAACAATTACTCAAACTTGAAACTATTTATCATAATTTATACCATTTATCATAATATTTTACTTTTCAATATATTTAATAATCTTTATGAACCGGTAACGAACATAATTTTGAACATAATAATAACAGAAATTTGAAACTATTTAAATTATTATAATTTTGATGTTCTCGAGACTATCTACTTTGCAAAATAAAATATTATGCATTATGCTTTATGAATCGGTAACGAACATAATTTTGAACATAATAATAACAGAAATTTGAAACTATTTAAATTATTATAATTTTGATGTTCTCGAGACTATCTACTTTGCAAAATATTATATTATGCACTATGCTTTATGAATCGGTAACGAACATAATTTTGAACATAATAATTATTCGAATTCCAAACTATTTAAGTTATTATAACTTATATGTTTTCGAGACTATTTACTTTGCAAAACATTATATTATGCACTATGCTTTATGAATCGGAACGAACATAATTTTGAACATTCTAATTATCCGAATTCCAAACAATTTATTATTATAATTTATATGTTCGAGACTATTTACTTTACATTATTATATTATGCATATGCTTTATGAATCGGTACGAACATAATTTTGAACATACTAATTATTCGAATTCAAACTATTACGTTATTAATAATTTATATGTTTCGAGACTATTTACTTTGCAAAATATATTATTGCATATGCTTTTGAATCGGTAACGAACATAATTTTGAACATACTAATTGTTCGATTTCCAAACTATTTACGTTATTATTATTTATATGTTTTCGAGACTATTTACTTTGCAAAATATTATATTATGCACTGTGCTTTTTGAATCGATAATGAACATAATTTTGAACATAATAATTATTCGATAAAAACTATTTACGTTATTATTAATTTATATGTTCTCGAGACTATTAATTTGCAAAATATTATTTATGCATCTTTTTGAATCGATACGAACATAATTTTGAACAAATAATAACAGAAATTCGGAACTATTTAAATTATTATAATTTTGATGTTCTCGAGACTATTTACATTGCAAAATATTATATTATGCATTATGTTTTATGAATCGGTAACGAACATAATTTTGAACATAATAATTACAGAAATTCGGAACTATTTAAATTATTATAATTTATGTTCGAGAATTTACTTTTGCAAAAATATTATATTATGCATTATGCTTTATGAATCGGTAACGAACATAATTTTGAACATATAATAACAGATTAACTATTTAAATTATTATAATTTTGATGTTCTCGAGACTATTTACTTTGCAAAATATTATATTATGCATTATGCTTTATGAATCGGTAACGAACATAATTTTGAACATAATAATAACAGAAATTCGGAACTATTTAAATTATTATAATTTTGATGTTCTCGACTATACTTGCAAAATATTATATTATGCATTATGTTTATGAATCGGTAACGAACAAAATTTTGAATATAATAATAACAAAATCGGAACTATTTAAATTATTATAATTTGATGTTCGAGCTATTTACTTGCAAAATATTATATTATGCTCTGCTTTATGAATCGGTAAGGAACATAATTTTGAACATAATATAACAGAAATTCGGAACTATTTAAATTATTATAATTTTGATGTTCTCGAGACTATTTACTTTGCAAAATATTATATTATGCATTATGTTTTATGAATCGGTAACGAACATAATTTTGAACATAATAATAACAGAAATTCGGAACTATTTAAATTATTATAATTTTGATGTTATCGAGACAATTTACTTTGCAAAATATTATATTATGCATTATGCTTTATGAATCGGTAACGAACATAATTTTTGAACATAATAATACAGAAATGCGGAACTATTTAAATTATTATAATTTTGATGTTTTCGAGACTATTTACTTTGCAAAATATTATATTATGCACTGTGCTTTTTGAATCGATAATGAACATAATTTTGAACATAATAATAACAGAAATTCGGAACTATTTAAATTATTATAATTTTGATGTTCTCGAGACTATTTACATTGCAAAATATTATATTATGCATTATGTTTTATGAATCGGTAACGAACATAATTTTGAACATAATAATAACAGAAATTCGGAACTATTTAAATTATTATAATTTTGATGTTATCGAGACAATTTACTTTGCAAAATATTATATTATGCATTATGCTTTATGAATCGGTAACGAACATAATTTTGAACATAATAATAACAGAAATTCGGAACTATTTAAATTATTATAATTTTGATGTTATCGAGACAATTTACTTTGCAAAATATTATATTATGCATTATGCTTTATGAATCGGTAACGAACATAATTTTGAACATAATAATAACAGAAATTCGGAACTATTTAAATTATTATAATTTTGATGTTCTCGAGACTATTTACTTTGCAAAATATTATATTATGCATTATGCTTTATGAATCGGTAACGAACATAATTTTGAACATAATAATAACAGAAATTCGGAACTATTTAAATTATTATAATTTTGATGTTCTCGAGACTATTTACATTGCAAAATATTATATTATGCATTATGTTTTATGAATCGGTAACGAACATAATTTTGAACATAATAATAACAGAAATTCGGAACTATTTAAATTATTATAATTTTGATGTTCTGGAGACTATTTACTTTGCAAAATATTATATTATGCATTATGCTTTATGAATCGGTAACGAACATAATTTTGAACATAATAATAACAGAAATTCGGAACTATTTAAATTATTATAATTTTGATGTTATCGAGACTATTTACTTTGCAAAATATTATATTATGCATTATGCTTTATGAATCGGTAACGAACATAATTTTGAACATAATAATAACAGAAATTCGGAACTATTTAAATTATTATAATTTTGATGTTCTCGAGACTATTTACTTTGCAAAATATTATATTATGCATTATGCTTTATGAATCGGTAACGAACATAATTTTGAACATTCTAATTATTCGAATTGCAAACTATTTAAGTTATTATAATTTATATGTCCTCGAGACTATTTACTTTGCAAAGTATTATATTATGCACTGTGCTTTATGAATCGGTAACGAACATAATTTTGAACATAATAATAACAGAAATTCGGAACTATTTAAATTATTATAATTTTGATGTTCTCGAGACTATTTACTTTGCAAAATATTATATTATGCATTATGCTTTATGAATCGGTAACGAACATAATTTTGAATATACTAATTATTCGATTTTCAAACTATTTACGTTATTATTATTTATATGTTCTCGAGACTATTTACTTTGCAAAATATTATATTATCTACTATGCTTTATGAATCGGTAACGAACATAATTTTGAACATAATAATTATTCGAATTCCAAATTGTTTACGTTATTATAATTTATATATCCTCGAGACTATTTACTTTGCAAAATATTATATTATGCACTATGCTTTATGAATCGGTAACGAACATAATTTTGAACATACTAATTATTCGAATTCCAAACTATTTACGTTATTATTATTTATATGTTTTCGAGACTATTTACTTTGCAAAATATTATATTATGCACTGTGCTTTTTGAATCGGTAATGAACATAATTTTGAACACAATAATAACAGAAATTCGGAACTATTTAAATTATTATAATTTTGATGTTCTCGAGACTATTTACTTTGCAAAATATTATATTATGCACTATGCTTTATGAATCGGTAACGAACATAATTTTGAACATTCTAATTATTCGAATTCCAAACTATTTAAGTTATTATAATTTATATGTCCTCGAGACTATTTACTTTACAAAATATTATATTATGCACTATGCTTTATGAATCGGTAACGAACATAATTTTGAACATACTAATTATTCGAATTCCAAACTATTTACGTTATTATTATTTATATGTTTTCGAGACTATTTACTTTGCAAAATATTATATTATGCACTATGCTTTATGAATCGGTAACGAACATAATTTTGAACATACTAATTATTCGATTTCCAAACTATTTACGTTATTATTATTTATATGTTTTCGAGACTATTTACTTTGAAAAATATTATATTATGCAATATGCTTTATGAATCGGTAACGAACATAATTTTGAACATAATAATTATTAGAATTCCAAACTGTTTACGTTACTATAATTTAGACGTTCTTGAGACTATTTGATTTGCAAAATATTATATTGTACAATGCTATTATGAATCGATAACGTACATAATTTGAACGCATTATATTTCAAATTTCCAAATTATTTATTTTATATTTTTTTCGAGACTATTTTACTTGCAAAAATTTATATATAAGCACGAACATAATTTTGAATAATAATTATTCGATTTTCAAACTATTTAAGTTATTATATTTACATGCTCTGAGACTATTTTATATTTAAAAATATTATTAGTATGCTTTATGAATCGGTAACGAACATAATTTTGAACATAGATAATTTTCAAATTCCAAACTATGTTCTCAATATTTTTTGTTTCGACTATTTACTTAAAATATTATTACATTTGCTTTATCAATAGAAAACGACATAATTTTGAACAGAATAATTTTCAAATTCCAAACTATTTAGTTCTCAATATTTTTTGTTCTCAAGACTATTTAATTTTAAAATTTTTGATTACATTTGCTTGTATCAATAAAAAAACATAATTTTGAACAGAATAGGAATTTTCAAATTCCAAACTATCTGAATTCTCAATATTTTTTGTTTTCAAGACTATTTAATTCTTAAAATTTTTGATTACATTTGCGGTTGTATCAATAGAAAACGAACATAGTTTTGAACAGAATAGGAATTTTCAAATTCCAAACTATCTGAATTCTCAATATTTTTTGTTCTCAAGACTATTTAATTCTTAAAATTTTTGATTACATTTGCGGTTGTATCAATAGAAAACGACCATAATTTTGAACAGAATAGGAATTTTCAAATTCCAAACTATCTGAATTCTCAATATTTTTTGTTCTCAAGACTATTTAATTCTTAAAATTTTTGATTACATTTGCGGTTGTATCAATAGAAAACGACCATAATTTTGATCACGATAATAGCGAAAATAAGAAACTGTTTGTGCTTTCTTCTTTTATGTAACTGCAATAATATTTGTATTATTGAATATCTTGATTACATACAAGGATGTATGAATCGGAAAGTCATATAGTTTGAACACGTAAGTAAAAAATACAAATGTTGATAGCATGTGATTGAATTTTACCCATAGAATCACACAAACATTCTTTTTTTACTGTATAATGTCTTAAGAAAATTATAAATTGTACATTACTTTACATAATTAAAGTAAGTTAATTATTAACCCGGATAAGGTTACGCCATACTGGAAATATAATTATTACAATTAAAATAAATTTAATTTTCAATAAATATAGCTATGCTGTCTGAGAGATGACCTGTTTGAACTTTTATTAGACATTTTATTGTTTTACTTTCACATCACATACATATAAAAATAATCTTGATAACAACTCAAAGTGAGATACCATAGTGATACCATAGTGAGATAGATACCATAGTGAGACAACAAATGAGAACCATAGTCCCTGAATCTCAACCCTGGTTGTACAGGTTGGACTTGCAGTCTCCAGGCTTTCAAATTTAGGTAAAGTCAGGGAAGTTCAAGTTTGAAGAACTGTGACTCTTATTAAGGGTAAAAATAAACACCGGGCATTTTTGGAGAATTAGAAAACCTAAGTGATGTCGTGAGTCTGTTGAAAAAACAAACAAAAAGTCCAAAGTTGAGAAAATTTAAAGTATATGAAGATTAAAAATGAAAAATTTTTACAGGACTAATGCTCTTCATCAAATGCTGACAAATACACACTTTGATCAATTTGGGACCAAACAGCGAGCAATCATGTGAATTGTTCCCCAAGAGAACAAGTGATTACTCAGTGTAATATGCATGAAAAAGTAAATTTTGGTTGCCTGGGTCAGCTCGAAAATGTCGCCAGTGGATAGTGAATCAGCATTAATTCTATCGTTAGTCTTGGGATAGGGGCAACAAGTATTTAAGTCGGCAAACACTCTTTTGAATATGACATTATACGGCTGGTAAATTAGATATGAATGAATAAGAAATAATATATAGAGAATTTTACATTGATATTTTAGCTGTAATAATTTTGATGTATTGCATACACACACACGTTTATAAAATAAATAAATAAATAAATAAACATATATATATATATATATAAATATATATATATATATATATATATATATATATATATATATATATGTATCCATATACATAAGTAGATTGTAAATATATTATAACCAATAAGACAAAAAATATAAAGAAGATCTGGAATTGAAAAGAAGAAATGCAACACAACAACAGAAAGGAATATGTAAGTATTGAAAAGTTTTAAAATTCATCCCAAACACAGAAATCTCAGATTTCTGACTAATTCTGTATCTTACAATGAACAAAATAACAATCACAGAAGCACAAAATAACCACAAAAAATTGAGAAATAACCTGATAGACTTCTCAGTGGTAGTAGCACATCAAGTAATTAAGATATGACAAATATTTTTTCTATTAATTGTATAAAAATTAATTCTTTTTAGTGATCATATTTCTATAATTTTGATGTATTGCACGCAAAAACACACACACACAACACACACACACAAAAAATATATAGCACATAATATATATATATATATATATATATTATTGTATCCATATACATAAGTAGATTGTAAATATATTATAACCAATAAGACAAAAATATAAGAAGATCTTTAAAGAAGAAATGAACACAACAGAATGAAAATATGTAATATTGAAATGTTTTAAAATATACAAATGAACAGAAATCTCAGATTTCTGACTAATTCTGTTATTTCACAATGAAGAACAAAAGAAGTTCAAAAATACAAAATAACAAACAAATAAATAACAAATAACCTGACAGGCTCTTCGTTGAGAAAATTTAAATTATATAAAGATTAAAAATGAAAGTCTTTACACGACAAAAGCTATTCACTATATGCTGACAAATACAATTGATAAATTTGAAGAAAATGCTATCATCTAATTTTTTAGGAAAAATGATTATATGTTACATGAAAGAGTAAATTTTGGTTTTTTGGGTCATCTCGAAATTGTTGCCAGTGGACAGAGAATTATCATTAATTCTAGCATTATAATAAGGGATAAGGGCAACAAGAATTTAAATCGGCAAACACTATTTAAATATGACATTATATGACTGGTAATTAGATATGAATTAAATGAGAAAGTATATACAAAGAATTTTTCATTGATATTTTCTATAATAATTTTGATGTACTGCACACACACACACACACACACACACACATATATATATATGTATCCATATACATAAGTAGATTATAAATATATTATAACCAATAAGATAAAAAAATGTAAAGAAGATCTGTAACTGAGGCAGAAGAAATGAAACACAACAAAAAAAGATCTATGTAACTATTGAAATGTTTTAAAATTCATCACAAACAGGGAAATCTCAGATTTCTGATTAATTATGTATTTTACAATGAACAACATAACAAACAAAAATACAAAATAACAACAAATAAATAGACAATAACTTACAGTCTCTTCATTGAGAAAATTTAAAGTATATAAAATTATAAAAACTATATATACACATTTCTATAAATGTTTCACACACACAAACAAACAAACACACGACATATATATATTGTATCCATATACATGCTAGATTCAAATATATTATAACCAATAAGGGAAAAAAATATAAAGAAGATCTGTAATTGAAAAGAAAATATGCAACAGATCAACAGAAAGAAATATGTAAGTATTGAAATGTTTTAAAATAAATCACAAACGAACAAATCTCAGATTTCTGAATAATTCTGTATTTTACAATGAACAACATAACAAATATAAAAGCACAAAATAACTGCAAAAAATTGAGAAATAACCTGATAAACTTCTCAGTGATAGTAGCACATCAAGAAATTAAGATATGAAATATTTTTTCTATTAATTGTATAAAAATTAATTCTTTTTAGTGATCATATTTCTATAATTTTGATGTATTGCACGCACACAAACAAACAAACACACACGCACACATTTATATATGTGTATCCATATACATAAGTAGATTGTAAATATATTATAACCAATAAGACAAAAAAATATAAAGAAGATCTGGAATTGCAAAAAAGAAATGCAACACAACAACAGAAAGAAATATGTAAGTATTGAAATGTTTTAAAATTCATCACAAACACACAAATTTCAGATTTCTGATTAATACTGTATCTCACAATGAACAACATAACAAACATAAAAGAACAAAATAACTGCAAAAAATTGAGAAATAACCTGATAGACTTCTCAGTGGTAGTTGCACATCAAGTAATTAAGATATGACAAATATTTTTTCTGTTAATTGCATAAAAATTAATTCTTTTTAGTGATCATATTTCTATAATTTTGATGTATTGCACGCACACAAACAAACACACACGCACACACACACACACACACACACACACACACACATATATATATATATATATATATATATATATATATATATGTGTATCCATATACATAAGTAGATTGTAAATATATTATAACCAATAAGACAAAAAAATATAAAGAAGATATGGAATTGAAAAGAAGAAATACAACACAACAACAGAAAGAAATATGTAAGTATTGAAATGTTTTAAAATTCATCACAAATAAACAAATCTCAGATTTCTGACTAATTCTTTATCTCACAATGAAGAACAAAAGAAGTTCAAAAATACGAAATAACAACAAATAAATAAAGAAATAACCTGACATGCTCTTCGTTGAGAAAATTTAAAGTATATAAAGATTAAAAATGAAAGTCTTTACACGACGAAAACATTTTCATCAAATGCTGACAAATACACACTTCGATCAATTTTGAACCAAAAAGTGAGTATCACGCGAATTGTTTTCCAAGAGAGCAAGTGATTACTCAGTGTTATTGGCATGAAAAACTAAATTTTGGTTTTTTGGGTCATCTCGAAATTGTTGCCAGTGGGCAGAGAATTATCATTAATTCTAGCATTATAATAAGGGATAAGGGCAGCAAGAATTTAAGTTGGCAAACACTATTTAAATATGACATTATATGACTGGGAAATTAGATATGAATGAATGAGAAAGAATATACAGAGAATTTTACATTGATATTTTAGCTGTAATATTTTGATGTATTGCACATACACACACATATATATATATGTATCCATATACATAAGTAGATTGTAAATATATTATAACCAATAAGACAAAAAAAATATAAAGAAGATTTGTAATTGAGGTTGAAGAAATACAACACAACAAAAAAAGATCTATGTAACTATTGAAATGTTTTAAAATTCATCACAAACAAGCAAATCTCAGATTTCTGATTAATTCTATATTTTACAATGAACAACATAACAAATATAAAAGCACAAAATAACGCAAAAAATTGAGAAATAACTTGATAGACTCCTCAGTGGTAGTAGCACATCAAGCAATTAAGACATGACAAGTATTTATTCTATTCTTTGTATAAAAATTAATTCATTTAATGATCATATTTCTATAATTTTGATGTATTGCACGCACACAAACAAACAAACACACACGCACACACACACACACACATATATATATATATATATATATATATATATATATATATATATATATATGTATCCATATACATAAGTAGATTGTAAATATATTATAACCAATAAGACAAAAAAATATAAAGAAGATATGGAATTGAAAAGAAGAAATACAACACAACAACAGAAAGAAATATGTAAGTATTGAAATGTTTTAAAATACATCACAAACGAAAAGATCTCAGTTTTCTGAGTAATTCATTATATCACAGTGAACAACATAACAAACATAAAAGCACAAAATAACTGCAAAAAATTGAGAAATAACCTGATAGACTTCTCAGTGGTAGCAGCACATCAAGAAATTAAGATATGAGAAATATTTTTTCTATTGCTTGTATAAAAATTAATTCTTTTTAATGATCATATTTCTATAATTTTGATGTATTGCAAGCACACAAACAAACAAACACACACGCACACACACACACACACACACACACACACATATATATATATATATATATATATATATGTGTATCCATATACATAAGTAGATTGTAAATATATTATAACCAATAAGACAAAAAATATAAAGAAGATCTGTAATTGAAAAGAAAAAATGCAACACAACAACAGAAAGAAATATGTAAGTATTGAAATGTTTTAAAATACATCACAAACGAACAGATCTCAGATTTCTGACTAATTATTTATCTCACAATGAAGAACAAAAGAAGTTCAAAAATACGAAATAACAACAAATAAATAAACAAATAACCTGACATGCCCTTCGTTGAGAAAATTTAAAGTATATAAAGATTAAAAATGAAAGTCTTTACACGACGAAAACATTTTCATCAAATGCTGACAAATACACACTTCGATCAATTTTGAACCAAAAAGTGAGTATCACGCGAATTGTTTCCCAAGAGAGCAAGTGATTACTCAGTGTTATTGGCATGAAAAACTAAATTTTGGTTGTTTGGGTCAGCTGGAACATGTTGCCAGTGAACAGAGAATTATCATTAATTCTAGCGTTATAATAAGGGATAAGGGCAGCAAGAATTTAAGTTGGCAAACACTCCTTATATATGACATTATATGACTGGGAAATTAGATAAGAATGAATGAGAAATAATATAGAAAGAATTTTACATTGATATTTTAGCTGTAAAATTTTGATGTATTGCACTCACACACACACACACACACAAACACACACACACACACACACACACATATATATATATATATATATATATATATGTATCTATATACATAAGTAGATTGTAAATATATTATAAGCAATAAGACAAAAAAAAATATAAAGAAGATCTGTAATTGAGGCAGAAGAAATGAAACACAACAAAAAAAGATCTATGTAACTAATGAAATGTTTTAAAATTCATCACAAACAGGGAAATCTCAGATTTCTGATTAATTCTGTATTTTTCAATGAACAACATAACAAATATAAAGGCACAAAATAACTGCAAAAAATTGAGAAATAACTTGATAGACTCCTCAGTGGTAGTAGCACATCAAGCAATTAAGATATGACAAATATTTTTTCTATTCCTTATATAAAAATCAATTCTTTTTAATGATCATATTTCTATAATTTTGATGTATTGTACGCACACAAACAAACAAACACACAAGCACACACACACACACACACACACACATATATATATATATATATATATGTGTATCCATATACATAAGTAGATTGTAAATATATTATAACCAATAAGACAAAAAATATAAAGAAGATCTGTAATTGAAAAGAAAAAATGCAACACAACAACAGAAAGAAATATGTAAGTATTGAAATGTTTTAAAATACAACACAAACAAACAAATCTCAGATTTCTGAGTAATTCATTATATCACAGTGAACAACATAAGAAACATAAAAGCACAAAATAACTGCAAAAAATTGAGAAATAACCTGATAAACTTCTCAGTGGTAGTAGCACATCAAGCAATTAAGATATGACAAATATTTTTTCTATTCCTTGTATAAAAATTAATTCTTTTTAATGATCATATTTCTATAATTTTGATGTATTGTACGCACACAAGCAAACAAACACACACGCACACACACTCGTAATTTTTCGGAACATTTTACGAATGACCATTCGACTCTATGAATGTTTATTGATTTCTTATTATCACGGAAGGATGCATTCAAAAAATAACCTTTGTAAGAGCATAAACTATTGCATTGCATTCTTTTATATTTAATGTTCCTTTAATAAATACTTTGTTTTTGCACATTCATTGAAGTGAATCTTCTAATTGTTAGTTGCACTGATTTCCGTTTAACATTTTGCTAAGGAAGTAACATATATGTATGTGTGTGTGTCTGTATGGATAATTTTAACATAAAGTAAATGTCTAATTAAAAGTCTATCTTAAAATAATTTCTGAGCTATTTAATTCTTTTATGGAAAAACTTGGCTACGATCTGTTTCTTTTCTATCGAGTTAGATAGAACAAAAACATTTAAATTAATTCCTACTTAATTAATACTTTCTATATGTAACTTTACATAATTATTTCGGATTTCTCTATATCATCAGGCATCCCGTACGTGATTAACCATATAATACTGATATTTCTCAATTATAAATCGTCAAATGATTTTTTAAATAAATATTTGGAATTTGAGTAATTATTATTCAAATTTATGTTCGATTTAGATTCATAACAAATTGTACATTCTGTAATATTTTGCAAATTAAATAGTTTCGAGATCATATAAATTATGATAACATATATAGATTGGAATTTTAGTAATTATTATATTTGAAATTATGTTCGTTTTCGATTAATAAACCATCGTACATACTTGAATATTTTGCAAATTAAATAGTTTCGAGATCATATAAATAATGATAACATTAATAGTTTGGAATTTGAGTAATTATTATGTTCAAAATTATGTTTGTTTTCGATTCAAAAAAGATCGTATATATTTTAATAATTGGCAAATTAGATAGTTTAGCTATCATATAAATAATGATAACATAAATTGTTTGGAATTTGAGTAATTATTATGTTCAAAATTATATTCGTTTTTCGATTATTAAAAGATCGTACATATTTGAATAATTCGCAAATTAAATAGTTTCGAGATCGTATAAATAATGATAACATAAATAGTTTGGAATTTGAGTAATTATTATGTTAAAAATTATGTTCCTTTTCGATTCATAAACCATCGTACATACTTGAATATTTTGCAAATTAAATAGTTTCGAGATCGTATAAATAATGATAACATAAATAGTTTGGAATTTGAGTAATTATTATGTTCAAAATTATGTTCGTTTTTGATTCATAATCTGTCGTACATATTTTTTTTTGCAAATTAAATAGTTTGGAGATCGTATAAATAATGATAACATAAATTGTTTGGAATTTGAGTAATTATTATGTTCAAAATTATATTCGTTTTTCGATTATTAAAAGATCGTACATATTTGAATAATTCGCAAATTAAATAGTTTGGATATCATGTTAATAATGATAACATAAATAGTTTGGAATTTGAGTAATTATTATGTTAAAAATTATGTTCCTTTTCGATTCATAAACCATCGTACATACTTGAATATTTTGCAAATTAAATAGTTTCGAGATCGTATAAATAATGATAACATAAATAGTTTGGAATTTGAGTAATTATTATGTTCAAAATTATGTTCCTTTTCGATTCATAAACCATCGTACATACTTGAATATTTTGCAAATTAAATAGTTTCGAGATCGTATAAATAATGATAACATAAATAGTTTGGAATTTGAGTAATTATTATGTTCAAAATTATGTTCGTTTTTGATTCATAATCTGTCGTACATATTTTTTTTTGCAAATTAAATAGTTTGGAGATCGTATAAATAATGATAACATAAATAGTTTGGAATTTGAGTAATTATTATGTTCACAATTATGTTTGTTTTTCGATTAATAAAAGATCGCATATATTTGAATAATTCGCAAATTAAATAGTTTGGAGATCATATAAATTATGATAACATAAATAGTTTGGAATTTGAGTAATTATTATGTTCAAAATTATGTTCGTTTTCGATTCATAAACCATCGTACATACTTGAATATTTTGCAAATTAAATAGTTTCCAGAACTTATAAATTATGATAACATAAATAGTTTGGAATTTGAGTAATTATTATGTTCAAAATTATGTTCGTTTTCGATTCATAAACCATCGTACATACTTGAATATTTTGCAAATTAAATAGTTTCGAGATCGTATAAATAATGATAACATAAATAGTTTGGAATTTGAGTAATTATTATGTTCAAAATTATGTTCGTTTTTGATTCATAATCTGTCGTACATATTTTTTTTTGCAAATTAAATAGTTTCGAGATCGTATAAATAATGATAACATAAATAGTTTGGAATTTGAGTAATTATTATGTTCACAATTATGTTTGTTTTTCGATTAATAAAAGATCGCATATATTTGAATAATTCGCAAATTAAATAGTTTGGAGATCATATAAAAAATGATGATATAAATAGTTTGGAATTTGAGTAATTATTATGTTCAAAATTATGTTCCTTTTCGATTCATAAACCATCGTACATATTTGAATAATTCGCAAATTAAATAGTTTGGATATCATATAAATAATGATAACATAAATAGTTTGGAATTTGAGTAATTA
>CM063507.1:68959327-68969327 GCA_032207245.1 Pardosa pseudoannulata | reverse complement strand
CGTGATCTGCAAATTCTGCAGATGTTTCGCATTTAAAAATAAATGACAAGGACACTTCATGAGTTCCTTGTACGTCACATTAATTGCAAACTTTATACTTTCTTCTACACATGGTATGGAAAAAGTACTAATTCCGAAAAAAAAATTTCAACCAAGATATTTTGATATTAACGTTTTAGACCTTACTGAGTCTGAAAATACTCCTTTTAGAATTATGTATAACCTTATTTCTCAACAAGGGCGATACAGTCTCTTGAGTGTCCGTGATACAATGCTGATGGGAATTAAATTACTTTCAAGAGTTAAGGAGACGATGTAATTAGGTTATGGCTTTGAAATTTAGTTCTTAAAATACCAAATAAATTTATTACGTAGATTATCTAATTTGCATTATTATTACCAGTAATAAAACGAATTTTTTCTGTGGTACAAGAACCATCCTCTATGTGCTGTGTGAAAATGGAACGCCATCTAGAAAAAATATTTAATTAGTAGCTTTTCTTTGAGCTCTGCTTGATCGTGTCTCAGTATTAAAATTTTGGTGTCTAACTCAATTGAGAAAAGTTACTTAAATAATCTACTCCTTATAATTGAGTATTTCTCCTACCTTACACATTATATTACGGGTTTCTTACAATGGGAGGCGTTGAACATATTTCCGCTTCGTACGGAAGTATCAGCTTTAAATAGGTTGAAATTCATTTAAATTTGAAAATACCCCCTTCTGATTGTGTATGCGTATGTGTCTGTATGTGAAAAGTTTTTGGATTTCTATGAGTCTTGAAATAATCTTTTTATCATTCTGTATGTGTCTCTGTCTGTAAGAAAGACATTTTGGATTTTCACGAGTCTTATTTAAAAATAAATGACGAGGACACTTCATAAGTTCCTTGTATTAACTGCAAACTTTATACTTATACACGTAGTATGGAAAAATTACTAAATTCGTCTAAAATCTCAACCAAGAGATTATGATATTAACGTTTTAGACCTTACTGAGTCTGAAAATACTCCTTTTGGAATTATGTATATCCTTATTTTTCAACAAGGGCGATACTGTCTCCTGAATTTGGTTTGGTTTGGATTAGAGTGCTACGGTCTACTTTTTGCAACACGAGGGCTAATGAGATCGGTAACTACAGCTTAAAGCCAATTCCGAACGGCTACGAACATCTATACCACTGTGGGATTCGAACCCAAGAACTCCGGTACCGAAGGCCAGTACCCTAACCAATCTGCCATCGTTCAGCTACTGTATTCTGAGAGTCGGTGAAACAATTCTGATGGGAAATGAACTACTTTCGGGAGTTAAGGAGACGATGTAATTATGTTATGGCTTTGAAATTTAGTTTTTAAAATACCAAATAAATTTATTACATAGATTATCTAATTTGCATTATTTTTACCAGCAATAAAACGGACTTATATTGTGGTACCAGAACCATCCACTATCTGCTGTGTAAAAATGGAACGCCATCCAGAAAAAATATTTAATCAGCAGCGTTTCTTTGAGCTCTGCTTGAGTATGTCTCAGTATTAAAAATTTGGTGTCTAACTCAATTGAGAAAAATTACTTAAATATTCTACCCCTTATAATTGAATATTTCTCCTACCTTATAATTTATATTATGGGTTTTTTACAATGGGAGGAGTTGAACATTTTTCGGCCCCGTAGGGGAGCATCAGCTTAAAATAAGTTGAAATTCATTTAACCCACTGAACGGACGCGTCGACGGGGGTTCGACAGCGAATTCCCGTTCGAAAACGGACCTGTCGACCCCTTCTCGTTCGCACTCGTATCGCACTCGTATCGCACACTTTTGAGGAAAAAAAAATATTGCAAAGCGATAATAAATGAAAGAAACTAATTTTGCTAAACGGAACACCTTTACTTTGAAGGGAAAATAACTTAAAAGTAGCCTGACAACTTTTAAACCGGCAACTCTAGTATGGTACGGTAAGTTCCGTCTGGAATTTATGAAAAGGTGACTGTTTTGAAAGGGAAAAAGGTGGGGAGGGTGGTCGGTGGATGAGTTAAGTCTGAATATACTCCTCTTCTGATTGTGTATGCGTTTGTGTCTGTAAGTGAAAACTTATTGCATTTCCATGAGTCTTAACATAACCTTTTTAGCATTCTGTATGTGTCTCTGTCTGTAAGGGAAACTTTTTGGATTTTCATGAGTCTTAAATTTACCCTTTTATAGGTATGTTTCTGTGACTATAAGTTAATATGTTTTAGACCTTCTTGAATCTAATAAAACACCCCTTTTAGAATTATGTCTGTGAATACGTTTTGGACCGCTGTCAGTCTGAATATAAGCCTTTTCAAATATGTGTATATCTGTGAATGTGAATGAGCATATTTTTGATCTCCCAGAACCTAAAAAGAAACCCTTTTAGAATCGGGTGTGTGTGTGTCTGTAAGTGAAAACTTTTTTGATTGCTATCAGTCTAAAAATTCCCCTTTTAGAAGTATGTGTTTGTGTCTGTAAGTTTACATGTTTTAAAACCTCTTTGAATCTAAAAATACTCATTTTTGAATTATCTATGCGCCTGCGTTTGTACGCGAAAACGTTTTACTTTATCGTATAATGAACTTATAAGCATTGAGTTTGCCCGACGTTTGATCAAGAAAAATGAATTGATCTTCATATTTTTGACTTCAATGAGTCTGAAAATACTGATCTCGTCATATGACGGGATCAGTATATCAGTAAAATTTCAAAATCAGTAAAAATCAGGATATCAGTAAAATTTTCTAGAGTTGTAAAGTAACCTTTGAGGCAGGTAAAAAAAAATGGTTTGTCTTTTGGCTGAGAATTATCTTTCAAGATAAGTAATCGATTAAATTTATCACATATGTACCTAATCTATTATTTAAGCCAAATATAAAAAGAGATAATTTACGTAATATCTAAGTGATAAAACGTATGAAATAATGCAGAAGTATGAAATAATGCATTAAATAATCTAAAATGAATGGTGAATTGAGATGGTTAAAGGAATGACATCATAATGCTAAAAAATTGTTATTTTTACTTATTTATTATGTGATAAATTGATAGACGTAATCGCCTGCACTTAAAATGGGGCTTTATATAAAGGTATTTGGGTTTTTTCTTTTATTTAACTGCAATTTTATTTGTATTATTGAGAATTTTGATTATATACGAGGATGTATTAATCATAAACGCACAAAACAAACAGTTTTGAAAACGTTAGTGAAAAGAATCAAATGTAGACAGCATATGATTGCGTTTTACCTATAAAATCACACGTATATTCTTTGTACTGTATAATGTACTAAGTAAATTATAATTTTGGTTATTATAGTAAGTTTTATTTTTTTAATATAGCGATAATGTCTAAGGATGACCTGTTCGAACTTTTATAGATATTTTAATGTTTTTCTTTAATACCATATATATATATATATATATATATATATATATATATATATATATATATATATATATATATATATATATATATATATATATAGAAAATATTTATAACAACTCAAAGTGATACCAAAGTTCTTTAGCCACGACCCTGGCTGGACAGGTTGGGTTTATCAACCCCAAACAGTGAGAAGGAGAGAAAGTCAGTGAAGTTCAAGTTTTACGAACTTTGAAGCTTATTAACCCATTATCGCCCAGTGATCTATTTTTAGATCGCTAAACATAGCTTGGTAAACTCGCTTTTAGATGACCTTCAACACACCCCACACACTCTACACTGCACAGGGGGCAAGACAAGGCATGCACCTGTTTACCAACAAGTGTTTTTCTTGTTTTGTTTGGTCATTGATCTAAAGCGATAAGAGAAAGTTTGTATAGCCCTTTCGTTCTACAGTTTTTGAACGTTTCTTAGCATAAACCCTGAAAACACTTAAGCAATACCGGTAAGTTAAACTTTTTTTGGTGATTTAATATCTTCATAGATGTTGCTATTAGAATATAAACCAATGTTATCTTAACGCAATTATAAATAGTAAACATTAGCGTCGAAATATTGCTGATCTAGAAATAGATCACTTGGCGTTCGGGCGGTTTTTCCTGATTCTGGTAATATTGTGTTTTTTCCACTCGAATAATTGATATGACTGTAGTGAATGCATGTATTCTGCACAGAAATGTTCATAAAGGTGATTCTATGTCCATGAAAGATTTTCGAAGAGTTGTTGCTGTAAAATATCTAAAATTAGGAATCACAAAAAAAGTTTTCAGAGTTCGACCTTACAGTTTTCCTTCATCCTCAAAAGCTAATCTCAGTCATGATGTTCGCTTTGATAGAATGGATCACAATATGGGACAAAAGAAAGGGCCAAAGACGCTGTCGACTTGTAGGGTGCCAAGGAAGACCCCCTAACATATTGTGTAAAATGCGATGCCACTTTATGCAAGAAGTATTTCTTCAAATTCCACACTAAACTGTAGAAACATTGAAATTTTGTATTTTAAAATAATTGAATGTTACTACGTACATTCTACTATTGTGAAATTCTGCATAAATAAACGTTTCTTAATAGGAAATGCAATAGTTTTTATCTATTTGGTTCGATTTTACCTCGTTATTGAAGTACTAATGATTGTTCTGTATTTGCTAAAATATATTCTCCAAACGCCCAGTGATCTATTTTTAGATCAGCATTTTTTAAAAAACCTAAGGTTCGTATTGATAAAATTCGATAATAATATTCATGTTGATGGTAAAATACACCCAATTTATAAATTATATTTCATTGAGTCCAAAAAAAATAATTTGGGCGTTAATGGGTTAAGAGTAAAAATGAATACTGGGCTTTTCTGGGAAATTTGAATACCTAAGTAAAGTAGTGACTCCATTGAAAAAACAGCGAAGTCCAACGCTGAAGAACTTAAGAATAAATTCCCCTATATAATAATAGCCTAAGTTGTCTGCCCGCGAATTTCTGAAGCTGTTGTAAGCTGGAATGAATACAGGCATCCATATTGGATTTTTCATGAGTTAGGGTGTGCAAAATTGAAAGCGAGTTCGAAATCCCTCCCATCCCCCCTTTTCGAGCGTTTAACCCTCCGAGTGGAACACACCGAGGAAAAATGTCTCCAAAAAGTACGCTAAAGTTTTATTGTGTCATTGACCAAAGTGTTCTATGATTTTTCACTTCACCTTTTGTCGATTAGATTGGAATACGGGAAAATCACCCTCGTTATTGTCCCTTTACTTCCGGTTATAAATAGATATATAAATTGACATTATAGATTTTTAATACACATAAAGCTCGTCAAGTCTCGAGACCGTCCCATAAGAAATAATGGGTTCGAAAAGTACGAAAAAAAATATTTTTTATGAGAATTATTTATATTTTTTTACGAAAGTCATCCAAGATATTTAAGTGGTGCAATGAGAGATACATCTGTTACAGCAAACGAAATACTTTGAAATAAGGATTGACAAAGCCATGAGAAGCTATCAGCGTCTTTGTGCTTAGGGAGTAGGGGTGCATCTCTCAATAAATGTCAGTCAAAGAGGGGTGCAGTTCCTAAACAATCGACCTGACCCTCCTATCTCAAAACTCCATGGGGGAAAGCTCTGGCAGAAATGTACAATACATCCATTTTCGGAATGTTTTTGCAGGTCGAAAACTGTACGTAACAACCTGCGGAATTGTAATTGTACGTGCGAACCGCTTAGAGGGTTAATGCTATTATTTCAAGCCTCATCCTTCCTCTTACTCTATACGAAATTCATTCTTGATAGGATGGAAAAAGCGGAGAGTAATATTTAAACTTCTGGAATGTTTCTACTTGACTACCTGACTTCATATACTTTAATTAATACGCTCGCAAATTGCAGGCGTTGTAAGTTTGGTAGAATGTCCGCCCAATTGATCGTCGTACTTCTCGGGTTGACAGTTCTATCCCCGACTCAGCCAATTTTTTTTAATGTCTAATAAATTTAATATTTTCTGCTTTTTCTTTTAAATTCTTATTCCGAAAGTTGTTTTATTATTAAAAAATTTTTTTTTACTATTTTTTCAACTTTTTATAATTTTTATTATTTAAATTTTATTAAATTCCCTTATTGCTTTACGGATGTCCCTGGCCACATAAATATTTCATGTTGTGTATCCTTAAACTTTCTTCTCGTAATGTAATAATAGCCTAAGTTATCTGCAAATCTGTCCTCGAAGTTATGAAGCTGTTGGACCTGGAATGGATAGAGCATCCATATTGGATTTTTGATGAGTTGGGGTTTGCAAAATTCAAAGCGAGTAAAGTTTATCTTTTCCTAAACTATAGATCCGATTCTGAAGTAAATTGGTATGAATAAGCTTCGTATCACAGCGAAAAATACTGTCCTCTTTAAAGCGTTCGAAATCCACCCTTCCCCTTTTCGAGCGTTTAATGCCATTATATCAAGATCCATTTTAAGAGCAAGCGATTAAATTTATCAATTTATCACATAACAAATAGGTAAAAATAACAATTTTTTTCTAGCATTATGACTTCATTCCTTTAACCATCTCATTTAATCATTTCTTATTTTAAATTATTTAAATATTTTCTGCATTATTTTCATACGTTTTATCACTAAACTTAGATATTACATAAATAATTTTCTTTTTTATTTGACTTAAATAATAGATTAAGTACATACATGATAATTTTAATCGATTATTTTTGTTGAAAGGTAATTCTCAGCCAAAAGAAAACAAACAAACCATTTTTTACCTGCCTCATAGGGTTCTTTACAATTCTGGAAAATTAAAAATTTTACTGATCCCGTCATATGACGGGCTATGTGCTAGTTTTATTAAGAATGAAAGTCTTTAAATGACAAAGCTTTTCACAAAATGCTGACTAATACACACTTCGATCAATTTTGAACCAAACAGCAAGCGATAGCTCGAAATCTTTCTGAAGAGATCAATAGATTACTCAGTGTTATTCGCATTAAAAAGTAAATTTGGGTCATCTCATAAATGTGGAAAGTGGACAAAGAACTAGCAATTATTCCAGCGTTAGTTTAGAAAAACGGGTAGAAAGAATGTAATTCGGTGGAAATTCCTTTAAATATGATATTACACGGCTGGTTTAGATTTCGTTTAGAGTGCTACGGTCTACTAGTTTGCAACACGAGGGCTAATGAGACCGGGACCTACAGCTTAAAGCCGATTCCGAACGGCTACGAACATCCATGCCACTGTGGGATTCGAACCCACGAACTCCGGAACCGATGGCCAGCACTCTAACCAATCGGCCATCGTTCGGCCTCTGACACGGCTGGGAAATTAGATATGAAAGAATGAGAATGGGTAAAAGGCGAATATTTAGATTGATATTTTAGCTGTAATAATTTTGATGTATTACACACACAGGCACAAACACACACACACACACACACACACACACATATATATATATGCTTATCCATATACATAAGTAGAATGTAAATCTATCATAATCAATAAGACAAAAAATATGAAGAAGATCTGTAATTGAGGCGAATAATTGAGGCGAACCAACAGATCTATGTAAGTATTCAATTATCTTAAAATAGAACACAAATAAAAAAATCTCAGATTTCTGACTAATTCTTTATCCCACAATGAACAACAAAAGAAGTACAAAAATACGAAATAACAGCAAATAACTAAAGAAATAATCTGATACTAATAAAGAAATACTCAATTATAAGATGTCAAATATTTAAGTAATTTTTATCAGTTGAGTTACACACCAAAGTTTTAATACTGAGGCATACTCAAGCAGAGCTCAAAGAAACGCTGCTGATGAAATATTTTTTCTGGATGGCGTTCCATTTTCACACAGTACATATTGGATGGTTCTGGTACCACAGCATAAGTCCGTTTTATTGCTGGTAAAAAATGCAAATTAGATAATCTACGTAATTAATTTATTTGGTCTTTTAAAAATTAATTTCAAAGTTATAACCCAATTACATCGTCTCCTTAACTCCCGAAAAGTTGAAGTTACTCCATGGCAACACAATCGACTCTCAAGGAGATCTGCACTTGCACGCGCGCCTGGCATCCTACCAAAGATATAATTTGCATGTTTTTCTTCTCGCTTCTCGGCAGGTATAAAAGCCGAGGGAAAATGTAACCAGAGAGAGCGCATTTCAGTACGAAGTACGTACGCCTTGAATAAATGTTTTTATCTTAAATGGAGTCAGTTACTTAGTAAGTAAAATCTACATGCAACCTCAACAGCAATCACCTACACGTCCCATCAGTATTGTATCACTGCCTCTCAGGAGACTGCATCGCCCTCATTGAGAAATAAGGATAGGGGACATAGCACACCTTGGGACACCTTTATTTTCAGGCTTTAATCTGCAACCAGGAATTAGTGCTCATGTGTATTGATAGATGGTCTTCCTCTTCACTTCTCAAAGAATTTTGATGAAGATAGTGCTTATAGGTAAGGAACAATTTCATTTTCTTTGTTTTGAATAACCCAAAATTACATCAATGTGCATTTTAAAAAGTAATTTTTTTGAAAAAAAAATTAAAAATTAAAAAAAGTGTATTGTTATGAAAGAAAATTCATTTATTATTATTTCTATGCTAATAAATAAACTGTATTGTTAAACCTAACTGTATAGTAGTTACCAAAAGATACTATGTAAAATGGGGCAGGTTGGGACACACATAGATGGGGCACCTTGGGACACTTTAAAAAGTGTAAACAAATATCAATTCAAGCAAAATAATTAATATTTTGGTGCCTAATTTTTAATTGATGATTTATATATATATATATAATATTATTTTTAAAAATATATATATATAATATATATAAAAAAAAAATATAATATATCAAAAAATAAAAATATATATATATCTATATAATATATATATATATATATATAAACATAAAAAATAAATATATTATATATAAAATATATATATATATGTAATAATCAAAATAATAACTTTAATATTTTAAAAATTCATAATTCATCTAAATAATCAGTTAATTTTAATCAACGAAGTATTTTATTAAATTCCTTTCTCCAAAACTGTAAATTCTGTAATAAAATTTAGTTGAACATGTTTTCGTTGCTGATATTTCAGTTAATTCGCCTATTAAGCTGTTTTGTTGTAAAATTCTTTTGTCATTGGATGTACGGTGAAAAAAATGTGGCGATTGTATATGTACAATGTCTTGTCTGAAAAAAGTAAATTAATCTGAGTTCTCTTGAATAAAACCCGAGCATGTACTTTATGAATAGCTGTTAACTTTCTCCTTGTAAATAAAAAAATATTACATATATATTTATATATATATATATATATGTATTTGATGATTAACATGTCAAAATATTAATTTATTAACCAAAATATTAATTAATTGTTTAAGAAAAAAATGGTGAGAACAACAAAAACAAACATAAAGTATTCTGCTGTAAATGCTCATATTCTTGTGAAGTTAAACAGCATAGATGGGGCACTTTGGGACACTTGGAAAAGTGTAAACAAATATCATTTCAAGCAAAATAATTAATATTTTGGTGCCTAATTATTTATATTATATATATATATATATATATATATATATATATATATATATAAATACACTTATATATACATAAACATAAATATATATACCAAAAATAATATATATATATAAATATATAAGTTGAATCAAAAAATATAAATTAAATATATATATATATAAAAATATATATATATATATAAATATATATAATATATATTTGATGATAACATGTCAAAATATTAATATTTTATAAACCAGAATATTAATTAATTAATTTTTAAGAAAAAATGGTGGAACAACAAAAACAAACAGAAATATTTAGAAACTGATATTCTTGTGAAGTTAAACACTCCTAAAGAAACAATAGGCCAAAGGTGCATTTTGTTAGAATTTAAAGAAGAATTTGCTGGCATCAAATATAAGATTTGTTAAAAAAATGTATTAACTTGAACAATTTTCAGCCATTTCTCTTTTATAACAGTTAATAAAAA
>CM063507.1:68951827-68956827 GCA_032207245.1 Pardosa pseudoannulata | reverse complement strand
AGCTAAAGTATATAAAATTATTGAATTGTCAATTTTTAACTAGGTACTTTATGTTAGTTAATATTTGGAGTATGAAATGCGGCCCTCAACAGTTCTTTGAAACAGTTGTAGCTGATTTTAGTCAGTTTTGAATCCTCATACCTGCTTTAGAGTGACGCACATGTGTCTACGCTTCTTTCCGTTGATTATAGATGCACAATTTAGAAAGTATATAAAATTATTTACTTAGTACTTTACAGAATAACGATTACTTGATTACTAAACCATGAAATACGGCACTCAACAGTTCTTTGAACCGGTTCTAGCTTCTTTTAATCAGTTTTGATCAATTATAGCTGCTTCGCAGTGACGCGCGTATGTGTGCGCTTCATTCCTTTGATTTTAGGAGTAGAATGTAGACCGTATATCCATGTCCACTTTTTATATTTTGTATTATTAAAAAGTATTTTTGCAATCTGTTCTGCAGGAATGGGAGACCAACTTGTAAATAAAAAAAGATTCAGAACTAGAACTGCTTGAGTTTCGATCTACCTAAAACAGCGGGTTGAGTCAAACTTACCCTGATTAATATGAATCCGTGTTGTTAACAAAAAAAATATACTTTAATATTGCCTAGGTAGAAATGTAGAAGATTCTGCAGCTAGACTAATAAATAATGTTGTAGTTGGGCCACATTAAGGAGAAGTACAATTTAGAGAAAAATTTAAATCTTTTTTTAATTTTATCTCCGCCATTGTTGATTAATTTTCGAGTACTATCAATGAACAATTAATCAAAAAGCCAACTAAGTTAACAGTACTGTATAATATTATTACTTAAAATATTTTTTATGAAATATTGAAAAAACAATATTTTTTTATTTAAATATTTTTTTTTATTTTTCGACCTCCATTGTTGAATATCTTTCGAGTACCATCGATCAACAATCAGTCAAAAACCAATTAATTTCACTTTACTGCATAATATTATGAATTAAAATATTTTTCATGAATAATGTTGTAGTCGGGCCGCATTGAAGCGTAGTGCAATTTAGAAAAAAACTGAAATCTTTATTGAAGAGTTGCTATTAAGATACCTTTGCCAATCAATGCAGACACGAAAATAATACGAAAATGTTTGCTGAAAGAGAGGTATACCCCTGAGCGAGACAAATAGAATTTTCAAAAGGAAAAGAGAAACTTAGGTTGCTAATATAACAACTAGATAAGAGGAAAAACTGAGTCATTTGCCAGCCATAGCTGGAAAATGTGTTGAATGGACAGAAAATATACATCTTTTTCACAGAAAGCTTTCGGAAATGTGTGGGAAGAATTTTAAGTTGAGGACAGTCTTTTGATTAAGACATTTTGTGCCTGAGAAAATAGAATTTAAGGAATAACAATGGGATAGAGGATGCTTTGAAAGAAAAATTAAAGTGAAATAATTTCGATATGTTACATATATATATATATATGTGTATATATCTGTATATATATATGTATATATATATATGTATATATATATATGTATATATCTGTATATATATGTATATATATATGTATATATATGTGTATATATATGTATATATATATGTATATATCTATATATATATATATATATCTATATGTATATATCTGTATGTATATATCTATATGTATATATATATATATGTATGTGTATATATATGTATATATATATGTATATATGTATATATATATATATATATATATATGTATATATATGTATGTATATATGTATATATATATATATATATATATATATATATATATGTATATATATATTATATATGTATATATATGTATATATATATATGTATATATATATGTATATATATATGTATATATATATATGTATATAATATATATATATATATATATATATGTATATATATATATATATATATATATATATATATATATATATATATATATATATATATATATATATATATATATATATATATATATATATATATACTATATATATATATATATATATATATATATATATATATATATATATACATATATATATATATATATACATATACATATATATATATATATATATATATATATATATATATATATATATATATATATATATATATATATATATATATTCTGCTTTTCAGGCAATTCTTTTCTAAAACTCTATCAAATGTTCTCCAATATTCCATAGTAGATTTCTCCCGGTTGCCAAGGAAAAAATAGAGTTGTGACGATTAAGATACACGTGTTTCGTAGTGATCGCTAATTGGCTGGAATAAAGAACTATTAAAAAGAAAAGTCGGAAAAGAAGTAGTACGACGAGGAGTTTAGTTTTTCGAGAGTTGTCGGTTGTCATAGAAAATATGAATAAACTACGATAAGTTTGAGAAACGGTTATTTTTCTATATAACACAGCAAGACTGCAGGGAGGGAATAATTGCTGAGAACTTTCCTTTGTGATGAGAAAAATCCTCATCACAATAAAAGTCGACAGGATACATGAATTTCAATTAGGTTTAAATTAAATTTACTTAGTTAATTTAATTCAATTTAACGAAAACTCTCAAAAAATTAAACTGAGCTGTCGGAACAATTCTGGTATATTTGCCAGTGCCAGCCGATTAACGATGATTAATTGCGATCAGGAATAAATTCAAGGGGGGGGGGGGGGGGGGGGGGGGGGGGGGGGGGGGGGGGGGGGGGGGGGGGGGGGGGGGGGGGGGGGGGGGGGTGGGGGGGGGGGGGGGGGGGGGGGGGGGGGGGGGGGGGGGGGGGGGGGGGGGGGGGGGGGGGGGGGGGGGGGGGGGGGGGGGGGGGGGGGGGGGGGAGAGAAACTCAGTGAGTGTAATTTTACTGTATGATATTATTAATGAAAACAATTTTTTTAATTAAAAAAAGTTTGATATATTTTGATTTGAATTTTTTATTTTTATATTGTAGTTTATTTTTGTGTACCATCATTTAACAATGAATGAAATATCAATAAAATTAACTCTGATGTATAATATTAGCAATTAAATTATTTTTTATCAATTATAAGGAAAATCTATGATTTATTTATTTATTGTTTTATTTTTATATCCGCCACTGTTGTTTAATTTTCACGTAAAATCCATTAACAAACAATAAAAACCAATTACTTTTAACTTACTCTATAATATTATTAAATGAGAATCGCTGAACTACAGCAAAAGAAAGTGGACACGAAATTGGTCAAACATATACTATGTAGCCTGTATATGGATAAACTAATTATTTCACAAACAGCTAATCGATTCTTTCACATTTCAGTGCAGGTACTTCCTACCGCCTATGCTCAAGATGGAGCCCTAGGAGGTACAGTGCAGAATGCACGGAAGATAGTTAAACGGGCCGCCGTGGCATCTGCAGATGAACCACTAATTGGCATCGACCCCTTGGATTAGGTGAATCTCTGCTGTTCACCATGCTCAACGACAGTCGTGTCAAAGGATTTTTTACTCTACTGAATGTAAAATGTAAAAAAAGCAGCAATTTATTAAAAAATAATAATAATAACTGAGACGACTGTTTAATAAAGATTACAAAAGTATTTGCGTTGTATCATTTTATGTATTTTCAAGAGTATTTAATTATCAAAAATTTCGATAACATACGACGGTACATGAGTGAAAAACGAACGTAATTTTGAACATAAAATTTACTTAAAATCCAAATTAATTACATTATAATAATTTATATATTTTCGAAACTATATAATTTGCAAACTATTTCAGTATGTACGATAGTTTATGAATCAAAAACGAACATAATTTTGAACATAATAATTACTCAAATTCCAAACTATTTATGTTACTATATATTATATGATCTGTAATCTATTTAATTAGGAAAATATTCAAGTATGTACGGTGGTTTATGAATGGAAAACAAACATAATTTTAAAGATATTAATTACCCAAATTTCAAATTATTTACTATATCCTAATTTATATGCTTTTGAGACTATATAATATGCAAAATATTCAAGTATGTACTATAGGTTATGAATCAAAAACGAACATAATTTTGAACATAATAATTACTCAAATTCCAAACTATTTATGTTACTATAATTTATATGATCTCGAAACTATTTAATTTGCAAAATATTCAAGTATGTACGGTGGTTTATGAATGGAAAACAAACATATTTTTGAAGATATTAATTACTCAAATTTCAAATTATTTACTATATCCTAATTTATATGCTTTTGAGACTATATAACTTGCAAATTATTCAAGTATGTAAGATAGTTTATGAATCAAAAAAGAACATAATTTTGAACTTAATAATTACTCAAATTCAAAACTATTTATGTTACTATAATTTGTACGATCTAGAATCTATTTAATTTGGAAAATATTCAAGTATGTACGGTGGTTTATGAATGGAAAACAAACATAATTTTAAAGATAATAATTACCCAAATTCCAAATTATTTACTATATCCTAATTTATATGCTCTCGTGACAATGTAATTTGCAAAATATTCAACTATGTACTATAGGTTATGAATCAAAAACGAATATAATTTTGAACATAATAATTACTCAAATTCCGAAACTATTTATGTTATTATAATTTATATGACTTGGAATCTATTTAATTAGGAAAATATTCAAGTATGTACGGTGGTTTATGAATGGAAAAACAAACAACATAATTTTAAAGATAATAATTACCCAAATTCCAAATTATTTACTATATCATAATTTATATGTTCTCGGGACTATATAGTTTGCAAAATATTCAACTATGTACTATAGGTTATGAATCAAAAACGAACATAATTTTGAACATAATAATTACTCAAATTCCAAACTATTTATGTTACTATAATTTATATGATCTGGAATCTATTTAATTTGGAAAATATTCAAGTATGTACGGTGGTTTATGTATGGAAAACAAACATAATTTTAAAGATAATAATTACCCAAATTCCAAATTATTTACTATATCCTAATTTATATGCTCTCGTGACTATA
>CM063507.1:68939327-68946827 GCA_032207245.1 Pardosa pseudoannulata | reverse complement strand
AAAGAAGTATTTACAGACTTAAGGCACAAAAAACAACACAAAACGTGTTCTCTTATAGTCACAGAGGCATACTTAACTCTAAAAGGACTATTTAGACACTTAAGGCAGAAAAACAACACAAAACGTGTTCTCTTATAGTTACAGAGACATACACAACTATAAAAGGAGTATTTACAGACTTAAGGCACAAAAACAACACAAAGCGTGTTCTCTTATATTCACAGAGACATACATAACTCTAAAAAGGAGTATTTACAGACTTAAGGCACAAAAACAACACAAAACGTGTTCTCTTATAGTCACAGAGACATACAAAACTCTAAAAGGAGTATTTACAGACTTAAGGTACAAAAACAACACAAAAACGTGTTCTCTTATAGTCACAGAAGTTTAAAGAACCAGTTGGCCTATTCCATAAAAAGACACAACGAGTCCGTAGTGGAACTTTTATTTAAGATCTAAGAAAACTACATCTTTCTTTGTCAAAAGCAGAGTATGATATGATACATGAAAGCTCTAGTTGGGCTCCACAGCGAAAATGACGCAGGGAATATTCCAACGGAACCGTCAAGTTATTCAGCAAACGTGGCGAGTGGAATGAAAATTGGCATTAATTTCAGATTTAGCTTTGAGAAATGGGTGGGTGGAGGAATTGAAGTCGCTGACACTCCTTCGGATAAGATATATTCAATGTTGGGAAAAAAGATATGAAAGAATGGCGAAGGGGAAAATAAGAATTGTAGAAAGATATTTGAAGTGTAATAATTTTAGGTTCTGCTTTTTGCACTTTTGTTCCGAGCAATGTGTAAGTATCTACTCATTTTATACGGAATTTTTTAATTTAGTGACACTTTTTTAAATTTTGTTCATTTCGCAGTTAAAAACAACTTTGATTCAGTTTTTAGATGTATAATTAGTGAACTTATCTATTTTACTTTTATAGTTGTTACATATTTTAATTGCCCAATATATTGAGTTGAAAACAGGTTTTACATAAGTTAATTGTATGGTAAAATGCTAATAAAGGCAATGTATCTGGCATTTGTAAAAACGTATCTCTCTCTCTCTCCATCTCTCTCTCTCTATCTCTCTATATATATATATATATATATATATATATATATATATATACATATACATACATATACATATGTATATATATATATATTATATATATATATATATATAATATATATATATATATATATATATATATATATATATACATATACACAGACCCGTTTTTTATTACTTGACCGGGCTTCTTAGTTAATAATCCTTAGTTTAAAGATGCAGTCGGCAAATTCCATAAAAAGTGAAAATTTTATTTAAGATCTAAGAAAATAGACATCATTCCCTGTCGAAAGCGGAGTAGGGAACGATAGATGAAAGCACTAGTTGGGACCCACAGTGAGATGGCTCGGAGAATATTCAAAAGGAAACGGCAAAATTAGTCAGCAAATTTAATAGTCAAAAAGGAACTTGGATTAGGGGAAAAAGTGAACAATTCGCCGGTAACAGCAGGAGAACGTGGTGGGTGGACAGAAAATTGGCATTGATTTCAGATTCAGATTTGGGAAATGGGTTGGAAGAATTCAAGTAGCGGATACTTCTTTAAATAAAATATTTCGTTGCTGGAAAAACAGATAAGAAAGAACTGAGAAGGGGAAAATGAGAATTTTAGAGAGATATTTGAAGTGTAATAATTTTGATATATTATATATATTACAGTTAAAGAGTGAGATCTATTATTTCATAGAATGAACTGGCTATTCCATGAAATATTTACAGTCAGTTGAAGCATACAGAATTATTGAATCCTACTATTTAACCATGTATTGTATGGAATAAAGATTACTTGATCTTTAAAGTATGAAATGCGGTATTCGAAAGTTCTTTGAACCGGTCCTTGCTCTGTTTACTCAGTTTTGAATCACTTAAAACTGCTTTGCAGTGACGCGTGTGTGTGTATACTTCATTCCGTTGCTATAGATGCAGAATTTAGACTGTGTGTTTAGCGTTTAACGTTTTGAATTATTAACAAACATTTTTTCTACATGTTTTAAAGGAATTACTTCTGCAGGAAAGGGAGATCAACTTGTAAATAAGAAAGATTTAATGCTAGAACAGCGGGAGTTTCTGTCTACCTAGCAACTCTAGTGAATGTTCTCGAATGTTCACTAGTAGATTCCTCTGGGTTGCATAGCTAAAAATAGAGTGATCTCAATGACTTGTAATGATCGCTAATTGCCTGGAACCAATAAGTTAAAAAAAGTGTTTCGATAGTGGAGTTTAAATGTTCGAGAGGTATCGTCATAGAAAATATAAATAAACAGCGATAGTTTTGAGTATTCTTTTGCCATTATTTCTGTTGTTCTTCTATATTACTCAGCAAGACTGCAGGGCTGAAATAACCACTCTGAACTTCCCGTTGTGATGGTACAAAAAACCTTATTACAATTAAAGTCGGCATGATATATGGATTTCAATTAAATTTTAAACCAATCAATTTACGTTGATGACTATCAAAACAGAAAACTCTCGAAAATTAAACATAATTGTTGGAACACTTGTGTTATAGTTGAGGGTGGCAGCCAATTAGCGATTTTTTTTTTGCTATTAGCAATTAATCAAAAATAAATTAATTTAAATTTACTTATGATGTTATTAATGAAAATAATTTTAAGAATCATGGGAAAATCTATGATAGTTTTTGATTTATTTTTAAAAAATTTTTTATGTTCTTCATTGCTGATTACTTTTCGCGCACCATTAATTAACAATCAATCAAAAAACGAATTAATTCAACTTTTCTGTATAATAAAAGAAAATAAAATTAATTTTATGAATTACAGGAAAAAAATAGATTTTTGATTTAATTTTTTTATGTCTGCCATTGTTGATTAATTTTTTCTTAAGATCAATCAACAATCAATCAAAAACCACTTAATTAAATTTACTGTATAATATTATTAATTAATATAATTATTATGAATTATAGTACAAAAGTATGATAGTTTTTGAATTAATTTTTTTTATTTTCGCCATTGTTGACTATTTTTCGAATAAGATCAATGAACAATCAATTAAAATTTAAGTAATCTAACTTTACAGTATAATATTATTAATTAATATAATATTATGAATTATACTAGAAAACTATGATAGTTTTTAGATTAATATTTTATATTCGCCATTATTAATTATTTTTCGCCTAAAATTAATCAACAATCAATCCAAAACCAATTAATTTAACTTTACATTATTATATTTTTAATAATTATAACTATTATGAATTACAGTACAAAACTATGATAGTTTTTTAATTAATTTTTTTAATGTTCGCCATTGTTAATTAGTTCTCTCGTACCATCAATGAACAATGAATCAAAGATCGATCCATTATCAATGAAAATCAATTAATTTAACTTTACATTATTATATTTTTAACTAGTATAATATTATGAATTATAGCACAAAACTATGATTGTTTTTTAATTAATGTTTTTTATGTTCGCCATTGCTGATTATTTTTCGCGTAAGATCAATCAACAATCAAACAAAAAACATATAATTTAACTTTACTGTACAATATATTAAGTAATATAATTTTTATGTATTATAGTACAAAACTATGATAGTTTTTGATTTAATTTTTTTATGTTCGCCATTGTTAATTATTTTTCTCGTAAGATCTATAGACAATCAATCAAAAACCAATTAATTTAACTTTACATTTTTTATTTTTAATTAATATAATTATTATGAATTACAATGCAAAACTATGATAGATTTTTAATTAATTTTTTTATGTCCGCCATTGTTGATTATTTTTCTCCTAAGATCAATCAATAATAGTAATCAAAAACCAATTATTTTAACTTTACATTATTATATTTTTAATAATTATAATTATTATGAATTTCAGTTCAAAACTATGATAGTTTTCGAATTAATTTTCTTTAATGTTCGATATTGTTAATTATTTTTCTCGTACCATCAATGAACAATGAATCAAAACCGAATTAATTGAACTTTATTACTCTATGTCTTTATTAATTGAAATAATTTTTATGAATTACAGGAGAAAAGTATGATATTTATTTTTTTATTTTTATTTTTTGGTCCGTCATTGTTGATTCTTTTTCGCGTAAGATCAATCAACGGTCAATCAAAATTTAATTCATTAAACTTTACTGTATGTGGACACGAAAGCTGTCGAATATCTACTCTGTATCAATCACAAACGAATTAATTTAACTTTATTATATATTTAATTAGTATCATATTATGAATTATAGTAAAAATCTGTGATAGTTTTTGAAATAATTTTTTTACATTCACCGTTGTTAATTATTTTTCTCGCATTATCAATGAACAATCAATCAAAATTTAAGTAATCTAATTTTACTGCATATTATTATTAATTAATATAATATGAATTATACTAGAAAACTATGATAGTTTTTAAATTAATTTTTTATCTTTGCCATTAATAATTATTTTTTGCATACGATCAATCAACAATCAATCAAAAACGAATTAATTTTATTTTACTGTATAGTATACTAATGAATATAATTATTATGTATTATAGTACAAAAGTATGATAGTTTTTTAGTTAATGCTTTTTATGTTCATCATTGCTGATTATTTTTCGCCTAAGATCGATCAATAATCAATCAAAAACCAATTAATTTAACTTTACATTATTATATTTTTAATAATTATAATTATTATGAATTATAATACAAAACTAGATAGTTTTTGATTTAATTTTTTTTAATATTCGCAATTGTTAATTATTTTTCCCGTACCATCAATGAACAATGAATCAAAACCCAATTAATTGAAATAATTTTTATGAATTACAAGAGAAAAGTATGATATTTATTTTTTTATTTTTTTACTTATATTTTTTGGTCCGCCATTATTCATTCTTTTTCGCGTAAGATCAATCAAAATTTAATTCATTAAACTTTACTGTATGTGGACATGAAAATTATCGAATATCTACTATGTTGCCTGTATGTAGATTAACTAATTATTTCCCAACCAGCTAATGGACTCTTCCATATTTCAGTGCAGGTACTTCCTACCGCCTATGCTGCAGGTGCAGTAATGGGAGAAACAGTTGGTAATGAACGGGCGAGAGAGAAACGGTCCGCATCGGCATTTGGTGGCGATAAATGTAAAGAAATTGGCTTCGCTCCTTGCCGTCGGTTAATATCTCTTGTTCACCATGCTCCACAACAGTCGTGTCAAATGATTTTCTACTTTGCTGTACGTGAAAAAAGTATACAAAGCACGAATTTATGAAAAATAATAATATTGACTGAGACGACTGATTTAATAAAGATTACAAAGTATTACAATGTATCATTTTATGTATTTTTAAGAATATTTGCTTATATATATACATATATATACATATATATACATATATATATACATATATATATATACATATATATATATATATACATATACATATACATATATATATATACATATATATATATATATATATATATATATATTCATACATACATACATATATATACATACATACATACATACATACATATATATATACATATATACATCCATATATACATACATATATACATACATACATACATATATATACATACATATATACATACATACATACATATTTACATACATATATACATACATACATATATACATACATATATATATATACATACATATATACATACATATATACATACATGCATACATACATACATATATACATATATATATATATATATATATATATATATATATATATATATATATATATATATATATATATATATATATATATATATATATATATATATATATATATATATATATATATATATATATATATATATATATATATATATATATATATATACAACGTATACAAAGCAGCAAGTTATGAAAAACAATAATATTGACTGAGACGACTGATTTAATAAAGATTACAAAATATTACAATGTATCATTTTATGTATTTTTAAGAACATTTAATTTGCAAAATTCTCGATAACATAGGGTGCTGCATAAACAAAAAACGAACATAATTTTCGGTATAACAATTATTCAAACTCCAAACTATTTACGTTATCATAATATATATGCTCTCGAGAATATTTACTTTTCAAACTATTCATTTATGTACTATGCTTTATGAATCTGTAACTAACATAATTTTGAACATAATAATTATTCGAACTGCAAACTCTTTACGTTATCATAATTTATATGTTATCTAGACAATTCGATTTGCAAAATATTGAATTATGTAAGAGGGTTTTTTAATGGTGAACCGACACAATTTTGAACACAATATTAGTTTTTAAATTTCAAACTATTTGAGTTCTCATTTTTTTCTTGTTCTCTAGACTATTTAATTCGCAAAATTTTCAATAACATATGATGGTGCATGAATAATAAATGTACATAATTTTCGGCATAATAATTACTCAAACTTTAAACTAATTAATTTATTATAATTTACACGCTCTAGAGAATATTGTTTAAAATATTCAATTATGTACGGTGGTTTATAAAAAGAAAACTTATAAAATTATGAACACAATGGGAATTTTCAAATTAAAAACTATCTGAATTCTGAATATTTTTTGTTTTCAAGACAATATAATTCTTAGAATTTTTGATTACGTTTGGGGATGTATCAATAGAATTGTGCTTTCTTCTTTTATGTAACTGCAATAATATTTGTATTATTGAATCGCTTGATTACATACAAGGATGTAGGAATCGGAAAGTCATATAGTTTGAACACGTAAGTGAAAAATACAAATGTTGCTAGCATGGGATTGAATTTTACCCATAAAATCACACAAACACTCTTTCTTTACTATATAATGTGTTAAGAGAATTATAATTTGTACATTACTTTACATAATTAAAGTAAGTTAATTATTAACCCGACCCACTTTACGCCATACGGGAAACATAATTATTATAATTAAAATAAATTTAAATTTCGATAAGTATAGCGATGGTGTCTGAGACATGACCTGTTTGAACTTTTATTAGATATTTTATTGTTTTTCTTTCACACCACGTACATATAAGAAAACATTGATAAGAAATCAAAGTCCTTTATCCCCGACTCTGATTGGGCAGGTTGGGTTTGCCATCCAAAAACACTGAGAGGGAGAGAAGATCAGCGAAGTTCAAGTTTGAAGAAGTTTGAAGCTTATTAAGAGTAAAAATAAATACGGAGCCTTTGTGTGGAATTAGAAAACCTAAGTGATGTCGTGATTCTATTGAAAAAACAAACGAAAAGTCAAACGTTGAGAAAATTTAAAGTATATGAAGATTAAAAATGAAAATCTTTACACGACAGAAGCTTTTCATCAAATGCTGACAAATACACACTTCGACAAATTTGGGACCAAACAGCGAGCCATCACGTGAATTGTTCCAAAAGAACAAGTGATTATTCAGTGTTAT
>CM063507.1:68909327-68929327 GCA_032207245.1 Pardosa pseudoannulata | reverse complement strand
ATTGATAGCAAGCGCCCAAACAATTATTCCACAAAGTCACAAAATGAAAAGAAATAATAACTATTGCCGAGCTTTTAATAGAATGTTATGCCCAATGTTGACGAAGCACATACACATACCTATGTGTTTACACACACACACACACACACATATATATATATATACATATATATGTATGTAGACATATATATTTGTATATATATATATATATATGTATATATGTACATATATCTACATGTATATGTATGTAGACATATATATTTGTGTATATATATATATATATTTATATATGTATATATATATATGAATACATTTGTACATACATAAAATACATATTTTATGTACAGATATGAAATATATATGTTATGTACATATATGTGTATATAACTATATATTTTATATATACATATATATATATGTATACATTTGTACATATAAATGTATATGTATATATTTGTACATACATGCAATCAAAATTATAATTATTTAGTGGTTACACGTAAAAATAAGCTTTGGACAAATTTAAGCAATCATGATTATAATTATTTAGTTGTCACACGTCGAAAAAAAATGCTTTGGACAAACTGAAGCAATTAAAATTATAATTGTTTACTTTTTAAAGGTAAAAAATAAATACTTTGGGCAAAGAGAAGCAATCAAAATTATAATTATTTAGTGGTTACACGTAAAAAAAAGCTTTGGACAAATTTAAGCAATCAAGATTATAATTATTTAGTTGTCACACGTAGAAAAACATGCTTTGGACAAACTGAAGCAATTAAAATTATAATTGTTTACTTTTTAAAGGTAAAAAATAAATACTTTGGGCAAAGAGAAGCAATCAAAATTATAATGATTTAGTTATTACACGTCCAAAAAAAAAAAAAAAAAAAAAAAAGCTTTGGACAAACTGAAGCAATTAAAGTTATAATTATTTAGTTGTCACACATCGAAAAAAGAATCTTTTGTCAAACTGAAGCAATCAAAAAATTATAATTATTTAGTTATCATATGTCGAAAAAAATGCATTTAACAAACTGAAGTAATCAAAAATATAATTATTTAGTTATTACATGTCGAAAAAAAAAGCTTTGGCCAAACTGAAGCAATCAAAATTATAATTATTTAGTTGTCACACGTCGAACAAAATTCATGGAACAAATTGAAACAAATAAAATTCTAATTGTTTATTTTTTACAGGTCAAAAAATCAATACTTTGTCCAAACAGAAGCGATCAAAATTATAATTATTTAGTTGTTCTACACATCGATAAATAAAATGCTTTAGATAATATTAATTGGGATGAAATAATCGATAATTGTAATAAATTGATAAATAGAAAAAAAGAATATTTAAATTAAATTAATTCATATTTATACTTACTTTTGTTAGACATTTTATAAAAATATTTCAATATTTTAAAAAATTATGAACGACACACTTTATTTTTTTTTATCAAAATTAAAGTTTATTGTTGTATAGTAAATATTTTCATTAATGAAAAATTGAGATATCATTTAGTGTTTTACATTATTTAGATTTAAATATTACTTTATATTTTTAGTTTGCTTTATTTCTTGAGGAAGAGTGAAGAGGCATGATAAAAATAAAAATTCTTGGGACCTAAATAGGTTTAATTCAGCACTGGTTGTATCACAGCAATATGCAGCTGAAAAAATTATTAGCTGCTGTATATAGCACATCTGACTCATCTGAAGATTATACTTAGCGACCTATATCTGACAGTTTAGGTATAAGAATAAATACCACTTGAGCAAACACAGACATTGCTTCGAAAAATCTCGAAAACAAATAGAGTTTGAAATACGAGAACATTCTATTTGTTCAAGTGCATTTGCATTTCGTTAGAGGTAAAAGCTAGTGAAAACAGCACATTTTTTCACTAAATTTTATGATTGAAGTTAAATAGTAAATTCGGGACAAATACAAAGGGTGTTCACACATATTTTAGACGATTTTGGTTAGCGGTATTAAAAAATTATTATATAACCGAGATTGTACTTTGTTTTTAAAAGTCAAAATTATCGTCTGTCTAAAAGTCAAAATTATCGGTGTTGTTTTTATTCAAAATGGCGTTTTTAAAGTATCAGTGGTTCGATGGCTATATTTATGCTTTTTCCGAAGAGAACTATTCATATTCCGTTATCCAAAAATGATGAGAGAGTCATGGTTTTGTGATATCTAAAGCGTCGATACGCAATAACGTCAAAAAGAAAGGAAAAAACGTCAAATTGGAGCCTCAAGTGAGACAAAAATTCCAAACATGTATCCAAGGAAAAAACTGACATCTTCAACTATTGCAAAAGATGTTAAAAAAATACTCCTAGTCAAAGGACAGTTGTAAAGTCATTAAAACGCTCGGTGTTCACTGTAAACAAAATCATGGTTTTGCGATATCTATAGCGTTGATACGTAATAACGTCAAAAAGAAAGAAAAAACGTCAAATTGGAGAATCAAGTGAGACAAAAATTCCAAACATGTAACCAAGGAAAAAACGAACATCTTCAACTATTGCAAAAGATGTTAAAAGAAAATACCCCTAGTCAAAGGACAGTTGTAAAGTCATTAAAATGCTCGGTGTTCACTGTAAACAAAATCATGGTTTTGTGATATCTATAGCGTTGATACGTAATAACGTCAAAAAGAAAGAAAAAACGTCAAATTGGAGCCTCAAGTCAGACAAAAATTCCAAACATGTATCCAAGGAAAAAACGAACATCTTCAACTATTGCAAAAGATGTTAAAAGAAAATACTCCTAGTCAAAGGACAGTTGCAAAATCATTAGAATGCTCGGTGTTCACTGTAAACAATATGATAAACTTTTATTTAAATGTAAAGAAAAACGCGATGTGCATCGTTTTTCTCTGGAACATATCGCTGAACGCAGGATACACTGTAGAATTCTGTATGAGAAACATTTATCCAAAGAAAAATGGAAAAAAATTGTCACAATAGATGAATCATGGTTGAATTTAAATGATTGCAACAAAAAAGCAATTATTATCACAAAAGGGGAGAAAAATTAAAGTACATGGTTGAAATAATTACAAAGTACATGTTAAAAGAAAATACCCCTAGTCAAAGGACAGTTGTAAAATCATTAAAATGCTCAGTGTTCACTGTAAACAATATGATAAACTTTTATTTAAATGTAAAGAAAAACGCGATGTGCATCGTTTTTCTCTGGAACATATCGCTGAATGCAGGACACGCTGTAGAATTCTGTATGAGAAACATTTATCCAAAGAAAAATGGAAAAAATTGTCACAATAGATGAATCATGGGTGCAGTTAAATGATTACAACAAAAAAGCCATTTATTATCACAAAAGGGGAGAAAAAATTAAAGTACATGGTTGAAATAATTACAAAGTACATGTTAAAAGAAAATACCCCTAGTCAAAGGACAGTTGCAAAATCATTAAAATGCTCGGTGTTCACTGTAAACAAAATGATAAACGTTGATTTAAATGTAAAGAAAAAACGCGATGTGCATCGTTTTTCTCTGGAACATATCGCTGAAAGCAGGACATGCTGTAGAATTCTGTATAAAAAACATTAAACCAAAGAAAAATGGAAAAAATTGTCACAATAGATGAATCATGGGTGCATTTAAACGATTGCAACGAAAAAGCAATTATTATCAGAAAAGGGGAGAAAAAATTAAAGTACATGGTTGAAATAGTTACAAAGTACATGTTAAAAGAAAATACCCCTAGTCAAAGGACAGTTGTAAAATCATTAAAATGCTCAGTGTTCACTGTAAACAAAATGATAAACGTTGATTTAAATGTAAAGAAAAATACAATGTGCATCGTTTTTCTCTGGAACATATCGCTGAAAGCAGGACATGCTGTAGAATTCTGTATGAGAAACATTTATCCAAAGAAAAATGGAAAAAAATTGTCACAATAGATGAATCATGGGTGCATTTAAATGATAGCAACAAAAAAGCAATTATTATCACAAAAGGGGAGAAAAGATTAAAGTACATGGTTGAAATAATTACAAAGTACATGTTAAAAGAAAATACCCCTAGTCAAAGGACAGTTGCAAAATCATTAAAATGCTCAGTGTTCACTGTAAACAAAATGATAAACGTTGATTTAAATGTAAAGAAAAATACAATGTGCATTGTTTTTCTCTGGAACATATAGCTGAACGCAGGAAACGCTGTAGAATTCTGTATAAAAAACATTAAACCAAAAAAAATGGAAAAAATTGTCACAATACATGAATCATGGGTGCATTTAAACGATTGCAACGAAAAAGCAATTATTATCAGAAAAGGGGAGAAAAAATTAAAGTACATGGTTGAAATAGTTACAAAGTACATGTTAAAAGAAAAATACCCCTAGTCAAAGGACAGTTGCAAAATCATTAAAATGAACGGTGTTCACTGTAAACAAAATGATAAACGTTGATTTAAATGTAAAGAAAAAACGCGATGTGCATCGTTTTTCTCTGGAACATATCGCTGAAAGCAGGACATGCTGTAGAATTCTGTATAAAAAACATTAAACCAAAAAAAATGGAAAAAATTGTCACAATACATGAATCATGGGTGCGTTTAAATGATTGCAACAAAAAAGCAATTATTATCACAAAAGGGGAGAAAAAATTAAAGTACATGGTTGAAATAATTACAAAGTACATGTTAAAAGAAAATACCCCTAGTCAAAACACAGTTGTAAAATCATTAAAATGCTCAGTGTTCACTGTAAACAAAATGATAAACGTTGATTTAAATGTAAAGAAAAATACAATGTGCATTGTTTTTCTCTGGAACATATAGCTGAACGCAGGAAACGCTGTAGAATTCTGTATAAAAAACATTAAACCAAAGAAAGATGGAAAAAACTGTCACAATAGATGAATCATGGGTGCATTTAAATGATTGCAACAAAAAAGCAATTATTATCACAAAAGGGGAGAAAAAATTAAAGTACATGGTTGAAATAATTACAAAGTACATGTTAAAAGAAAATACCCCTAGTCAAAGGACAGTTGCAAAATCATTAAAATGCTCGGTGTTCACTGTAAACAAAATGATAAACGTTGATTTAAATGTAAAGAAAAAACGCGATGTGCATCGTTTTTCTCTGGAACATATCGCTGAAAGCAGGACATGCTGTAGAATTCTGTATCAGAAACATTTATCTAAACACAAATGGAAAAAAATTGTCACAATAGATGAATCATGGGTGCATTTAAATGATAGCAACAAAAAAGCAATTATTATCACAAAAGGGGAGAAAAGATTAAAGTACATGGTTGAAAGAATCGAAAGAATGTTTTTCTATGGGATTCACGATTGTTGGTGGTTTTTCATATAATGGCAAATTAAAAATAAAGAGAGTTGAAATATATGTCAAGATTAACTCCAAATACTATCAGGAACATATTTTATCACAAATTTTTCTGAATGAAATACCATCTCTTTACCCGCAGTGCCACGGATCTGGGTGTAGAACAAATTTAACAAAAAATACCAACAGAAAACAAATTCCAACATTAAGGAAATAAAGGAATGTCTACCCGACATTACATGCAGGTTCAGTTCTAAAAAATCTACCTTAACACAAACATCTCATATAAGCTTTATTTCTCATATCAAACGGATGAGTACCAGAAAAATAAACAGTGTACTTGCTTACCTGGTAGTAATGCTGGCAGATCCACTGTAAAGTGACAGCCATGGGACCTTTAATCTACACCTAAACTTAAATATAACACAAAACTAGGACTTTTTAAGTTTATTCCACACAAATATTAAGACATATTTAAAGGGGACTTAGCACTTTTTCCGAGACAAAGCACACACATAGACCACACAAAAACAGAACGCACAACAACTTACATAACTGAGAACTAACTAAAAATCAAAAAACAACATTCTTTAAACATAGTCTGTTTTTTTTCATGGAATACCTAGCATCTCTTGCACTATAGTCAACTAACGTCAATTACTCACACTGGGGAAGTCCATCAAGACAAAGCTAGCAGTCACACATCAAAAGACCACGTAAATTTCCTAAAAGATGTGGAACAAAAAAACGGTATCAAGGCCATACTCTTTACTAATAACCCTACTAAATATCCCAATATATCATCTATGGATTTTTGTGGTTTCGGACTTTTAAAATCTTCATTATCCAAACGTCCTCTCACAACTCTTACAGTAATCTGGAAGATTATTCAGGAAGAATATGATGGAATACCTCTTCTGACACTTCAAAAGGCATTATTATCCTGGAAATTGCGGTGTCGCAAGATAATTCAGAATAAGGGCTATCGAATAGAACATTTCAAACACAAGAACTTTATGTAATTTAGTTTTGTGACTACAATATACATCGTCTAAACAATGTGTGAACAGCCTCTGTAAATCTGATTTAGAAAATTTTTTCATTTTCTATTCTTACAGACGTAGTTTGCTTAACCCCTTCCGGTATGATTTAATAATGAAAAACTGTGCATGAAATAACCATTTAATTTTTATTTAAAAAACTTGTTTCATTTTACAATTCTTACATATTCTTAATTAAAATCCACTTTTTACATAGTGTTAAATAATATCAAAAACAGTAAAATTAAGAAAATATCAAAGCAAAACATTAATAAGGTATACAGATAATAGTCTTCAAGCTAGTGGTACTTTTCAAAACAAAGTGCAAAGGAATTCTTAATTGTTTACACCGCCAAGTAGTCTCACTTTTAATTTGATTCTTGTAACACACACGGCATTTCTTAGTAGGTTTTCTTTTATTCTGACTCATTAATTTGGAAATGACTTGTACCAAGTAAACAATATGCAATAGTGACTTGTGATTTTCACAAGTGATAAAAGTGTTGCCAAATTCAGTACACTAGAAATTTTAAACTAAATTAATTATCATATTTAAAGTAACTTTAATCGCATGACGAGTGTAGCTCGTCATTGTGCGGTATGGAATGAAAAACTAATGACGAGCTAGACTCGTCATTTTACCGGAAGGGGTTAAAATTTTTTATAAAATAAAATTTTCTATATAAATAATAAATTCTTACAATAACATATAAAATTAATATTGTAACAATAAATTCAAAAATGTTTTTATATTATTTTATACTAACAATAAAAGCAGTTTTGAAAATAAAATATTTTATCATAATTAAATCACTCATTTAAAATTATTTAAACTTAAGAACTATGATTATAAAAAATTAATAAAATCACATATGCAATTTATGAAATTATGTAATTAAAAATACTAGTATATATAAAATTATATAACCATAAAATTATTTATAAAATGAAAAAAAATAATTAAAATTTTATATAAAATAAAATTTTTTATACAAATACTAAATAATAAATTCTTATAATAAAATTTAAAATTAAATTAATAACAAAAAATTCAAAACTTTTTAAAATTGTTTTGTGCTAACAATAAAAGCAGTTTTTAAAATAAAATCTTTCATCATAAAATAATTAATTCCCGCATTTGAATTTAAACTTAAGGACTATAATTTAAAAAATATATAAAATCATATCTGTAAGGTATGAAATTTTATAATTAAAAAATACCTATATATAAAATTGTATAATCATAAAAATATATATAAAATGAAAAAATAATTAAAATTTTAAATAAAATAAAACTTTCTATATAAATAATAAATTCTTAATTAAGCAAACTACGTCTGAAAGAATAGAAATTTGACTACCTGTAAGAATAGAAACGTCAATTATTAATCCCGTATGCAATGTGTTAATTTTAGATGGTTGTGTGGTATCTCTTTTAGGGCTTTCAACATCCAAAAGAGATACTTGCAAGAGAGAACACTTGCATAAATGTAGGCGATCCTTCCATGAATTTATTAACACTTCCTCGTATATGTAAATAAAATGGTTTTAAAATTTATTTGCTTAGTTTCTGCTTTAGAAAAAGTAGATTTTTCACACAATTCTCAAACATTTTACCAAATACGCCAAGCCTTCCCTATACATATTTTATCTTTGATATGTAAATAATGCATAATTAACAGTACAGTAAACTCTACATCTTGGGCAAGTTTTGTAATTAAAATAGATGTTATAATAGTCTTAACATATTGTGTGCGGGTACATTTCGCAGTGGAATTATAATGGGAGCGGATGTTTTGAGATTACATTTAGTTATTCAGTTAAATCTCAATAGATATAAAAATACTTATTTGTTTTACCAAATTTTTGCATTTTATATTGAAATATATAAAAAATATATATAAAAAGACAAATAAAAAGTTAATTTTAAATCTAAATTGATTTTTTAATCAAAATCCCTTTCTGTGGTTTCGCATCGACTGTAAAAACTAGTTTTTATTTGTCTAAATTTTTCCAGAATCTATGTAGTAGATAAGAACATTCTGCTTCTTTTTTCCTGCATAGATCGTTATTTTGTACCCACAAACAAACCATGTTCTTACACTAACCCGTACTTGTATGCGACCCGCGTTCAAGTATTAATCGTCAGAAAATGTACTTGTACGGATACCACATACAATGTATTAAATACAAGATTTAACCTTCTCAGGCCAATACTCGTTTAGTTATGTTCATTATCCTAAGCAGACGTTATATTACATTTTGTTTTTAAATAGAGTTCCTATTACAGTCAAAAGAGGTGATACAAAACTAGAAGTTATCCTTATCTTAAATACAAGATACTGGATTTTTAGAGCTAACAGTTTTTTAGATATGCCCCGCATACTTAATACACGTTATATAGAGAGCAGATTGTAATTAAAAGAAAAGATACAAATCTAGAAGCTATCGTTATCTTATATACAAGACACTGGACATTTTAGAGTTCTCTGTGTTTTTAGCTATGCCTAGCAGACTTAATACACGTTATATAGAGAGCAGAGTGCAATCAAAAGAAAAGATACAAAACTAGAAGCTATTATTATCTTAAATACAATATACTGGTTTTTTTATATAACAGTTTTTTAACTATGTCCCGCAGAATTAATACACGTGATATAGAGAGCAGAGTGCAATCTAAAGAAAAGATACAATTCTAGAAGCTATCACTATCTTAAATACAAGATACTGGATAATTTAGTTCTAACATTTTTATAGTTATGCCCCGCAGACTTAACAAACGTTATATAGAGAGTAGATTGCAATCAAAAGAAGAGATACAAAACTGGAAGTTATCATTATCTTAAATACAAGATACTGGACTCTTTAGAGGTAACGGTTTTTTAACTATGCCGTACAGACTTAATATAAGTTATACAGAAAGCATATTGCAATGAAAAGAAAAGACATAAAACTAGAAACAATCTTTATCTTAAATAAAAGATACAGGACATTTTAGTGCTAACAGGATTTTAGCTACGCCCCACAGACTTAATATACATTTTATAGAACATATTGCAATCAAAGAAAAGATACAAAACTAAAAGCTATCCTTATCTTAAATACAAGATACTGGAATTTTTAGAGCTAACCGTTTTTTAGATATGCCCGCAGACTTAATACAAGTTATATAGAGAGCAGATTGCAATTAAAAGAAAAGATACAAAACTAGAAGCTATCGTTATCTATACACAATATACTGTCTCTGTATAGCTTACAGTTTTTTAACTATGCCCCGCAGACTTAATACACGTTATATAGAGAGCTGATTGTAATTAAAAGAAAAGATACAAATCTAGAAGCTATTGTTATCTTAAATACAAGATGCTTGAGATGTTAGAGCTAGCTGTTTTTCAGCTATGCCCCACAGACTTAATATACGTTATATAGAGAGCAGATTGCAATCCAAAGAAAAGATAGAAATCTAGAAGCTATCGTTATCTTATATACAATATACTGGTCATTTTAGAGCTAGCTGTTTTTCAGCTATGCACCACAGACTTAATATACGTTATATAGAAAGCAGAGTGCGATCTAAAGAAAAGATACAATACTACAAGCTATTGTTATCTTAAATACAAGATACTGGACATTTTAGAGCTAACATTGTTGTAGCTATGCCCCTCAGACTTAACAACCGTTATATAGAGAGTAGATTGCAATCAAAAGAAGAGATACAAAACTAGAAGTTATCATTATCTTAAATAAAAGATACAGGACATTTTAGAGGTAACAGTTTTTTAACTATGCCGTACAGACTTAATATAAGTTATATAGAAAGCAGATTGCAATGAAAAGGAATGACACAAAACTAGAAGCTATCTTTATCTTAAATAAAAGATACAGGACATTTTAGAGCTAACAGTTTTTTAGCTACGTTCCACAGACTTAATATGCATTACATAGAGAGCAGATTGCAATCAAAGAAAAGATACAAAACTAGAAACTATCCTTATCTTAAATACAAGATGCTGGACATTTTAGAGCTAACAGTTTTTTAGCTATGATCCGCAGACATAAAATACATTATATAGAGAGCAGATTGCAATCTAAAGAAAAGATACAGAACTAGAAGCTATCATTATCTTAAATACAATATGCTGGTCATTTTAGAGCTAGCAGTTTTTTAGATATGCCCTGCAGTCTTAATACACGTTATATAGAGAGCAGATTGTAATTAAAAGAAAAGATACAAATCTAGAAGCTATCGTTATCTTATATACAAGAGACTGGACAGTTTAATGCTGTCTGTCTTTTTAGCTATGCCTCGCAGACTTAATACACGTTATATAGAGAGCACAGTGCAATCAAAAGAAAAGATACAAAACTAGAAGCTATCATTATCTTAAATACAATATACTGGTCTTTCTATAGCTTACAGTTTTTTTAACTATGCCCCGCAGACTTAATACACGTTATATAGAGAGCAGATTGCAATTAAAAGAAAAGATACAAAACTAGAAGTTATCATTATGTTAAATACAAGATGCTGGAGATGTTAGAGCTAGTTTAGCTATGCCCCACAGACTTAATACCCGTTATATAGAGAGCAGATTGCAATTAAAAGAAAAGATACAAATCTAGAAGCTATTGTTATCTTAAATACAAGATACTGGACATTTTAGAGCTGTCTGTTTTTTAGATATGCCCGCAGACTTAATACAAGTTATATAGAGAGCAGATTGTAATTAAAAGAAAAGATACAAATCTAGAAGCTATTGTTATCTTAAATACAAGTTACTGGACATTTTAGAGCTAACATTGTTGTAGCTATGCCCCTCAGACTTAACAACCGTTATATAGAGAGTAGATTGCAATCAAAAGAAGAGATACAAAACTAGAAGTTATCATTATCTTAAAAAAAGATACAAGACATTTTAGAGCTAACAGTTTTTTAGCTATGTCCCACAGACTTAATATAAGTTATGTAGAGAGCAGATTGCAATGAAAAGAAAAGACATAAAACTAGAAACAATCTTTATCTTAAATAAAAGATAGAGGACATTTTAGTGCTAACAGGATTTTAGCTACGCCCCACAGACTTAATATACATTATATAGAGAGCAGATTGCAATCAAAGAAAAGATACAGAACTAGAAGCTATCATTATCTTAAATACAATATGCTGGTCATTTTAGAGCTAGCAGTTTTTTAGCTATGGCCCGCAGACTTAATGCACGTTATATAGAGTTCAGATTGCAATCAAAATAAAGATAGAAAAGTAGAAGCTATCATTATCTTAAATATAAGATACTCGACACTTTAGAGGTAAAAGTTTTTTAGCTATGCCACACAGACTTCATATACGTTTTATAGAGAGCAGATTGCAATCAAAAGAAAAGATACAAAACTAGAAGGTGTACTCGAAGCAGAAATTAATTTTATTATGAATTAGATACAGGATTATAATTTATGCTTTTTTCGTTTGGTGTAAGTGTTTTAGGTTCTTTTTATTTAAAGTATAGTCATATAAAAAATTAAATATTTTTTTTATAAAGTAAGAACCCTATCTACTATATAGAAAATTTTTATTTTTAATATAGCAGAATTTTATATTGAATCATTCATAGGCTTATAAATTTGGTGTACATATTATATATTTTTTATTTAATATATGGTTACATAAAAATTAAATATTTTTTTAATAAAGTTAGAGCCATATCTAGGATATAAAAATTTTTACTTGAAACAGAAAAAATTTTTTTGTTGAATTAGATATAGGATTGTAATTTCTCATTTTTTCATTTGGTGTACATATTTTATGTTTTTTATTAAAAGTATAGTCACATAAGAAATTAAATATTTTTTATAAAGTTAGAACTGTATATAGGATATAGAAAATTTTAATTCTAAACAGAGGAGAATTTTATATTGAATCAGATATAGTCTTAAATTTATGTGTTTTTTTTATTTGGTGTACTTATTTTATGTTTTTTATTAAATGTATAGTCACATAAAAAATTAAATATTTTTTATAAAGTTAGAACCATATCTAGGATAACGATAATTTTTACTCGAAATTAAAAAGAATTTTATGTTGAATCAGATATAGGATTATAATTTATCCTTTTTTCATTTGGTGTACATGTTTTATGTTTTTTATTAAAAGTATAATCACATAAGAAATTAAATATCATTTTATAAAGTTAAAACTATATTTATAATATAGAAAATTTGTATTCTAAACAAATCAGAATTTTATATTGAATTAGATATAGGCTTAAATTTCTCTTTTTTTCTATTTTAGGTACTTATTTTATATTTTTTATTAAACTTATTGCCTTATAAAAAATGAAGTATTTTTCATAAAGTTAGAACTATATCTAGGATATAGAAAATTTTTATTCTAAACAGAGCAGAATCCTTTATTGAATCTGATACAGAATTATAATATCTCGTTTTTTTATTCGGTGTACATATTTTATGTTTCTTCTAGACGTATATTCACATATAGAAATTAAATATATTTCATAAAGTTCGAACAATATTTAGGATAAAAGCAAATGTTCATTCTAAACAGAGCAGAAATTTATATTGAATATGAAAAAGGCTGTTAATTTCATTTTTTATTTGGGGTAGATATTTTATAATTTTTATTAAATGTATAGTCCCATAGAAAGTAAAATATATTTTATAAAGTAAGAAACATATATAGGATATAGAAAGTTTATATTTTAAACAGAGTAGAATTTTATATTAAATCAGATAGAAGATAATTATAATTTCTTATTTATTCATTTTTTATTTCATGCACATATTTTATGTTTTTTATTAAATATATAGTCGGATAAAAATGAAATATTTTTTTTTATAAAGTTAGAATCATATCTAGGATAACGATAATTTTTACTCAAAATTAAAAAGAATTTTATGTTGAATAAGCTATAGGATTATACTTTCTCCATTTTTTCATTTGGTGTACTTATTTTATGTTTTCTATTAAATGTACTATCACATAAGAAATTAAATATTTTTTTATGTAGTTAGAACAATAGTTAGGATATAGAAAATTTTTATTTTAAACAGAGCAAAGTTTTATATTAAATCAGAAATTGGCTTATAAATTTGGAGTACACATTTTATGTTTTTTATTAAATATATGGTTACATAAAAAATTAAATATTTCTTGTAAAGTTAATAAAACTATATCTAGGATATAGAAAATTTTTACTCGAAACAAAAAATAATTTTATGTTGAATCAGATATAGCATTATAATTTTTCCTTTTTTCATTTGGTGTACGTGTTTTATGTTTTTTATTAAATGTATTGTCACATAAGAAATTAAATATTTTTTTATAAAGTTAAAATATTTAGGATATAGAAAATTTTTATTTTAAACAGAGCAGAGTTTTATATAAAATCAGAAATAGGCTTATAAATCTGGAGTACACATTTTACGTTTTTTATTAAATATATGGTCACATAAAAAATAAATATTTTATGTAAAGTTAAAACTAATCTAAGACATAGAAAATTTTTACTCGAAACAGAAAAGAATTTTATGTCGAATCAGGTATAGGAATATAATGTCTCCCTTTTTCATTTGGTGTACTTATTTTATGCTTTTTTATTAAATATATAGTCATATAAAATTAAATATTTTTTTATAAATTTAGAACCATATCTAGGATATAGATAACTTTTACTTGAAATTAAACAGAATGTTATGTTGAGTCAGATATAGGATTATAATTTCTCCTTTTTTTCATTTCGTGTACTTATTTTATTTTAAACAGAGTAGAGTTTTATATTAAATCAGAAATATTCTTAAAAATTTGGTGTACACAATTTATGTTTTTTATTAAATATATAGTTACATAAAAAATTACATATTTTAGTTAAAGTTAAAACTATAACTAGTATATAGAAAATTTTTACTCGAAACAGAAAATAATTTTACATTTAATCAAATATAGGATTATAATTTCCTCTTTTTTATTTCGTGTACTTACTTTATGATTTTTATTAAATGCATAGTCACATAAAAAATATTTTTTATAAAGTTAGAACCATATCTAGCATATCGATAGTTTTTACTCGAAATTAAAAAGAATTTTATGTTGAATCAGATATAGGATTATAATTTCTCCTTACTTCATTTGGTGTACATATTTTAAGTTTTTTATTAAATGTATTGTCACATTAGAAATTAAATATTTTTTTATGAAGTTAGAAGTATATTAAGGATAAATAAAATTTTTATTTTAAACAGATCGTATTTTAAAATAAAAATTTTCAGTATCCTTAATTAAATTAGTTTTATATTAAATCAGAAATAGGCTTATAAATTTGGTTTACACATTTTATGTTTTTTATTAAATATATAGTCATATAAAAATTACACATTTTTTTAATGTCAAAACTATATCTAGGATAAAGAAAATTTTTACTCGAAACAGAAAATAATTTTATGTTGAATCAGATATAGGATTATAATTTCCCTTTTTTCATTTGGTGTACGTGTTTTATGTTTTTTATTAAATGTATAATCACATAAGGAATTAAACTTTTTGTTATAAAGTTAAAATATTTAGGATGTTGTGAATTTTTATTTTTAACAGAGCAGAGTTTTATATTAAATCAGAAATAGGCTTATAAATCTGGAGTACACATTTTATGTTTTTTATTAAATGTATAGTCAGATAAAAATTATATATTTTTTTTATAAAGATAGAAGTATATCTAGGATGTAGAAAATTTTTACTCGAAATTAAAAAGAATTTTGTGTTGATTTAAATATAGGATTATAATTTCTCATTGTTTCATTTGTTGTACGTGTTTTATGTTTTTTATTAAATGTATAGTCCCATAAAGAATTAAATATTTTTTTATAAAGTTAAAATATTTAGGATGTAGAAAATGTTTATTTTAAACAGAGCAGAGTTTTATATTAAATCAGAAATAGGCTTATAAATTTGGAGTACATATGTTATGCTTTTTATTAAATATATGTTCACATAAAAATTAAATATTTTTTTGAAAATTAAAACTGTATCTAGGATAAAGAAAATTTTTACTCGAAGCAGAAAATAATTTTATGTTGAATCATATATAGGATTATAGTTTCTCTTTTTTCATTTGATGTACGTGTTTTATGTTTTTTTATTAAATGTATAGTCACGTATTAAATTAAACATTTAATTATAAAGCTAAAATATTTAGGATCTTGAAAAATTTTATTTTAAACAGAGCAGAGTTTTATATTAAATCAAAAATAGGCTTATAAATTTGGAGTACACATTTTACGTTTTTTATTAAATGTATAGTCAGATAAAAAACTATATATTTTTTTTATAAAGATAGAAGTATACCTAGGATGTAGAATATTTTTACTCGAAACAGAAAATAATTTTATGTCGAATCTTGTATAGGAATATAATGTCTCCTCTTTTCATTTGGTGTACGTGTTTTATGTGTTTTATTAAATGTATAGTCACATAAGAAATTAAATATTTTTTATGAAGTTAATATATTTATTATGTAGAAAATTTATATTTTAAACAGAGCAGAGTTTTATATTAAATCAGAAATAGGCTTATAAATTTGGAGTACACATTTTAAGTTTTTTATTAAATATATGGTCACATAAAAATTAAATATTTTTTGTAAAGTTAAAACTATATCTAGGATATAGAAAATTTTTACTCGAAACAGTAAATAATTTTATGTTGAATCAGATATAGGATTATAATTTCTCCTTTTTTCATTTGGTGTACGTGTTTTATGTTTTTTATTAAATGTATAGTCACATAAGAAATTAAACATTTTTTTTATAAAGTTAAATTATTTAAGATGTAAAAACTTTTTATTTTAAACAGAACAGAGTTTTATATTAAATCAGAAATAGCCTTGTAGAGTACATATTTTATGTTTTTTATTAAATATATTGTCACATAAAAATTAAGTATTCTTTATAAACTTAGAACCTTATCTAGGATGTAGAAAATTATTATTCGAATCAGAAAAGAATTTTATGTCGAATTAGGTATAAGAATATAATTTCTCCTTTTTTCATTTGGTGTACATGTTTTATGCTCTTTATTAAATGTATGGTCACATAAAAAATTAAATATTTTTTATAATGATAGAAGTATATCTAGGATGTAGAAAATTTTTACTCGAAACGGAAAATAATTTTATGTCGAATCAGGTATAGAAATATAATTTCTCTGTTTTTTATTTGGTGCACATATTTATGTTTTTTATTATATATATAGTCACCTAAAAATTAAGTATTTTTTTTATAAATTTAGAACTATATCTAGGATATAGATAATTTTTTCTCGAAATTAAAAAGAATTTTATTTTGAATCAGGTATATGATTATAATTTCTCCTTTTTTAATTTGGTGTACTTATTTTATGTTTTTTATTAAACGCATAGTGACATAAAAAATTAAATATTTTTTATAAAGTTAGAACTATATCTAGGATATAGAAAATGTTTATTCTAAACAGAGTAGAATTTTATATTGAATCAGGTATAGGCTAATAAATTTTGTGTACATATTTTATGTTTTTTATTAAATGTATATTCACATATAAAATTAAATATTTTTTATAAAGTTAGAATCATATCTAGGATAACGATAATTTTTACTCGAAATTAAAATGTATTTTATGTTGAATCAGATATAGGATTATAATTTCTCCTTTTTTCATTTGGTGTACATTTTTTATGTTTTTTATTAAAAGTATAATCACATAAGAAATTAAATATCATTTTATAAAGTTAAAACTATATTTATAATATAGAAAATTTGTATTCTAAACAAATCAGAATTTTATATTGAATTAGATATAGGCTTAAATTTTTCTATTTTAGGTACTTATTTTATATTTTTTATTAAACTTGTTGCCTTATAAAATATGAAATATTTTTCATAAAGTTAGAACTATATCTATGATATAGAAAATTTTTATTCTAAACAGAGCAGAATCCTTTATTGAATCTGATACAAGATTATAATATCTCGTTTTTTTTTATTCGGTGTACATATTTTATGTTTCTACTAGACGTATATTCACACATGGAAATTAAATATATTTCATAAAGTTAGAACAATATTTAGGATAAAAGCAAATGTTTATTCTAAGCAGAGCAGAAATTTATATTGAATCTGACATAGGCTGTTAATTTCGGTCTTTTTTTATTCGGTGTACATATTTTATGATTTTTATTAAATGTTTAATCACATAGAAAATTAAATATATTTATAAAGTTAGAACCAAATCTAGGATATAGAAAATTTATATTTTAGACAGAGTAGAATTTTATATTAAATCAGATAGAAGTTAATTATAATTTCTTATTTATTCCTTTTTTATTTCATGCACATATTTTATATTTTTTATTAAATATATAGTCGGATAAAAATCAAATATTTTTTTTATAAAGTTAGAACTATATCTAGGATAACGATAATTTTTACTGGAAGTTAAAAAGAATTTTATGTTGAATAAGATACAGGATTATTTCTTCTCCATTTTTTCATTTGTTGTACTTATTTTATGTTTTCTATTAAATGTACTATCACATAAGAAATTAAATATTTTTTTATGTAGTTAGAACAATAGTTAGGATATAGAAAATTTTTATTTTAAACAGAGCAAAGAAGTATATTAAATCAAAAATAGGCTTATAAATTTGGTGTACATATTTTACGTTTTTTATTAAATGTATATTCACATAAAAAATTAAATATTTATTTAAAGTTAAAACTATATCTAGGATATAGAAATTTTTTACTCGAAACAGAAAATAATTTTATGTTGAATCAGATATAGGATTATAATTTCTCCTTTTTTCATTTGGTGCACATGTTTTATGTTTTATACTAAATGTATAGTCACATAAAAAATTAAATATTTTTTATAAAGTTAGAACCATGTCTAGGATAACGATAATTTTTACTCGAAATTAAAAATAATTTTATGTTGAATGAAATATAGGATTATAATTTTTCCTTATTTCATTTGGTGTACGTGTTTTATGTTTTTTTATTAACTGTATTGTCACATAAGAAATTAAATATTTTTTATGAAGTTAGAAGTATATTAAGGATACAGAAAATTTTTATTTTAAACAGATCCTATTTTAAAATAAAATTTTTTTATATCCTTAATTAAATTACTTTTATATTAAATCAGACGAGCTACACTCGTCATGCGACTAAACTTAATGTTAAATATGATAATTAATTTAGTTTATAATTTCTAGTATACTGAATTTAGCAAGACTTTTGTTACTTGTGGAAATACCAGGTCACTATTACATATTGTTTATTTAGAATTTCTTGGTACAAGTCACTGCCAAATTGATGAGTCAGAATAAAAGAAAACCTACTAAGAAATGCCGTGTGTGTTACAAGAATCAAATTAGAAGTGAGACTCCCTGGCGGTGTAAACAATTCAGTATTCCTTTGCACTTTGTTTTGAAAAGTACCACTAGCTTGAAGACTATTAACTGTATACCTTATTAATGTTTTGCTCTGATATTTTCTTAATTTTACTGTTTCTGATATTATTTAACACTATGTAAAAAGTGGATTTTAATTAAGAATATGTAAGAATTGTAAAATGAAACAAGTTTTTTTAAATAAAAAATAAATGGTTACTTCACGCACAGTTTTTCATTATTAAATTGTACCGGAAGGGGTTAAACTAGTAAGAAATGTGAGACCAAGGGAAAGAATTAACTACATAATAAATGCAACCTTAACAAATGCCGGGCGATACCTGTTGCATGTGAAAATGTTTTTATCTGCATCTGTATTCTACCATCTCTCCAACATCTGTTAGAACAGGTTTGGCAGAAGCAAAAATATCCTGAAACGTTTTCCTGTCTCGGAAAAACTGCTATCTGTTTATAGACCTGACTATTGCAAATGACCGAAAACCATGTGGGATTAACAAAATGACAGCCGCCTTCGCCAGCACATGATATCCGTGCTTCAGTTTAATTACGGAGTAAGGCAGAATCGATCCTTCTGTACCGTTCAATATGTGTTCATTTCCTGGCATGGTTTTTTTTTGCCTTTCCTTCCTGCAGCCTTTCCAGATTAGCATATCCTGATCATCTGATTTTCCTGAAAACAACCATTGTAACAATACCGGAAAAACATTTTCGCACATACGGGCAATTCGGACTTCCAACGGGAAAACCCGTAAAGCAGCGCCGCCCTGGCGGCAGAACACGAAAGCTCTCATTCCGTGAGGTATACCACAAAAAACTGTTCTTTCCAAGATTTTCTCTGCAATCCTGGCTCTCATATCTTTTTGTATTTCAAATAAAAAACGATATAGCACAAAAAAGGGTTATGTAATGGAATATTGCATGAAGTAAGGAGTTAACCGCCGGTTAGTTTGGGCAAACGATTATCCCTTTTCGAACGCGTTTTAATTCTAAAAAGCCGGACTGAAACACCCTTTCTCCACCCTCTCTCTCTCTTTTCTCTCTGTTTTGATCGATATTCGGTGCATTTCGGATGCTTTCGGGAATCGCATGGAATTCTTTGCACGCACGCACGCACCGCCTTCGGAGAGACTGTCATGGCGGACGGGAGACCCGTGGCGCTGTCTTCGGAAA
>CM063507.1:68884327-68894327 GCA_032207245.1 Pardosa pseudoannulata | reverse complement strand
AAAGAAGCAAGCTTTACGTACATAGTAATATTCGAAGATGTAATATTTACTACTAGGTTAAAGAATATAAATACATACAAACTACATTCTACAAGTGAATAGACTTGTAAAATAAATTTTGTTAATATATTTTGAAGATATTAATTAATAAAAATTTATAGATCATTAATGTATAATGACTAATAATTTGTAAGCAAAAAATATTAAGTTGTCAAAAAGATTTACATTACTTTTTCTTAATCTTATACCATTGCGTTATGGTAGTTTTTGTTTTACTTGTAAAGTATTTTACTTTGTAGTGATATTTTATAAGCAAAAAGGCAAACTTTACGTACCTAGTAATATTCAAAGATGTAATGTTTACTACTCGGTTAAAGAATATAAATGCGTACAAATTACGTTCTACAAGTGAATAAACTTATAAAATAAATTTTGTTAATATAGTTAAAAGATATTAATTAATAAAAATTTATGGACCATAAGTTGCTGCTTTTAGTGTATAAGGATTAATAATTTGTAAGCAAAATATATTAAGTTGTCAAAAATGTCTACCTTACTTTTTCTTAATCTTATATCAATCACTGTGTTATTGTAGTTTCTATTTTACCTGTAAAACATTTTAGTTTGCAGCGATATTTTATAAGCAAAGAAGCAAACTTTACGTACCTAGTAATATTCAAAGATGTAATATTTACTACTCGGTTAAAGAGTATAAATATATATAAATTACGTTCTACATGTGAATAAACTTATAGGAAAAAGTTTGTTTACATAGTTTCAAGCCATTAATTGATAGAAATTTATAGATCATAAGTTATTTCTTTTAATGTATAATAACTAATAATCTATAAGCAAAAATATTAAGTTGTCAAGATATTTTATTTCTTAATATAAATATTATAACACTGGGCTGTTTTTTTTCTATCTTACCTGTAAAACGTTTTACTCTGCATTGATATTCTATAAGCAAAGAAGGAAACTGTACGTGCCTATTTATATTCAAAGACGTACTATTTACTACTCTGTTATAGTCGATTAGACCAGTTGTCCAGTACCCTCCTCACCCATTAGCGTCTCTCTTTGTCTAAAAAACACCTTTACTGGAAAAAAACTGGTGCTTTTTCTGACGGCGGTCATTTTGACCCTTTGTGGCCGTTCTAGGTATACAACGTTTTTTAAAAAAACTAACGAACATATTTGAATGAAAATTTTTTGGCGTATTATCAATGAATATTTAGGAAAAGTCAAAAATTATCGCAGCAATATGTGAAAACAAACGAGAGATTAAAATGAATTTGAGGTCAAAATGACCGCCTTGGCGTATTCTATAGCTACGTAATAATTTCATAATTCCTTGGATAACCCAGGATATTTTTTATACAATAGGGCAATGTCCAGGGATAATAGCATTAGCTTCGCTTTCCATGTACTGAGTTCTTCCAACTTAAATCTCAATTTAATAGAGAATCAATAGCATTTTGTAGTAGAGTATTTTTAGATTCCTTTAACTGCTATGTATAAAAAAAGTCGTAGTAATATTTTGCTGTTCATGAGTAAAATAATAAAAAGCTTAGAGTTTGTAAAATTTCTTTTATCTGGTAGATAATATTTTGATACTTTTTGAATCCACTCTTACTTCATTGTACGGAGTAAAGAAAGAAGAAAATTGTAAGCAATTTCAATGGAGATAATTCAGCGGTGATACACATTATGAATATACCTAAATCTAAGTTAACTAGTTGCAGTGTTACGTACAGTTTGTTAAAAAACTTATCGAACCATAGAGTAAATTTAAAAAGTGCAATTTTTTTAAATATATATATTTATATATATATATATATATTTATATATCTATATATATATATTTATATATATATATATATATATATTATATATATGACATAATAGGTGTACAAGGAGTAGTGTTTATGAAGAAGATTTTTTAATGGGATAAATTATTCAATACACTTTTAAGTATATCTTTTACACATTTTTGTTATACTGTAAAGTATAGTCTGCAAAAAACTGATTAAATCATAGAGTTAATTTAAAAACAATTTTTTTGGTTTGATAGAAATTTTCCATATTAAATGTAATTAATGTAAGTTTAAAAATTGTATTTATACAGTAGTTTGGTCATACAGTAATAAATAGTCTGCCAAAAATTTACTAAATCATCAAGTTAATTTAAAAATTATTTTTTTTTAAAATTAGAGAATTTTTTTATATAAAATGTAATTGATGTAAATTTAAAAATTGTAGCTATACAGTAGCTTAGTCATATAGTAATATATAGTCTGCCAAAAAATTACTAAATAATCATTAACTTAAAAAACTATTACTTTAATTAGAAAAATTTTTCATATTAAATGTAATTAATGTAAGTTTAAAAATGGTAGTTATACAGTAGTTTGGTCATACAGTAATAAATAGTCTGCCAAAAATTTACTAAATCATCAAGTTAATTTAAAAAAAATTATTTTTTTTTTTAAATTAGAGAATATTTTTTATATAAAATGCAATTAATGTAAATTTAAAAATTGTAGTTATACAGTAGTTTAGTCATATAGTAATATATAGTCTGCCAAAAAATTACTAAATCATCAAGTTAATTTAAAAAACTATTTTTTAATTAGAGAAATTTTTTATTAAATGTAATTAATGTAAGTTTAAAAATGTTACTTATACAGTAGTTTAGTCATACAGTAGTAATAAATAGTCTGCCAAAAATTTACTAAATCATCAAGTTAATTTAAAATTTATTTTTTTTAATTAGAGAATTTTTTTATATAAAATGTAATTAATGTAAATTTAAAAATTGTAGCTTATACAGTAGTTTAGTTTATAGTATATATAGTATACCAAAAAATTACTAAATCATCAAGTTAATTTAAAAAATTATTATTTTAATTAGAAATTTTCCATATTAAATGTAATTAATGTAAGTTTAAAAATTGTATTTATACAGTAGTTTGGTCATACAGTAATAAATAGTCTGCCAAAAATTTACTAAATCATCAAGTTAATTTAAAAACTATTTTTTTTAAATTAGAGAATTTTTTTATATAAAATGTAATTAATGTAAATTTAAAAATTGTAGCTATACAGTAGTTTAGTCATATAGTAATATATAGTCTGCCAAAAAATTACTAAATAATCATTAACTTAAAAAACTATTACTTTAATTAGAAAAATTTTTCATATTAAATGTAATTAATGTAAGTTTAAAAATGGTAGTTATACAGTAGTTTAGTCATACAGTAACTTATAGATTTCCAAAAAATTACTAAATCATCAAGTTAATTTAAAAATTATTTTTTTTTATTAGAGAAATTTTTTATATAAAATGTAATTAATGTAAATTTAAAAATTGTAGTTATACAGTAGTTTAGTCATACAGTAATATATAGTCTGCCAAAAAATTACTAAATCATCAAGTTAATTTAAAAACTATTTTTTTAAATGAGAGAAATTTTTCCTGTTAAATGTAACAATGTAAATTTAAAAATTGTAGTTATACGGGGCTTTGATAATGCAGTAATAAATAGTCTGCCAAAAAATTACTAAATCATCAAATTAATTTAAATTTTTTCTTTTAAAATTAGAGAAAGTTTTCATATAAAATGTAATGAATGTAAATTTACAAATTGTAGTTATACAGTAATCTAGTCATGCAGAAATTACAGTCTACCAAAAAATTACTAAATAATCAACTTAATTTAAAAACTACTTTTTTAATTAGAGAAATTTTTCATGTTAAATGTAATTAATGTAAATTAAAAATTTGTAGTTATACAGTAGTTAAATCATACAATAATAAATAGTCTGCCAAAAAATTACTAAATCATCAAGTTAATTTAGAAATTATTTTTTTTAAATTAGGGAAATTTTTCACATTAAATGTTATTAATGTAAATTTAAAAATTGTAGTTATACAGTAGTTTAGTCATACAGTAACGTATAGACTGCCAAAATATTAATAAATCATCAAGTTAAATTGAAAACTATTTTTTTTTAAATTAGAGAAATTTTTCACATTAAATGTAATAATGTAAATTTAAAAATTGTAGTTAGACAGTAGTTTAGTCATACAGTTACGTATAATCTGCCAAGAAATTACTAAATCAAGTTAATTTAAAAACTATTTTTTTTTAAATTAGAGAAATTTTTCATATTAAATGTAACTAATGTAAATTTAAAAACTATAGTTATACAGTACTTTTGTCATACAGTAATATATAGTCTGCCAAAAATTACTAAATTATCCTGTTAATATAAAAATTATTATTTTAAATTAGAGAAATTTTTCATATTAAATGTAACTAATGTAAATTTAAAAATTATAGTTATACAGTACTTTAGTCATACAGTAATATATAGTCTGCCAAAATATTACTAAATCATCAAGTTAATTTTAAAACTAATTTTTTAAATTAGAGAAATTTTTCATATTAAATGTAATGTAAATTTAAAAATTGTAGTTATACAGAAGTTTAGTTATACAGTAACGTATAGTCTGCCAAAAACTCATATAAATCATAGAATTAATTTAAAAACTATTTTTTTAAATTAGAGAAATTTTTCATATTAGATATAATTAATGTAAATTTAAAAATTGTAGTTATAATGTAGTTTAGTCATACAGCAACGTACAGTCTACCAAAAAATTATTAAATCATCGAGTTAATTTAAAAAACTATTATTTTAATTAGAGAAATTGTTCATATTAAATGTAATTAATGTAAATTTAAAAATGGTAGCTATACAGGTGTTTAGTCGTACAGTAACATATAGACTGCCAAAAAATTACTAAATCATCAAGTTAATTTAAAAACTATTTTTTTTTTAAATTAGAGAATTTTTTTATATAAAATGTAATTAATGTAAATTTAAAAATTGTAGTTATACAGTAGTTTAGTCATACAGTAACTTATAGATTTCCAAAAAATTACTAAATCATCAAGTTAATTTAAAAATTATTTTTTTTTATTAGAGAAATTTTTTATATAAAATGTAATTAATGTAAATTTAAAAATTGTAGTTATACAGTAGTTTAGTCATACAGTAATATATAGTCTGCCAAAAAATTACTAAATCATCAAGTTAATTTAAAAACTATTTTTTTTTTAAATTAGAGAATTTTTTTATATAAAATGTAATTAATGTAAATTTAAAAATTGTAGCTATACAGTAGTTTAGTCATACAGTAATATATAGTCTGCCAAAAATATTACTAAATCATCAAGTTAATTTTAAAACTAATTTTTTAAATTAGAGAAATTTTTCATATTAAATGTAATGTAAATTTAAAAATTGTAGTTATACAGAAGTTTAGTTATACAGTAACGTATAGTCTGCCAAAAACTCATATAAATCATAGAATTAATTTAAAAACTATTTTTTTAAATTAGAGAAATTTTTCATATTAGATATAATTAATGTAAATTTAAAAATTGTAGTTATAATGTAGTTTAGTCATACAGCAACGTACAGTCTACCAAAAAATTATTAAATCATCGAGTTAATTTAAAAAACTATTATTTTAATTAGAGAAATTGTTCATATTAAATGTAATTAATGTAAATTTAAAAATGGTAGCTATACAGGTGTTTAGTCGTACAGTAACATATAGACTGCCAAAAAATTACTAAATCATCAAGTTAATTTAAAATTTTTTTTTAAATTAGATAAATTTTTCACATTAAATGTTATTAAAATATATTTAAAAATTGTAGTTATACAGTAGTTTAGTCATACAGTTAACGTATAGTCTGCCAAAAAATTACTAAATCATAGAGTTAATTTAAAAATTATTTTTTTTATATTAGAGAAATTTTTACATAAAATGTAATTAATGTAAATTTAAAAATTATAGTTATATAGTAGTTTAGTCATACAGTAAAATATAGTCTGCCAAAAAATTACTAAATCATCAAGTTAATTTAAAAACTAATTTTTTAAATTAAAGAAATTTTTCACATTAAATGTTATTAATATAAATTTAAAAATTGTTGTTATACAGTAGTTTTGTCATACAGTAACGTATAGACTGCAAAAAAATTACTAAATAATCGGCATTATTTAAAAACTATTTTTTAAATAAGAGAGATTTTTCATATTAAATGTAATTAAGGTAAATTTAAAAATTGTAGTTATACAGTAGTTTAGTCATACAATAACGTATAGACTGCCAACAAATTACTAAATCATCAAGTTAATTCAAAAACTATTTTTTTTAATTAGAGAAATTTTTCACATTAAATGCTATTAATGTAAATTTAAAAATTGTAGTTATACGGTAGTTTAGTCCTACAGTAACGTATAGTCTGCCAAAAAATTACTAAATCATAGAGTTAATTTAAAAACTATTTTTTTAAATGAGAGAAATTTTTCATAATAAATGTAAGTAATGTAAATTTAAAAATTGTAGTCATACAGTAGTTTAGTCATACAGTAATACAGTTTTTCATATAATTACTCATATTTTGTGTTACCCATTTAGAAAAGAATTACTTTACAAATCGGGATGAAGCTAAGTTAAAAATTTATATTATCTTCTTTCACAAAATATAGCTTTTTATATTTTCATACTTATGCTTACGTTATTACTCAATTTTTTGTAACCCATTTACAGATGAATCCTTTTACGAATCGGAATGTAACTTAATGAAAAATTTATATTATTATTATTCTTTTACTAGGTATAACTTTTGTATGTTTACATATTCATGCTTACATTATTACTCAAATTTTGTGTAAAATCTTATATTTACATAATAGTATGAAAACTTACCCTAACTATTACTGTGACATTATGTGTAATTTTACACAGATAAGTCTTTTCATCCCAAAAATAACACAGTAATTTTATTACATTATTTTAACATAAATTTTGTGTTAATTTTTATATTTAAATATTTATGTGAAAAATCACACTAGCAATCGTTTTTACATTATTTACAATTTTACACAATTTACCTTTTCCACTTACAAATAACAAAGTAACTTTAATAGTTTTTTTATATACAATATTTACATCTACATATTTACATAAACATTATTTTTGAATGCAGTGAAATATTATTGTACAAAAGTTAAAATTATCTAAATGTATTTAAAATCTGAATTGTATAAAAGAGTACCTTTAATTTAATATGCTGTAATAATCGTTTTCTTTTTTAATACGTTTTCTTATTATAAGAGCAAACTTTTATGAGGCTACACAAGAAGCTCACAGAGTTCAAATTATCGTAATCTAAAATATTTATTTAATATTTCAGTCTTGTATTAATCTTGTATTCATACTTATTTAGTATTAACACAAGAATGATACCGTACAAGAAACTCACGGAGTTCAAATTATCGTGATCTATAAAACTAAATAATTATTAATACAAGAACTAACTTTTATGAGACCACACAAGAAACTCAAATAGTTGAAATTGTCATGATCTATAAAATTAAATAATTATGAATTCAAGATCAAACATTTATGAGGCCACGAGACCACACAAGAAACTCAAATAGTTGAAATTGTCATGATCTATAAAATTAAATAATTATGAATTCAAGATCAAACATTTATGAGGCCACACAAGAGACTCACGGAGTTCAAATTATCGTAATATATAAAACTAAATAATTATTAATACAAGAACTAACTTTTATGATACCGCACAAGAAACTCAAGGAGTTCAAATTATCGTGATCTATAAAAGTAAATTATTATTAATACAAGAACAAAGTTTTCTGAGGACACAAGAAACTCAAGGAGTTAAAATTATCGTAATCTGTAAAATTAAATAATAATTAATACAAGAGCAAACTTTTATGAGGCCACACAAGAAACTCACGGAGTTCAAATTATCGTGATCTATAAAACTAAATAATTATTAATACAAGAACTAACTTTTATGAGACCACACAAGAAACTCAGGGAGTTCAAATTATCGTGATCTATAAAATCAAATAATTATTAATACAAGAGCAAACTTTTATGAGGCCACACAAGAAACTCAAATAGTTGAAATTGTCATGATCTATAAAATTAAATAATTATGAATTCAAGATCAAACATTTATGAGGCCACACAAGAGACTCACGGAGTTCAAATTATCGTAATATATAAAATTAAATAAGTATTAATACAAGAACTAACTTTTATGAGACCGCACAAGAAATTCAAGGAGTTCAAATTATCGTGATCTATAAAAGTAAATTATTATTAATACAAGAACAAAGTTTTCTGAGGACACAAGAAACTCAAGGAGTTAAAATTATCGTAATCTGTAAAATTAAATAATAATTAATACAAGAGCAAACTTTTATGAGGCCACACAAGAAACTCACGGAGTTCAAATAATCATAATCTAAAATATTAAATAAGTATTCATAAAAGAATTAACTTTTATGAGACCGCACAAGAAACTCACGGAGTTCAAATTATCGTGATCTATAAAACTAAATAATTATTAATACAAGAACTAACTTTTATGAGACCGCACAAGAAACTCACGGAGTTCAAATTATAATAATCTATAAGATTAAATAATTATGAATTCAAGATCAAACTTTTATGAGGCCACACAAGAGACTCACGGAGTTCAAATTATCGTAATCTAAAATATTAAATAAGTATTAATACAAGAACTAACTTTTATGATACCGCACAAGAAATTCAAGGAGTTCAAATTATCGTGATCTATAAAAGTAAATTATTATTAATACAAGAACAAAGTTTTATGAGGACACAAGAAACTCAAGGAGTTAAAATTATCGTAATCTGTAAAATTAAATAATAATTAATACAAGAGCAAACTTTTATGAGGCCACACAAGAAACTCACGGAGTTCAAATAATCATAATCTAAAATATTAAATAAGTATTCATAAAAGAATTAACTTTTATGAGACCGCACAAGAAACTCACGGAGTTCAAATTATCGTGATCTATAAAAGTAAATAATTATTAATACAAGAGCAAACTTTTATGAGGCCACACAAGAAACTCAGGGAGTTCAAATTATCGTGATCTATAAAATCAAATAATTATTAATACAAGAGCAAACTTTTATGAGGCCACACAAGAAACTCATAGAGATAAAATTATCGTAATCTAAAATATTAAATAAGTATTAATACAAGAACTAACTTTTATGATACCGCACAAGAAATTCAAGGAGTTCAAATTATCGTGATCTATAAAAGTAAATTATTATTAATACAAGAACAAAGTTTTCTGAGGACACAAGAAACTCAAGGAGTTAAAATTATCGTAATCTGTAAAATTAAATAATAATTAATACAAGAGCAAACTTTTATGAGGCAACACAAGAAACTCACGGAGTTCAAATAATCATAATCTAAAATATTAAATAAGTATTGATAAAAGAATTAACTTTTATGAGACCGCACAAGAAACTCACGGAGTTCAAATTACCGTGATTTATAAAATTAAATAATTATGAATACAAGAGCAAACATTTATGAGGCCACACAAGAAACTTAAGGATTTCAAACTATCGTAATCTATAAAATTAAATAATAATTTATACAACAGCCAACTTTTATAAGGCAACACAAGAAACTCAAGGATTTCAAATTATCGTAATTTATAAAAAATTTGAAATAAGTAATAACACAAGAGCAAACTTTTATGAGGCCACAAAAGACACTTAAATAATGATTAAAAGGAGAGCTAATATTTTTGAAACCGCACAAGAAAATCCCGCAGTTCAGATTATCGTAATCTAAAAAAATAAATAATTATTAATAAGAGCAAACATTTATGAGGCCACACAAGAAACTTAAAGAGTTCAAATTATCGTAATTTAAAAAATTAAATAATAATTAAAAGAAGAGCTAACATTTTTGAAACGGCACAAGAAAATCCCGCAGTTCAGATTATCGTAATCTAAAAAAATAAATAATTATTAATAAGAGCAAACACTTATGAGGCCACACAAGAAACTCAAGGAGTTCAAATTATCGTAATCTATAAA
>CM063507.1:68874327-68876827 GCA_032207245.1 Pardosa pseudoannulata | reverse complement strand
AGCGAAGTTTCGATCATTTGCATATGAAAGCGCTGACAAAAGCGTAACTTAACAAAGGGCCAACTGCATGTATTTCCTTTAAACACCCCCATCCTCTCTTCAGCTAGCTTCCTTCGGCTTTTGGAATGGAAATCTTGTGTTACATCATTCTGTTTTATTTGGAAAATTTAATGATCCTAAAAGGACTTGTTTTTATCTGGAGACTTTTGTATACATTAGGCAATTATTAAACTAAACATATTCTCGGATGCGTGTTAAATAGAAGTTATTCGAACGCTGCTGCTAAGAATCTATTGAACGCAGGGGTTTTTCATCAACATGAATTGAATTTGCATTTTCTTCCTTAATTTTTATTTCACTAACAATCAAATTGTGTTTTACTGAGATTTTGTTATTATATATAATAAAATAGAAATGCTAATATATACATTTTTAAATCATGTAAACGTATTTGAATCTTAAGCAATCACCTATGCAATAATGCGGAATTTGTTTTATGAAAGCGGTATTTAGACTTTAGGTAACACGGAAAACTTTTCAGTAACAATCAAATTGTATTATCTGCGATTTTGTTATTATATATAAAATAATAGAAATGCAAATATATATATATATATATATATATATATATATATATATATATATATATTTTAAATAACGGGAAGGTACTTGACTCATAATTACTCACCTATACAATAATGCGAAGTTTGTTTTATGAAAGCGGTATACAGACGGTAAACGTTAGGAGACACGGTAAACCTTTCAGTAACAATAAAATTGTGTTTAATAGCGAATTTGTTACTATATAAAATTTATAGAAATACAAATATATATATATATTTTATATATATGTATATTTATATGTATATGTATATCTGTATATATATATATATATATATATATATATATATATATATATATATATAAAACGAAGACTCTTCTTGCTTCTTAAGCACCTGCCTATGCAATAAAACGTCATTTGTTTTATAAAATCGGTAAATAAAGTTAAACTTTAGGTAACACGGTAAACTTTTCAGTAACAATCAAATTATGTTTAACTGCGAATTTGTTATTATATATAAAATAATAGAAATGCAAATGTATATATATATATATATATATATATATATATATTTATATATATATATATATATATATATATATATACATATAAATAAATAACGTGAAAGTACTTGCCTCTTAAGCACTCGTCTATGCAATAATGCGGAATTTGTTTTATGAAAGCGGTGTATAGAGGATAAACTTTAGGTAACACGGTAAACTTTTCAGTAACAATCAAATTGTGTTTAACAGCGAATTTGTAATTTTATATAAAATGATAGAAATACAAATATATATTTTTAAATAACGTGAAGGAACTTGCGTTTTGACCATTCGCCTATGCAATAATGTGGAATATGTTTTATGAAAGCGGTAAATAGAGGGTAAACTTTAAGTAACACGGTAAACTTTTCAGTAAAAATCAAATTGTGTTTAACAACGAATTTGTTATTTGATATAAAATAATAGAAATACAAATATATGTTTTTTAAATAACGGGAAGGTCCTTGCCTCTTAAGCAATCACCTATGCAATAATGTTGAATTTGTTTTATGAAAGCGGTATATAGAGGAAACTTTAAGTAACACGGTAAATTACTTAGTAAAATTAAATTGTGTTTAACTGCTAATATGTTATTATGTATAAAATAATATAAATGCAAATATATATTTTTTTAAATAACGTAAAGTTACTTGCCTCTTAAGCACTCGCTTATGCAATAATGCGTCATTTGTTCTATAAAAGCGGTAAATAGTTTGTAATGTTTGGGTAACACGTTAAACTTATCAGTAAAAGTCAAATTGCGTTTAACTGCGAATTTGTTATTGTATATAAAATAATAGAAATGCAAATATATATATATTTAAATAATGTGAAGGTCCTTGCCTCTTAAGCAATCATCTATGCAATAATGCGGAATTTGTTATTATGAAGGTGGTATGTAGACGGTAAATTTTACTCCCCTAGGAGCTTACAATAAATATGGCGAATCGGTTCAAATATTTGTTGTGAAGTCAGCTTGATGATTTGCTCACATAGTATCCGCAATTTGACGTCTATGTGACGTCACAATAAGGGAAGCGGGGGATTTAGGGGCACCAATCTATCTGTAAAATTCTAATAAGACCATTTTGTGTAAAGAAAATGAATCATGTAGTTGTGTCATCTGCTTAACTGTGCCTAGACAACAGTGTTCTTAGAACGGTGTATTTAGTGACTTAATCACTTGAGGACCAGCACGTAAGTGCTATAGGAGTCGACCGTTGATGTTTAACGCTATCTAGTAATTAAATCTAGTATTTAAAAATTAAAATAAAAGTTCAGCTCTGCTATTACGCATACGCGAAGCTGGTCTCTCAATGTCAACTGGAGATCATCGCGTGGATATGACGCTGGACTGATAAGATTGAAATCGCTGCTTCGCACATACGACACTTTC
>CM063507.1:68856827-68866827 GCA_032207245.1 Pardosa pseudoannulata | reverse complement strand
ATATTTTTTAACATATATAAATTATTTCGTTTTGACACATCACGTTCTATATTTTTTAAAATAAACTAAATAAATATTTAATTTTGTCCTTTGAAGTGGTATATTTTTTAATGTAACACAAACATTATTATTTAATCTTGTTATATCAGTTTTTTAAAAATAACATAAAATTATTTAGTTTTGCCCTTTTAAGTGATATATTTTTAAAAATAACATTAAGAATTATTGAATTTTGTTATTTCAAGTGGTATAGAATGAATCATTTACAAGCTCTGTAATAATACTCAAATTCTAAGAATTATTTAGTTTTTTTTTATTTCAAGTGGTATATGATTTACAATAATATAAAATATTTCTTAGTTTTGGCATATCAAGTAGTATATTTTTTAACATACATAAATTATTTGGTTTTGTCACATAAATACTATATTTTTTAAAATAAAATAAATAAATATTTGATTTTATACTTTGAAGTCGTATATTTTTTAAAGTAAGATAAAAATTATTATTTGGTCTTGCTATATCAATTTTTTAAATATGACATAAAATTATTTTGTTTTGTCCTTTTAAGTGATATATTCTTAAAAATAACATTAAGAATTATGGAATTTTGTTATTTTAAGTGGTATAGAATAAATCATTTACAAACTCTGTAATAATGCTCAAATTCTTAGAATTATTTAGTTTTTTCGTTTCAAGTGGTATAAGATTTAAAATAATATAAAATATTGTTTAGTTTTGTCACATCAAAGGCTATATTTTTTAAAATAAAGTAAATAAATATTTAATTTTGTTCTTTGAGGTAGTATATTTTTAAAATTAACATAAAAATTATTGTTTAGTCTTGTTATATTAATTTTTTAAAAAGAACATAAAATTATTTAGTTTTGCCCTTTTAAGTGATATATTTTTAAAAATAACCTTAAGAATTATAGAATTTTGTTATTTCAAGTGGTATAGAATGAATTATTTACAAGCTCTGTAATAATACTCAAATTCTAAGAAATATTTAGTTTTTCATTTCAAGTGGTATATGATTTACAATAATATAAAATAGTGTTTAGTTTTGGCATATCAAGTGGTATATTTTTTAACATACCATAAATTATTTAGTTTTGTCACATCAATGCTATATTTTTTAAAATAAATTAAATAAATATTTAATTTTGTTCTTCGAGGTGGTATATTTTTTTAAGTAACATAAACATTATTATTTAATCTTGTTATATCAGTTTTTTAAAAATAACATAAAATTATTTAGTTTTGCCCTTTAAAGTGATATATTCTTAAAAATAACATTAAGAATGATGAAATTTTGTTATTTCAAGTGGTATAGAATGAATCATTTACAAGCTCTGTAATAATACTCATATTCAGAGAAATATTTAGTTTTTCATTTCAAGTGGTATATGATTTACAATAATATAAAATAGTGTTTAATTTTGGCATATCAAGTGGTATATTTTTTAACATACATAAATTATTTAGTTTTGTCACATCAATGCTATATTTTTAAAAATAAAATAAATAAATATTTGATATTGTTCTTTGAAGTGGTATATTTTTTAATGTAACATAAACATTTTTATTTAGTCTTGTTGTATCAGTTTTTTAAAAATGACACAAAATTATTTAGTTTTGTACTTTAAAGTGATATATTCTTAAAAATAACATTAAGAATGATGAAATTTTTTTATTTTAAGTGGTATATAATGAATCATTTACAAGCTCTCAATAATACTCAAATAATACTCAAATTCTAAGAATTATTTAGTCTTTTCGTTTCAAGTGGTATATGATTTAAAATAATATAAAATATTGTTTAGTTTTGGTATATCAAGTGGTATATTTTTTAACATATATAAATTATTTCGTTTTGTCACATCACGTTCTATATTTTTTAAAATAAACTAAATAAATATTTAATTTTGTTCTTTGAAGTGGTATATTTTTTAATGTAACACAAACATTATTATTTAATCTTGTTATATCAGTTTTTTAAAAATAACATAAAATTATTTAGTTTTGCCCTTTTAAGTGATATATTTTTAAAAATAACATTAAGAATTATTGAATTGTGTTATTTCAAGTGGTATAGAATGAATCATTTACATGCTCTGTAATAATGCTTAAATTCTAAGAATTATTTACTTTTTTCATTTCAAGTGCTATATGATTTAAAATAATTTAAAATATTGTTTGGTTTTGGCATATCAAGTGGTATATTTTTTAACATACATAAATTGTTTAGTTTTGTCACATCAAAGGCTATATTTTTTAAAATAAAGTAAATATATATTTGATTTTGTCCTTTGTGGTATATTTTTTAAAGTAACATAAAAATTATTATTTAGATTTGTTATATTATTTAAAAAAATAACATAAAATTATTTAGTTTTGTCATTTCAAGTGATATATTTTTAAAGATAACATTAAGAATTATTGAATTTTGTTATTTCAAGTGGTATATGATTTAAAATAATATAAAAAATTATTTACATTTGTCATTTCATGTGATAAATTTTTAAAATAAAAAGAACTATTGAATTTGGTTATTTTAAATGGTATATAATTTAAAATAATATAAAAAATTATTTACATTTGTCATTTAAAGTGGCATATGTTGAAAAATGACATAAAAAATTATTTAGTTTTGTCATTTCAAGCGATAAATTAAAAAAAATATCATAAACTCTCTTTTGGTTTTTTCATTTCAAGTGGTATATATTTTAAAATACGTAAATTGTTTAGTTTTGTCACATCAAGTGCTATATTTTTTAAAATAAAATAAATAAATCTTTGATTTTGTCCTTTGAAGTGGTATATTTTTAAAAATAACATAAAACCTATTATTTAATTTTGTTATATCAACTTATTTAATATAACATAAAAACTATTATTCAGTTTTGTTATATCAACTTTTTAATACAACATAAAATTATTTAGTTTTGTCATTTCAAGTGATATATTTTTAAAAATAACATTATTCATTATTGAATTTTGTTATTTTAAGTGGTATATGATTTAAAATAATATAAAAAATTATTTACATTTGTCATTTGAAGTGGTATATTTTGAAAAATGACATAAAACCTTATTTAGTTTTGTCATTTCAAGCGATATATTTAAAAAAAATATCATAAACGCTTATTTGGTTTTTTCATTTCAAGTGGTATATTTTTTAAAATACGTAAAATGTTTAGTTTTGTAATAGCAAGTGGTATATTTTTAAAAATAAAATAAATAAATATGCAATTTTTTCTTTTAAGTAGTATATTTTTTAAAGTAACATAAAAACTATTATTTAATTTTGTTATATCAACTTTTTTAATATAACATAAAATTATTTAGTTTTGTCATTTCATGTGATATATTTTTAAAAATAGCATTAAGAGTTATTGAATTTTGTTATTTTAAGTCGTATATGATTTAAAATAATATAAAAAATTATTTATATTTGTCATTTAAAGTGGCATATTTTGAAAAATGACATAAAAAATTATTTAGTTTTGTCATTTCAAGCGATATATTTAAAAAAATATCATAAACGCTTATTTGGTTTTTTTCATTTCAAGAGGTATATATTTTAAAATATGTAAATTGTTTAGTTTTGTCATATCAAGTGAAATATTTTTTAAAATAAAATAAATGAATATTTAATTTTGTCCTTTGAAATGGTATATTTTTTAAAGTAACATAAAAACTATTATTTAATTTTGTTATATCAACTCATTTAATATAACATATAATTATTTAGTTTTGTCATTTCAAGTGATATATTTTTAAAAATAACATTAAGAATTATTGAATTTCGTTATTTCAAGTGGTATATGATTTAAAATAATATAAAAAAATTATTTAGATTTTTTCATATTTCATATCAAAAAATTTTTTGAAAAATAACATAAAAAAATTTAGTTTTGTTATTTCAAGCGGTATATATTTTAAAAATATCATAAACGCTTATTTGGTTTTTTCATTTCAAGTGGTATATATTTTAAAATACATAAATTGTTTAGTTTTTTCATATCAAGTGGTATATTTCTTAAAATAAAATAAAAAAATATTTAATTTTGCCACATATTTATAAAATAACATAATATATTTCGTTTTGTCATTTCAAGTTGTATATGATTTACAATAATATAAAAAAATATTTATATTCGTCATTTCAAGTGATATATTCTTAAAAATAAAGGAATAAAATATTTAGTTTTGTTATTTTAAGCAGTATATTTTTAAAAATGGAATAAAAAATTATTTGGTTTTGCCATTTTAAGTCGTATGTATTTTAAAATACATAAATTGTTTTAGTTTTGTCATATCAAGTGCTAAATTTTTAAAATATATAAATCATTTAGTTTTCTCACATAAAGTGGTATATTTTTTAAAATAACATTATCAGTTATTTAGTTTTCTCATTTCAAGTTATATGTGATTTAAAATAAAGTAAAAAGATATTTAGTTTTGTCTTTTCAATTAGTATATTTTTAAAAATAACATAATAAATTATTTAGTTTTGAATAAATTATTTAGTTTTGTCATATCAAGAGGTATAAATTTTTAAAATTAAAGTTATTTAAATTTATTATTTGAAGTGGTATAATTTTAGAATAACATAAACATTATTTAGTTTAATTACACCACATTCTTTTAAAACAGCATAAAAATTATTAAATTTTGTTTATAACTTATAGATATGATTTTGTTATTTTTCTAGAATTATAGTTCTTAAGTTTAATTTCAAATGAGTGAATTAAATATTTTATGGTGAAAGATTTTATTTTCGAAACTGCTTTATTGGTAGCATAAAATAATCAAAAAACCAATTTGAATTTTTTATTCTAATTTTAATTTTATATTTTATTATAAGAATATATTATTTATTATTTATATAGAAAATTTTATTTTATATAAAATTTTAATTATTTTTTATTTTATAAATATTTTCATGATTATATAATTTTATATATAAGTATTGTATAATTATACTATTCCATAAATTACAGATATAATTTTAATATTTTTTTAAAAATATAGTTCAGTTTAATTTCAAATGAGTGAATTAATTATTTTATGGTGAAAGTTTTTATTTTCAAAACTGCTTTATTGTTAGCATAAAATAATCTAAAAACCAATTTGAATTTTTTGCTATAATTGTAATTTTATATTTTATTATAATAATTTATTATTTATTATTTATATAGAAAATGTTATGTTATATAAAATTTTAATTTTTTTAATTTTATAAATATATTTATGAGTATATAATTTTATATATAAGTATTTTATAATTATATAATTTCATAACTTACAGATATGATTTTATTATTTTTATAAGAATTTATTATTTACTATTTATATAAAAAATTTTATTTTATATAAAATTTTAATTATTTTTTCATTTTATAAATATTTTTATGGTTATATAATTTTCTATATATCAGTATTTTATAATTACATAATTTCATAAATTACATATGTGATTTTATTAATTTTTCATAATTATATTTCTTAAGTTTAAATAATTTTAAATGAGTGATTTAATTAATTTTTAATAAAATATTTTATATTCAAAACTGTTTTTATTGTTAGTATAAAATAATCTACAAGCATTTTTGAATTTATTGTTATAATTTTAATTTTATATTTATAGAAAAATTTGTTATTTATTATTTACATAGAAAATTTTATTTTACATAAAATTTTAATTATTTTTTATTTTATTTTATATTATTTGTTTATTTTTATGTTTATGCAATTTTATATACAAGTATTTTACTATTATATAATTTCATTACTTAGATATATGATTTTATTATTTATTTAAAATAGTAGTTCTTAGGTTTAATTTCAAATGACTGAATTAATTATTTTATGATGAAAGATTTTATTTTTAAAACTGTTTTTATTGTTAGCATAAAATAATTTAAAACCAATTTGAATCTTTTATAAATTTAATTTTATATTTTATATTATTTATATAAATATTATATATTATTTTAATTTTATATTATTTATATAAACATTTTTATTTTACATAAAATTTTAATTACTTTTTTTATGAACATTTTTATGATTATATAATTTTATATATAAGTATTTTATAATTATACAATTTCATAAATTACAGAAGTGATTTTATCATTTTTTTAAAAAATTATAGTTCTTAAGTTTAAATTCAAATGAATGAATTAATTATTTTATGATAAAAGATTTTATTTTAAAAACTGCTTTTATTATTAGCATAAAACAATTAAAAATTTTGAATTTTTGTTATTAATTTATTTTTTAATTTTAATACAAAAATTTATTATTTACTATTTATATAAAAATTTTTATTTTATATAAAATTTTAATTATTTTTTTCATTTTATAAATGTTTTTACGGTTATATAATTTTATATATACTAGTATTTTATAATTACATAATTTCATGAATTACATATGTGATTTTATTAATTTTTTATAATCATAGTTCTTAAGTTTAAATAATTTTAAATGAGGGAATTAATTATTTATGATAAAATATTCTATTTTCAAAACTGCTTTTATTGTTAGCATAAAATAATCTAAAAGCATTTTTGAATTTATTGTTATAATATTAATTTTATATGTTATTGTAAGAATTTATTATTTATATAGAAAATTTTATTTTATATAAAATTTTAACCACTTCCGGTAAAATGACGAGTCTAGCTCGTCATTAGTTTTTCATTCCATACCGCACAATGACGAGCTACACTCGTCATGCGATTAAAGTTACTGTTAAATATGATAATTAATTTAGTTTAAAATTTCTAGTGTACTGAATTTGGCAACACTTTTATCACTTGTGAAAATCACAAGTCACTATTGCATATTGTTTACTTGGTACAAGTCATTGCCAAATGAATGAGTCAGAATAAAAGAAAACCTACTAAGAAATGCCGTGTGTGTTACAAGAATCAAATTAAAAGTGAGACTACTTGGCGGTGAAAACAATTAAGAATTCCTTTGCACTTTGTTTTGAAAAGTACCACTAGCTTGAAGACTATTATCTGTATACCTTATTAATGTTTTGCTTTGATATTTTCTTAATTTTACTGTTTCTGATATTATTTAACACTGTGTAAAAAGTGGATTTTAATTAAGAATATGTAAGAATTGTAAAATGAAACAAGTTTTTTAAATAGAAATTAAATGGTTATTTCATTCAGTTTTCCATTATTAAATCATACCTGAAGGGGTTAATTATGTTTTCATTTTATAAATATTTTTATGGTTATATAATTTTAGATATATCAGTATTTTATAAATACATAATTTCATAAATTACATATATGATTTTATTAATAATTTTTATTATTAATAATTATTAATAATCAATAATAATTATTAATAATAATTACTATTAATAATATATTATTAATTAATAACTATAGTTCTTAAGTTTAAATAATTTTAAATGAGTATGATATATCTAACCTCTTATGATAAAACATTTTGATTTAAAAACTGCTTTTATTGTTAGTATAAAATAATCTAATAACTATTAAATTTTTTAATAAATATAATCACCTGGAAACCCTAATAACACAGAAAAAAGGCTACAAGATTAGCGGACGATATATACATATAAAAAAAGTTTTGCATGATTAAAAAAAGTAAAGTATAGTTCAGAGTTTTATGTTGACATACAGCATAAAGGCGAGGATATGCCTTTTTAAAAGTAAAACAATCTAAAAATCAAATTTAATAGCTCTGCGTAAAAGCTCCCACATTCCCTTTCTTACAAAAACTTCTTACAAATGCGACTTTCATACCGCTTTGACAGTAAAACAACAGCATCAAGTTCATCAGGCTAAAGAAGTTTATTCTCGTGAAAGAAAAGCAAAAATTTTAAACAAGAGTAAAAACTTTCTATAGAAACTTTAATACAAAAAAAAAATACTTTTATACTTATGCAAAATTCGGAGTAAACACACTGTCTCGGACAAAAATCCGAAACTCACATTTTAAAAATAAACTTTTCCTGGTTTATTTATGATTTTCCCATCCCTTTTCCTTCGACTTTAAATATATTTACTTCAACTTCCATCAATTCGAAGAGAGGAGCTTGGCTGGAATATTTTTATTTTTTTCATTCCAGGAGAAAAAAAAACTTTCCGGGTGCCTTCAATTCATCAAGTAAAAGAATGTTGTACGGTTTATTGATAAGTGTAAAGCGGTGTCGCTGTAAATATATATTAATATTCTGTATAGCCTGAAAGCCGATGGTAATTAAGTTCTAGTCCAAAAACTGTAACCATATGTATATTTATTTACAGTTTAAAATAAACACTACAAAATTTCATATTGTATATTTTCAGATATCTATATCATGGTTTCGATTTGTAGCAAATCAAAGATGGCCAAAATAAATAAATAAATAAAATAAAAATAAATAACATGATATAAATAAAATAAAATAAAATTAATTAATTAAATTAAAAGAGATAAGTAATAAATAAATAAATAAATAAATAAATAAATAAGATAATAAATTACAGGATATGAATAAAACAAAATAAAAGTTTCTACAATATTCATACATTACTTTTATAGGGTTATCCAAAACATATTCATTTTACTTCAATTTGTTGACGATTTCCTATGGGGTTTCGAGAAAAATTGAACATGAGGCATTTAATCATGTGCTAAAATGTTCATGTTGTTAATCATGTGTCACAATGTACATGAAGCATCTTAATCATGTGCTAAAGTTTCAACGCTTTTCATACATTACTTTTTATAGGGCTATCCAAAACATATTATTTTTTCTTCAATTTGTTGGTTCCCTAAGGGATTTCGAGAAAAATTCTTTGTTCAAATATATGACACCTACTATATTGTTTAAACGCTTGAGGTTTCAGGATAATTCCTCTTGTATTTTCTAGATATTCAACAAAATGTCTGACCGGTCATCATTAGCAATATAGTGTATATGCATATTGTGACGTCCTGAAGTACGAGTAGGTGAAGTCGTCAATGATACAGGCTGTACAACTATTTACACTTGATTAAATACTTTATTCGAGTGAATAATTTATGCACAGGTTTCAGTAGATTCTAAATCTTCTGAGATCTCGTGCTGAGATAACACTAACACAATTACAATGCATGGGTACAGTGAAGCTAGTTCTTCTCGAATCCTGGAACAGTTCGCTAATTAGTGCCGGTACGAAACGCTGACACTATAACCTCCGGACTGACGATCAGTACAGTCGGCTTCCACACTGAGGCTCAAACGCTCAGAGTGCGTATCACGCTGGAGTTCGTTGAGGAAACTCAGGATGCAAGACGATCCAAAATGAGAGTAAGGGTCACTCTCAGCGACCTACTTCTATGCACGAAGTAGAAAAAAAATATTAAGATAACGTGACAAAATTTCATATTGTATATTTTCAGATATCTATATCATGGTTTCGATTTGTAGCAAATCAAAGATGGCCAAAATAAATAAATAAATAAAATAAAAATAAATAACATGATATGAATAAAATAAAATAAAATAAGTAAATTAAATTAAAAGAGATAATAAATAAATAAATAAATAAATGAAATAATAAATGACATGATATGAATAAAACAAAATAAAAGTTTCTACAATATTCATACATTACTTTTATAGGGTTATCCAAAACATATTCATTTTACTTCAATTTGTTGACGATTTCCTATGGGGTTTCGAGAAAAATTGAACATGAGGCATTTAATCATGTGCTAAAATGTTCATGTTGTTAATTATGTGTCACAATGTACATGAAGTATCTCAATCGTGTGCTAAAGTTTCAACGTTTTTCATATATTACTTTTTATAGGGTTATCCAACGCATATTCTTTTTTCTTCTATTTCTGGACGGTCCCCTATGGAGTTTCGGGAAAACTTCTTGACTGAAATATATGGCATTTACACGCTTGAGGTTTCAGGATAATTCCTCTTGTATTTTACTAGATATTCAACAAAATGTCAAATTAC
>CM063507.1:68831827-68846827 GCA_032207245.1 Pardosa pseudoannulata | reverse complement strand
GTTTGAGTCAGTTGCCTTTCAAGACATGAGTACTACATCGAATTTACGTAGCTAATATTTTGCTGGCGTTAATGTTTAGGGTCAGTTGCCTTCCATTACATGAAGGCTGTATCACATTTGCGTTGCCAAGGAAATCCTGGAAACTAAAAATATGATCTACCATTTAACTGATGAAGAGAAATTTTTACTGAACGCATATTTATAAATTATTTGGGCATGTAGGGCTACAAATTATTATTATTATTCAAAACTACAAATAAAAATAATTGTTTAATAGATCAATAGCTGTTTTTTATATCTCCAAACTCAAGGAAGAAGAAAAAAAATCTATCATAATAAAATAAATCATCCGTACAGGAGCCGAAAAATGCAAACTACTAAATAAATTATTAGTTATTCAAGGCAAAAAAAACCTCTATTGCACAAAATGAAATCCTACGCATTAAATAATTAATTTTAAAAGAATAATTGACAGCGATCTCTTAATCATCGAAGTCTTTAGGACACAACCTCATTTGTTGAGGTAATGAGCACAAAATACAAATTGCCAGAGGGGGGAAAATTAATCTTGAGGCTTTATTTTATTATATAATGAACAGGATATTATAGAAAGGGAATACGTTCCTGCTACATGGCTTGTTAATGAAAAATCAATCGAGTCCTACAGATATTTCTCCCCCCCCACCCGGTTATGAGAAAAAAAAACTGCTTCATTAAGACTTTTATGATAGACTATTTTCCCGAGTCTTTTAAATTGAAATCAGCAAAAGATATGTTAAAAGCGACAATTCTCGAGATAATCAGTTTTTTTAGTATGCTGATCATATTTTATTATAGTTATTTATTTATTTGTTTTGGTGGTGGGGTAAGCCTCAATTGCCCTGCAAATGAATTATTTGTGTGTTGCACAAAATGTTCATTCTTAAGGCTTAATATGCTATACTTGCTTCTTTTGCTCAGGTGTTTCTTTAATTAAATTTATTCAATTCTATATTTAACCCTCTGACTGCTCAATTTGTAAACCGAGATCTCTTTTAAAATTGCGTATTTTTTTGTTGCATAGTTCAAGTATATCTATCTATCTATCTATCTATCTATCTATCTATCTATAATATATATATTAATATATATCATATTATAATATATATATATATATATATATAGATATAAATATATATATACATATATTATATTATGTATTATACATAATATTTATAATATATATATACATATATAATATATATATATATATTATTATATATATATATATATATATATATATATATATATATATATATATTTATTATATATGTATATATATATATATGTATATATATATGTATATATACATATATACATATATAATATTTATTATAATTATATATATGTATTTATTATATATATATATACACACACATATTATATATATATTAGATATATTTATATATATATATATAAACATATATATATATATACACACCTATATAAATATACATATGTAATATATTATTTATACATATATATATAATCAATATATATATATATATCATATATATATAATATATATATTGTAATATTTATAATATTTTTAACATATAGTGTGTTTGTTTGTTATATAACATAATATTTATATTCTATTTCTAGAATTATATACATATATAATATGTCTATGTATATTAATTTATATTTACAAAAAATACACATCATAAAACGCTTTTGAATTGTTTATTTATATGTATTAATTTTTTAGATTGATATATTTAGTTTGTAAATACTGTTTATTTATTACAATATCTACAATGTTTTTAATTTAACTTAGTTTAGTCATATAATTTCTATTATAAAATTAAACTTAATATGTAAACTTTAGATGGTTAAAGGCCGAATGTTTCTTTAAATAAATTTATTCAATTCTATATTTAATATGAATGCTAATTTTGAAAGATTAATCATGATATTCTAAATTTAAATTTTATTTTTCTCACTGTTAAACGAATGACAATGCTGTGTTTGTTAACCCTCCAAGTGGAACACACCGAGGAAAAAAAGTCTCCAAAACATAAGCTACAATTTTATTGTGTCACTGACCAAAGTGTTCTATGATTTTTTACTTCACCCTTTGTCGACTAGATTGGAATACGGGAAACCCACCCTCGTTATTGTTCCTTTACTTCCGGTTATAAATAGATATATAAATAGACATTATAGATTGTTAATTTTTAATACACATAAAGCTCGTCAAGTCTCGAAAATCATTCCATAAGAAATAATGGATTCTAAAAGTACGAATAAAAATATTTTTTTAAGAGAATTATTTATATTTATTTACGAAAGTCATTCAAGATATTTAAGTGGTGCAATTAGAGATACATGTGTTATCGCAAACGAAATAATTCGAAATAGAGATTTACAAAGCCATGGAAAGCTATCAGAGTCCTTGTGCTCAGGGAGTAGGGGTCCATCCCTCAATAAATGTCAGTCAAAGAGGGATGCAGTTCCTAAACAATCGACCTGAACCTCCTACCTCAAAACTCCATGGGGGAAAGCACTGGCAGAAATGTACAATACATCCATTTTCGGAACGTTTTTGGAGGTCGAAAATTGTACGTGACAACTGGCGGAATTGTACGTGCGAACCGCTTATAGGGTTAAAGGTGACTTTGGCACGTAAAATAGGTTCGTGGTCAGAATGTCCACCAAGTTCTCAATCAATACCTCTGCAGGTGACAGGCCAAGCCTATGGGTCTTATGTTTTGTGAATTATTTGAGCTTTTCATAAAATACGCATTGGTAAGGCTTAATATGCTATGACTTGATGCTTTTGCTCAGGTGTTTCTTTAAATAAATTTATTCAATTCTATATTTAATATGAATGCTAATTTTGAAAGATTAATCATGATATTCTAAATTTAATTTCTATTTTTCTCACTGTTAAACGAATGCTACGTTTGTTAAAGGTGACTGGGTCACGGAACATATGTTCGTGGTCACAATGTCCACCAAGTTCTCAATCTATACCTCTGGTGGTGACAGGCCAAGCCTATGGGTCTTCTGCTTTGTGAATTATTTGGGCGTTTCATAAAATACGTATTGGTAAGGCTTAATATGCAAGACTAGATGCTTTTGCTTCAGTGTTTCAATAAGTAAATTTATTCAATTCTATATGGAATATGAATGTTAACTTTGAGAGATTAATCATATTTTAACCCTTTGACAGTTTTATTTTTTTTTCCAGAATTAGATCAGAAAAATATCACATTTTATTATTGCATTGTTTTTGTTTATTTTACATTTTTAAGTAAAGATATGTTATTAACGAATAATTTGTTACTGACAGTGGAAAAAATACGGCCGAAACAGTGCAAGCGAAATAGAAATCAGATTGCCCGTATGCCGTACGGGCAAAACAGTAAAGTCCCGAAAGCTGTGCCCGTACGATGTACAGGCAAAACAGGGAAGGGGTTAATCATGATATTCTAAATTTAAATTCTACTTTTTTCACTGTTAAACGAATGAGAATGCTGTGTTTGTTAAAAGTGACTGGGGCACGTAACATTATAAATTATTATAAAATGAACCATTTTGATGAAAAAGTACTTAAAAAATTATTTTAAAAATATTCCCCGAAATCACACGTACAGTCATCACAAACGTAATTAGATTAAATTAAAATTCCTCCATTGCCGGTACGGGGATTCGATCCCTGGACTTCTCGTACTGAAACCCGTTGCTCCGATCACTGCATCACAGTTACGTTGGCAGTGAAGGGTTTCAAGCGGAATTATACTAATCTCAATAAGCGCGCAATTTTGAAATTTTAATAAAAAATATTTTTATCGGATCAAATTGTGAATCTAAACCTTTCTCGAATCAAATTAATTACATACACAAAATTTAATCAAAATAAGTCCAGCCTTTTAGGGGGAGTTCTATTACAAACACACGGACAGAAGAATTTAAATATAAAGATAAACATGTTATTATAGAAAAGGATACTTTTCTACTACATGACTTTTTAATGAAAAATCAATCGAAAACTACTGATATTTTTCAACTTGTTCCATTTCCCTCTTCCAATTGAAAAAATATCTGCTGCAAACGATATTTTAAAATATCGTTTGCAGCAGATTCTCACAGGATTTCGAATTTCTATTATGCTTCTGATAATTAATTTTTGGGATGATAGAGGTTTTACCATCTCTATTGTCAGGAAAAAGAATTATTTGTGCGTTTTCCAACACACGTTTTGGGACGTTTTTGTATGCTGTTAGGTTTGATTAATTTGTTTAAGTGTTTCTTTAAAATGATTTTAATTCTATAGAGAATTGGAATTCTGATTTTTGAGATTTAAGCTATATATATTTAAGTTGGACCGGTGTCTTCGTTAAACTAATGACTATAAATCAGCAACAGCAATATATCTATTACCACATAAATTTTTAGATGTCTAAAAAAATAAAATTGTAATGAACAAGATAAGATCCTTTGCAGTAAATATTTCACCGATAAATGAGCATTTGACAGAGAACCACAAACTGTATGAAAAAAATATGCTTCATTAAGATTTTATTATAGAGTGTTTTCCCGAGTCTTTCATTTGGAAATCAGCAAACGATATTTTACGAGCAACAATTGTGAAAGGCTTTTGGTTTTCCATTATGCTGATAATTATTTTTTTTGATAAAGATCTTTCGTTATTATCCTGCAAATATTATTTATGTGAATTATCTTGTGTATGTAAGGGCACACGTTTTGGTAAAGTTTTTTTATAAGGTTCGATTCATTGTTCGTTTCTTTAAAATATCTATATTTATTTTAATAAACAAATGAAATGTCAATTTTGAGAGATTTAAACGTAATATGTTAAATGTAATTTCTATTTCTGTTACGGTTAAACGAACGGCAATAAAGGGCGAACTGCAGCAGATAAAGGTGTCTTTAGTAGATAAATTATTAGACAAACAAAGCAAAAAACTCGAAACAAAAAATGAAATTTTTTAAATTAAATAATTAACTTGAAAAGAGTATTTAACAGAGATCTCTTAATTATTGAATTCTTAAAGATACTCTCTCTTTTGTGGAGGTAACGAGAACAAAATACATATTGTCTGAAGGGGGAAATTAATATTAAGGCTAGACTTTATTACATACAATAGAGACGTATGCATATGTTAAATGTAAATTCTATTTCTGTTGTAAATTGTTAGAGAAAGAATCCAAAAAATTTCGATGCAAAATTGAAGAAAACTAATTCTTTAAATTAAATAATTAACCCGAAAAGAGTATTTAACAGAGATCTCTTAATTATCGGAGTCTTAAAGACACAATTTTATTTGTGGTAGTAATGAGCACAAAATACAAATTGTCAAAAAGGGGGAAAATTAATCTTAATGCTTGACTTTATTATATAATAAAAAAGATATAATAAAAAGGAGATACATTTCTACTTGATAGTTTGTTAATGAAAAATCAATCAAGTCCTACAATTCTCTTTTTTATCTATTTCAACCCCAAACACCATGGAAAATAATTTTCATTAAGATTTAATTATAGACTTTTTTCCCAGTCTTTCAGATGAAAATCAGCAAATGATATTTTAAGATCAACAATTGTGACAGGATTTTGGTTTTCCATTATACTGATAACTATTTTCTTGATGGAGATATCTTTCGATCGTTATTATCCTGCAAATATTATTTATGTGAATTATCTTGTGTATGTAAGGGCACACGTTTTGGTGAAGTTTTATAAAAAAATTTCTCAAGTAGTTCTTTAATATATCTATAGTTAGTTCTTTAAAGAAATGGAATGTTAGTTTTGAGAGATTTAAGCGTAATATGTTAAATGTAAATTCTATTTCTATAACCGTTAAACGAATGACAATAAAGGGCAGACTGCAGCAGATAAATGGCCTTTAGTAAATAAATTGTTAGATAAACAAGCTAAAAAAACTCGATGCAAAATTGAAGAAAATGAAATTCTTCAAATTAAATAATTAACCCGGAAAGAATATTTAACAAAGATCTCTTAATTATCGGAGTCTTAAAGACACAACTTCATTTTTGGTGGTAATGAGCACAAAATACAAATTGTCAAAAAGGGGGAAATTAATCTTAATGCCTGACTTTATTATATAATAAAAAGAATATTATAGAAAGGAGATACTTTTCTACTAGATGGTTTGTTAATGAAAAATCAATGGAGTTCTACAGATCTCTTTTTCCCCATTTCAACCCAAAACTCTATGAAAAAATAAGCTTCATTAAGATTTTATTATAGACTGTTTTCCCGAGTCTTTCATATGTAAATCAGCAAACGATATTTTAAAAGCAACAATTGTGAAAGGAATTTGGTTTCGTATTATGCTGATAATTATTTTCTTTGGTGGAGAAATCTTTCGATCGTTATTATCCGGCAAATATGATTTGTGTGAAGTATCTGTGTATGTAAGGGCACACGTTTTAGTGAAGTTTTATATAAGATTCGATTCTTTTGTTCAAGTGTTTCTTTAAAATATCTATATTTATTTTAATAAACAAATGGAATGTTAATTTTGAAAAATTTAAGCGAATATGTTAAATGTAAATTGTATTTCTTTTACGGTTAAACGAATGTCAATAAAGGGCAGACTGTTAAATAAATTGTTAGCTAAACAAGCCAAAAAGAACTCGATGCAAAAATTGAAGAAAATGAAATTCTTTAAATTAAATAATTTATCAGAAAAGAGTATTTAACAGAGATCTCTTAATTATCGGAGTCTTAAAGACACAAACTCATTTGTGGAGGTAATGAGCACAAAACACAAATTACCAGGAGGGGAAAAATTAATCTTAAGGCTTGACTTTAATATACAATAAAAAGTATATTATATAGAGAAGATACTTTTCTACTGGATGGTTTGTTAATGAAAAATCAATCGAGTTCTACAGATCTCTTTTTCTCTATTTCAACCCCCAACTCTATGAAAAATATGCTGCATTAAGATTTTTTTTATAAACTGTTTTTCTCGTGTCTTTCATATGGAAATCAGCAAACGATATTTTAAGAGCAACAATTGTGAAAGGATTTTGGTTTCCCATTATGCTGATAATTTTTTTTAATGGAGAAATCTTTCGATTGTTATTATCCTGTAAATATTATTTATGTGAATTATCTTGTGTATGTAAGGGCACACGTTTTGGTGAAGTTTTATATAAAATTCGATCATTTTGTTCGAGTGTTTTTTAAAATATCTATATTTATTTTAATAAACAAATGGAATGCAAATTTTCAGAGATTTAAGCGTAATATGTTAAATGTAAATTCTATTTCTGTTACGGTTAAACGAACGGCAATAAAGGGCGAACTGCAGCTGATAAAGGTGTCTTTAGTAAATAAACTTTTAGACAAACAAGGCGAAATAATTTAAACAAAATTAAAGAAAATGAATTTTTTTAAATTAAATAATTAACTCGAAAAGTATATCGCACAGATATCTCTTAATTATTAAAGTCTTAAAAACACAACTTTATTTGTGGTTATAATGAGCACAAAATACAAATTGTCAAAAAGAAGAAAAATGAATCATAATGCTTGAATTTATTATATAATAAAAATGATACTATAGAAAGGAGATACTTTTCTACTACGGTTAAACAAATTAAGTCTTGAAAACACAGCTTTATTTGCGGTGGTAATAAGCACAAAATAGAAACTGCCAGAAAAAAATGGAAAATTAATCTTAATGCTTGACTTTATTATATAATATAAAGGATATTATAGAAAAGAGATACATTTCTACTAGATGGTTTGTTAATGAAAAATCAATCTAGTCCTACAGATCTCTTTTTCCTTATTTCAACCCAAAACTGTATGAAAAATATGCTTCATTGAGATTTTATTATAGACTGTTTTCCCGAGTCTTTCATATGGAAATCAGCAAACGATATTTGAAGAGCAACAATTGTGAAAGGATTTTGGTTTTGTATTATGCTGATAATTATTTTTGTGATGGAAAAATCTTTTGATCGTTATTATCCTGCAAATGTTATTTGTGTAAATTATCTTGTGTATGTAAGGGCACACGTTTTGATGCAGTTTTATATCAGATTCAATTCTTTTGTTCAAGTGTTTCTTTAAAATATCTATAGTTAGTTCTATAAAGAAATGGAATGTTAATTTTGAGAGATTTAAGCTTAATATGTTAAATGTAAATTCTATTTCTGTTACGGTTAAACGAACGGCAATAAAGGGTGGACTGCAGCAGATAAAGATGCTTTTAGTAAATAAATTATTAGACAAACAAAGCGAAAAACTGGAGGCAAAATTAAAGAAAATTAAATTTAAATTAAATAATTAACTCGAAATGAATATTTGAAATATATATCTTAATTATTAAAGTCTTAAAGACACAACTTTATTTGTGGTGATAATGAGCACAAAATACAAATTGCTAATAGGGGGAAAATTAATCTTAAGGCTTGACTTTAATATACAATAAAAAGTATATTATAGAGAGGAGATACTTTTCTATTAGATGGTTTGTTAATGAAAAATCAATCGAGTCTTGCAGATCTCTTTTTCCCTATTTCAACCCCAAACTCCATGAAAAAATATGCTTCATTAAGATTTTATTATAGACTGTTTTTTCCGAGTCTTTCATATGGAAATCAGCAAACGATATTTTAAGAGCAACAATTGTGAAAGGATTTTGGTTTTGTATTATGCTGATAATTATTGTTTTTGATGGAGAAATTTTTCGATCGTTATTATCCTGCAAATATTATCTGTGTGAAGTATCTATGTATGTAAAGGCACACGTTTTGGTGAAGTTTTGTATAAGATTTGATTCTTTTGCTCAAGTAGTTCTTGAAAATATCAATAGTTAGTTCTGTAAAGAAATGGTATGTTAATTTTGAGAGATTTAAACGTAATATGTAAAATGTAAGTTTTATTTCTGTTACGGTTAAACAAATGGCAATAAAGAGCGGACTGCAGCAGATAAAGGTGTCTTTAGCAAATAAATTATTAAGTTAATAAATTAATAGTTTTATAGTTTAACGGTTTAAGTTAATAAGTAGTAGTTTAATTTTAGTTAATAAATTATTAGACAAACAAGGTGAAAAAGTCGAGGCAAAATTAAAGAAAAGGACATTTTTTAAATTAAATAATTAACTTGAAAAGAATATTTGACAGATATTTCTTAATTATTGAAGTCTTGAAAACACAACTTTATTTGCGGTGGTAATAAGCACAAAATAGAAATTGCCAGAAAAAAATGGAAAATTAATCTTAATGCTTGACTTTATTATATAATATAAAGGATATTATAGAAAAGAGATACATTTCTACTAGATGGTTTGTTAATGAAAAATCAATCTAGTCCTACAGATCTCTTTTTCCTTATTTCAACCCAAAACTGTATGAAAAAATATGCTTCATTGAGATTTTATTATAACCTGTTTTACCCTAGTCTTTCATATGGAAATAAGCAAATGTTATTTTAAGAGCAACAACTGTGAAAGGATCTTGGTTTTCTATTATGCTGATAATTAGTTTTTTTTATGGAGAAATCTTTCGGTTGTTATTATCCTGCAAATATTATTTATGTGAATTATCTTGAGTATGTAAGGGAACACGTTTTGGTGGAGTTTTTATAAAATTCTTTTGTTCAAGTGTTTCTTTAAAATTTCTATATTGAGTTTAATACACAAATGGAATGTTAATTTTGAGAGATTTAAGCGTAATATGTTAAATGTAAATTCTATTTCTGTTACGGTTAAAGGAATGTCAATAAAGGGAAGACTGAAGCGGATAAAGGGTCTTTAGTAAATAAATTGTTAGATAAACAAGCCAAAAAATCTCGATGCAAAATTAAAGAAAATAAAATTTAAATTAAATAATTAACTCGAAAAGAGTATTTAACAGAGATCTCTTAATTATCCGAGTCTTAACGACACAACTTCATTTGTGGTGGTAATGAGCTAAAAATACAAATTGATAGAAGGGGAAAATTAATCTTAAGACTTGACTTTAATATACAATAAAAAGTATATTATAGAGAGGAGATACATTTCTACTAGATGGTTTGTTAATGAAAAATCAATCAAATTCTACAGATTTCTCTTTCCCTATTTCAACTCCAAACTCGAAGAAAAAATATGCTTCATTAAGAATTTATTATAAAGTGTTTTCCCTAGTCTTTCATATGGAAATCATCAAACGATATTTTACGAGCAGCAATTGTGAAAGGCTTTTGGTTTTCCATTATGCTGATAATTATTTTTTTTTATAGAGAAATTTTTCATTATTATCCTGCAAATATTATGTGAATTATCTTGTGTTTGTAAGGGCACACATTTTGATGAAGTTTTATACAAAATTAGATCCTTTTGTTCAAGTGTTTCTTTAAAATATCCATATTTGTTTTAATAAACAGATGGAATGTTAATTTTGAGAGATTTAAGCGTAATATGTTAAATGTAAATTCTATTTCTGTTACGGTTAAACGAATGACAATAAAGGGCAGACTGAAGCAGATAAAGGGTCTTTAGTAAATAAATTGTTAGATAAACAAATCAAAAAATCTCGATGCAAAATTAAAGAAAATAAAATTTAAATTAAATAATTGACTCGAAAAGAGTATTTAACAGAGATCTCTTAATTATCGGTTTGGTTTGGTTTGGTTTGGAGTGTTACGAGAACAAAATACATATTGTTTTTGCAACACGAGAGGAAATTAATGAGACCGGGACCTACAGCTTAAAGCCGATTCCGAACGGCTACGAAATTCCATGTAAATTCTATATCTGTTGGATTCGAACCCACGAACCTTCCGGGGTAATTGAAGGCCAACACTAATTCGTTAAATTAAATAATTCGGCCATCGTATTTCGGCCTTAATTATCGGAGTCTTAAAGACACACTTCATTTGTGGTGGCAATAAGCACAAAATACAAATTGCTGGAAAGAGGAATATTAATCTTAAATCTTGACTTTAATATACAATAAATAATATATTATAGAGAGGAGATACTTTTCTATTAGATGATTTGTTAATGAAAAATCAATCAAGAATAATGAAAAATCAGATCTTTCTTTCCCTATTTCAACCCCCAACTCCATGAAAAATATGCTTCATTAAGATTTTATTATAGACTGTTTTCCCGAGTCTTTCATATGGAAATCAGCAAACGATATTTGAAGAGCAACAATTGTGAAAGGATTTTGATTTTGTATTATGCTGATAATTATTTTTGTGATGGAAAAATCTTTTGATCGTTATTATCCTGCAAATGTTATTTGTGTAAATTATCTTGTGTATGTAAGGGCACACGTTTTGATACAGTTTTATATAAGATTAAATTATTTTGTTCAAGTGGTTCTTTAAGATATCTATATTTAGTTCTATAAAGAATTGGAATGTTAATTTTGAGAGATATAAGCTTAATATGTTAAATGTAAATCCTATTTCTGTAACGTTTAAACGAACGGCAATAAAGTGTGGACTGCAGCAGATAAAGGTGTCTTTAGTAAATAAAATATTAGAAAAACAAAGCGAAAAACCCGAGGCAAAATTAAAAAAATGAAATTAAAATTAAATAATTAACTCTAAAAGAATATTTGACAGCTATCTCTTAGTCATTAAAGTCTTAAAAACACAACTTTACTTGTGGTGGTAATGAGCACAAAATACAAATTGTCAAAAAGGAGGAAAATTAATCTTAATGCTTCACTTTATTATATAATGAAATGGATATTATAGAAAGGAGATACGTTTCTACTAGATGGTTTGTTAATGAAAAATCAATCGAGTTCTACAGATCTCTTTTTCCCTATTTCAACCCCAAACTCCATGAAAAAATATGCTTCATTAAGATTATATTATAGACTGTTTTCCCGAGTCTTTCATATGGAAATCAGCAAACGATATTTTAAGAGCAACAATTGTGAAAAGATTTCGGTGTTCTATTATGCTGATAATAGCTTTTTTGATTGTGCAGAGATCCTCCCATACCTATTGTTCTGCAAACAAATTATTTATTTGGTAAGAACACACGTTTGGAAGACGCTTAATATATTATAAGATTTGATACTTCTGTTGAAGTGTTTCTTTAAAATTAATTTTATTTCATTGTTTATAGAAATTGAGTGCTAATTTCGAGAACAAATTCTATTTCTTTTACAGTTAAGAGACTGGCAATAAATTAAATCCTGACTGTAGCAGATAAATTCTTCCAACTAAATAAACAGTTAGAAAAACAAGTCAAAAAACACAATTCAACAGAATGAAATCCTTTACGTTAAATAATTAACCTAAAAGAATATTTGCCAGAGATAAATTAATCAACTAAATCTTTAGTTCAGAACCTGATTTGTGGAGGTAATGATCACACAAAAAAAAAGAACTGCCAAAAGGTGGGAAATTTATCTTAACACATTGTGTGCTGGTACATTTCGCAGCGGAATTGTACTGGGGGCGGGCGTTTTGAGAGTAAATTTAGTTATTCGGTTAAATCTCAATAGATCGAAAATTCCTAAATTTTTTTTAACCAACTTTTCATATTTTATATTGAAATATATAAACATATAAATAAAAATATATAAATAACACCCATAAGAATTTTGTAAAAAAAATATAACTTTTTGTGGATAAATTTATAATAGTATAGTAAATATTAAAAATCAAACAGCAATAGTAATATATAGTTTTAATTTTTTTCAAATTATGTTATATATAAACATGATTAATGATCACAAAGAACAAACCGATAAAAGAAGGAAAATTTATTTTAGCACATTGTGTGGTACATTTCGCAAAGGAATTGTACCGGGATTGGGCGTTATGCGCGTAAATTTAGTTATTCAGTTAAATCTCAATAGATTGAAAATATTTAATTTTTTAACAAAATTTTCCTATTTTATATTGAAATATTTAAATAAAAAATTATAAATAGAAATATATAAATATCACCCATAAGATTTTTGTAATAAAAAAATATAACTTTTTGTGGATAAATTTATAATAGTATAGTAAATATTAAAAATCAAACAGCAATAGTAATATATAGTTTTAATTTTTTTCAAATTATGTTATATATAAACATGATTAATGATCACAAAGAACAAACCGATAAAAGAAGGAAAATTTATTTTAGCACATTGTGTGGTACATTTCGCAAAGGAATTGTACCGGGATTGGGCGTTATGCGCGTAAATTTAGTTATTCAGTTAAATCTCAATAGATTGAAAATATTTAATTTTTTAACAAAATTTTCCTATTTTATATTGAAATATTTAAATAAAAAATTATAAATAGAAATATATAAATATCACCCATAAGATTTTTGTAACAAAAAAATATAATTGTTAGTGGATGAATTTATAATAGTATAGTAAATATTAAAATTCAAACAGCAATAGTTATATAGTTTTAATTTTTTTCAAATTATGTTATATATAAACATGATTAATGATCACAAAAAAACCGACAAAAGGAGGAAAATTTATTTTAGCACATTGTGTGGTACATTTCGCAGCGGAATTGTACCGGGATTGGGCGTTATGCGCGTAAATTTAGTTATTCAGTTAAATCTCAATAGATTGAAAATTATTTAATTTTTTAACAAAATTTTCCTATTTTATATTGAAATATTTAAACAAACATATAAATAGAAATATATAAATATCACCCATAAGATTTTTGTAACAAAAAAATATAATTGTTAGTGGATGAATTTATAATAGTATAGTAAATATTAAAATTCAAACAGCAATAGTTATATAGTTTTAACTTTTTCAAATTATGTTATATATAAACATGATTAATGATCACAAAAAACAAACCGCCAAAAGGAAAAAAATTTATCTTAAAACATTGTGTGGTACATTTCGGAGCGGAATTGTACCAGGATTGGGCGTTATGCTCGTAAATTTAGTTATTCAGTTAAATCTCAATAAATCGAAAATTATTTAATTTTTTAACCAACTTTTGGTATTTTATATTGAAATATTTAAACAAACATATAAATAGAAATATATAAATATCACCCATAAGATTTTTGTAACAAAAAAATATAATTGTTAGTGGATGAATTTATAATAGTATAGTAAATATTAAAATTCAAACAGCAATAGTTATATAGTTTTAACTTTTTCAAATTATGTTATATATAAACATGATTAATGATCACAAAAAACAAACCGCCAAAAGGAAAAAAATTTATCTTAAAACATTGTGTGGTACATTTCGCAGCGGAATTGTACCAGGATTGGGCGTTATGCGCGTAAATTTAGTTATTCAGTTAAATCTCAATAGATTGAAAATTATTTAATTTTTTAACAAAATTTTCCTATTTTATATTGAAATATTTAAATAAAAAATTATAAATAGAAATATATAAATATCACCCATAAGATTTTTGTAATAAAAAAATATAACTTTTTGTGGATAAATTTATAATAGTATAGTAAATATTAAAAATCAAACAGCAATAGTAATATATAGTTTTAATTTTTTTCAAATTATGTTATATATAAACATGATTAATGATCACAAAAAAACCGACAAAAGGAGGAAAATTTATTTTAGCACATTGTGTGGTACATTTCGCAGCGGAATTGTACCGGGATTGGGCGTTATGCGCGTAAATTTAGTTATTCAGTTAAATCTCAATAGATAGAAAATTACTTAATTTTTTTACCTACTTTTCGTATTTTATATTGAAATGTATAAACAAATATATAAATAGAAATATATAACTATCACCCATAAGATTTTTGTAAAAAAAAATAATTTTTAGTGGATAAATTTATAATAGTATAGTAAATATTAAAATTCAAACAGCAATAGTAATATATAGTTTTAATTTTTTCAAATTATGTTATATATAAACATGATTAATGACCACAAAAAACAAACCGCCAATAGGAAGACAAACTTAACACATTGTGTGGTACATTTCGCAGCGGAATTGTACCGGTAGCGGGCGTTATGCTCGTTAATTTAGTTATTCAGTTAAA
>CM063507.1:68814327-68826827 GCA_032207245.1 Pardosa pseudoannulata | reverse complement strand
CTGATTGTAAATTTGAAAATGCCTTCATAGAATTAATTGATCTCTGATTGCTAATAATCGAAATGACATTCACATGAATGTGGCATTTTTAAATATCTGAATGCTAATTTGGAAAATGACCTTCACATTAATATGCATTACTGTGAAATAAGCTTCAATAAATGGATATAAATTTTTTAATATCTGATTGCTAATTTGGAAATGCCACATGTTAATGTTTGCATTACTGAAAGATAAGCTTCAGAAAATAGAAAGAATTTGTTTATTTTTATCTCTGATTGTTAATTTGAAAATGCCATCACACGTTAATGTGGCATTACGAGAAAAATGCTTGATTGAATGTGGATAGATTTTTTAAAAATATCTGACTGCTAATTTGGAAAATGACCTTCACACATTAATGTGAAATTACTGAAAAAAAATAAGCTTCAAAATGTGGATAAAATTTTGTTTTATCTTGATTGATAATACGAAAAAAATAAGCTTCAATGATGTGGATAGAAATTTCTTTTACTTGATTGCAAAACTGAAAAATAAGCATCAAGGAATGTGGATAGAATTTTTATCTTTTGATGTGGATAATACCAAAAATAAGCTTCAATGATGTTAAATTTTCTTTTATCTTTGATTGCTAATACTGAGAAAAATAAGCTTCAATGAATGTGGATAGAATTTTCTTTTTATCTTTGATTGCTAATACCGAGAAAAAAAAGATTCAATGAATTGCTAATACTGAGAAAAATAAGCTTCAATGAATGTGATAGAATTTTTTTTATCTTGTGATTGTTAATTTGAAAATGCTTCACAATAATGTATAATTATCTCTGATTGTTGATAGGAAATGCCTATCACAAAATGTGACATAAGATGGCAATCACATATTAATGTGGCAATTTTTATCTTGATTGTTGGTTTGGAAATGCTTATCACAAGTTAATGTGACATTAAATGGCAATCTACATAAAGTGGCAATTTTATCTCTGATTTGTTTGGAAATGCCTATCACAAGTTAATGTGACATTAAGATGGCAATCACACATTAATGTGGCAATTTTATCTGTATTGTTGGTTTGGAAATGCCTATCACAAGTTAATGTGACATTAAGATGCCAATCACACATTATGTGGCAATTTTATCTGTATTATTGGTTTGGAAATGCCTATCACAAGTTAATGTGACATTGAAGATGGTAATCACACATTAATGTGGTAATTTTTTTTTAAATCTCTGATTGTTAATTTGGAGATTCCCTTCACAAGTTAATATGACATTACCGAGAAAGATAAGCTTCAATAAATGTGGATTATGGCAATTTTTTTAAAATCTCTGATTGCTAATTTGGAAACGCTCTGATCATGTTTATGTGGAAAACTTCTTTTTATAGCAGATTGCTGATTTGAAAATGTTCTTCATACGTTAATGTGGCATTACTGCAGCATTACAGCTCCCATTTCAAGAATTTTTTAAGACAGCTTTACCACTTAAACAAACAGTAAATTCTCTAGAATGCTATCTTTTCCTTTTTAAAAAACACCGATAAAAGCATTTATTTAACTTTAAATTATTTGTAAGGAATTTCGGTTTATTATTTTTCAGATGCCAATAAGAACCAGATATTAATATAAAAAGAAAAGAAATAAAAGGGAAAAATTGATATTTATTTTCATAATAATACATTATTAGTACGAAGTTGCATTGAACTTATAGTGACTTAGTAGATAGCCCATTAATATTTCCATTGTAACATTATTAGTATTATTTATTGTTTTTTACAATATGATCATTCTTTTAAAACATGAATATATGTTTTGTTTAAAGCAGACGATAAAAAAGTTTTCATTTTAAGGAACTCATTAGTTTGGCAACATTTTTGTTATTCAGTAGAAGATAAGATGTTCTATTACTTACCTAAAATAATTATTCTGCATGTATTTATTAAGTATTTTATATATTTAATATTATTATTAAATGCATATTTGTTGTGTTTTATACATTTTGATGTAACTTAAATTACTCTGGAACGGAATTGATGGAGTTAACTGGAATTTACTAACAAAGATATTAGAATCAAAACAAAATTTACTAATAACTAGTATCCAAAGATGAAATATTCTTATAAATATAAATGAATCAATATTAATTTTTAACTATTTTTTAACTGGAGTTTGGCAACATTTTTGTTATTTAGTAGAATATTAGATGTTTATTCCATTACTTACCTAAAATAATTATTCTGCATGTATTTATTAAGTATTTTATATATCTAATATTATTATTAAATGCATATTTGTTGTGTATTATACATTTTGATGTAACTTAAATTACTCTGGAACTGAATTGATAGAGTTAACTGGAATTTACTAAGAAAGATACTAGAACCAAAACGAACTTTTACTAATAACTAGTATCTAAAGATGAAATATTCTTATAAATATAAATGAATAAATATTATTTTTAAATTATTTTTTAACCGTAACTAAATTTTAATTTTTCATTACAGGTGAGTTGCTGTTATTTTAACTACATAATTATCACAATACAGTACAGGTAAGATAACAGATTACTTTTTATATAAATTGAAGTTTTATAAATGAACTTTTTACTCTTGCATTTAAAATAATTTTGTATATATTAAATGAGGTGTTTTGATTAAAAATACGCATGCTCATGAACTTAATTATAATTAATGAACAGTTTAATAATTATAAAATATTATAAGTAAATGATTACATCTGGGAACAAAATATATCCCGAAAAATCTGTCTGAAGTCGTGTTTAGTAGGCACACCAAAGTTTTTGGAACTGTAGCTAACTCCAGTTCCTTTTTTTGGAAATTGTGTCTCTTAGTTTGTAGACTGCATTTTACTAATAACTCTATAAAATGAGAGGTAAATTTTAGTTTTAACTATATTTTTCTGATTATATCATGGAAACAGATATTGTTACAAGTTTCAAAAATAGTTTAACAAAACGGAATTAACAAAAAAATTTTATTGTTTGATACATTGATTTCACATTACAAATTATACTTTATACTTTATACGCCATATACGTTACAAATTCGCATCCCTGTATGTGATACACATCACATAGAATGATGGGAATCCCATACAGAGATAGATATCTCATACAGTGATACTTATTTACAATTTACACGATACATTTTGTTCTGTATCGTATATTGTTAATGTAACATCTGAAAATAGATATTATAATTTGTAACAGTAGTTTAACAAAACGGAATTAACAAAAGCATTCTATTGTATGACATACTTGATTTTACGTTACAAATTATACGTTATACGTTAGAAATTTCGATCCCTGTATGTGATACACATGACATGCAGTGATGCGTATCCCATAGAATGATGCGTATTACACATAGTGATACATATTTGCAACAAGATTCACTGTATGCTGTACGGGATATTGTTATGGTAATATAATCTGAACACAGATATTATAATTTCCAACAGTAGTTTAACAAAAATCATTGAAATTAACAAAAATCATTTTATTGTATGATTCATTTGATTATACATTACAAATTATACGTAATATGTTTCTTAATTTATGTGATATACGCTACAAATTCACTGGGATGTATATTACATTCAGGGATCCGTATCATATAGAATTATGAGTATCGCATTTAGTGATACGATACGCATCACATACAGTGATACGTATTTGCAACCTACACAATACATTGTGTGCTGTATTGCATATTTTTATGTAATATAATTTGAAAAAAATATTATAATTTCCAACAGTAGTTTAAGAAACTGGAATTAACAAAAAACTTTTTATTGTATCATATATTGTACGATATATGTTGATTTTACGTTACAAATTTGCGTTCCTGTATGTGATGCACAGAGTCAACGTATACATGACTGATATTAATAATGCTGAAAAAAGTTTATTCTATTCAGAGGAGAACTGTTAATTCTATACCGAATCAAAGAAGGCTGTTATAATTATATTAACATTTTAGCTCGAAAGGTTTTGTGCCCGTTCAAATATTAATTTAAAATTGTATTCTACCTTATATATTTTCCCCAAATACATGTACAGATTATTCAAAAACACAATTTTTAAATTTATAGTCATGATGATTAAAACGAAGTCTAACACACGTCAAAGCCGATGCCATAAAAACATTGCCAAATTGGCATTCTCCAAGATTTGTAAATTATTACTCATTTCTCCCCATGAAAAATTCATCTGAATTAAACATGAGTAATACACAGAAAAATTATGTTTACATTATTGAAAACCTATACATAAATCTATCAAAAGAACATTTTTATGGTTTACCCTAATGATTACAGGAAATAGCCGAAGCTTTTGATTTGATGGAACAGTTGGCAGCTAGGGTCTGGAATAAAGCCAAAAAGTTTCAGTTCCTTTAGACTCCGTATAAAAAGCTTTCAGTATTAGAATAATAAAAAAATATTCTAATACATGGACTGCATGTATGATGTAATTTTACTAGGTATATATATACATTTTTTTCCTGTTTCCCTTGCTATAAATATATTCTGAGAATTTGTTGAGAACCTGGGCCAAATTATTCAAGTGCCATTTCGTCAAACACCAGCGAGTGACGCCTGGTCCATTAATCCTGATAAATGACAACGAAATTGTTCTGTACTAGAAAAATCCATGAGTCACAATATTCTATTTTTTCTACCTTTAGCTATCTCTTTCCTTCAAACTTACAAAAGGGGAGAAAATTTGCAACAACAAAATCGTTAAAAGTAGGTTATACATGATGGGAAAATCAAAATATGGAAAAAAGTATGGCGGTATTTTATGGCTTAAATCACAAATTTTATGATCACATTTCACAACAAACTGGAGAATTTAGAAAGGGATAGATCCACTAAAGTATCATTTTTACTTTCTTGTAAGAAATAAAGAAGATACTGTAACCGCGAAAACTTTTGGTCTTCAGATTTCAAAGGGAACACCTGTGATTTGACAATTTAGATCTTTTTAAAATTAATTAAAATTTCAATTAAATCACAAAAACGAAAATGTTTAGATCTAAGTCTGACCGTATTATATTATGATAAACTTAGGATGACCTTATATAGGAACAGAAAATCAAAAAAAAGGAGAACAAATTTCGAAAAGCATGGTGGTAATTTTGGCTTTAATCACAAATTTTCTAATCACATTTCACGACAAACTGCAGAATTTAGAAAGTGATAGATCCATTAAAGTTGCATTTTTACTTTCTTGAACGAAGAAAATTAGGTAAAGATTTCAACGGGAACACTGTGATTTGACAATTTAGATCTTTTTAAAATTAATTAAAATTTCAATTAAATCACAAAAACGACAATTTTTACATCGAAGTCTGACCTTATAATATTACAATAACATTAGGATGACCTTATATAGGATCAAAAAACCAAAATATGGAAAACAAATTTCGAAAAGCATGGTGGTAATTTTGGGTTCAATCACAAATTTTCGGATCACATTTCACAACAAAATAGAGAATTTGGAAAGTAATAGATCCACTAAAGTATCATTTTTACTTTCTTGTACGAAATAAAGGAGGTATTCTAATCACGAAACCTTTTAGTCCTCAGATTTCAAAGGGAACACCTGTGATTTGACAATTTAGATCTTTTTAAAATTAATTAAAATTTCAAATAATCACAAAAACGAAACTTTTTAGATCTAAGTCTGACCTTATTATATTACTATAAACTTAGGATGACCTTATATAGGATCAGAAAATCAAAATATGGAACACAAATTTCGAAAAGTATAGTAGTATTTTATGGCTTAAAACACAAATTTTATGATCACATTTCACAACAAACTGGAGAATTTAGAAAGGGATAGATCCACTAAAGTATCATTTTTACTTTCTTGTAAGAAATAAAGAAGATACTGTAACCGCGAAAACTTTTGGTCTTCAGATTTCAAAGGGAACACCTGTGATTTGACAATTTAGATCTTTTTAAAATTAATTAAAATTTCAATTAAATCACAAAAACGAAAATGTTTAGATCTAAGTCTGACCGTATTATATTATGATAAACTTAGGATGACCTTATATAGGAACAGAAAATCAAAAAAAAGGAGAACAAATTTCGAAAAGCATGGTGGTAATTTTGGGTTCAATCACAAATTTTCGGATCACATTTCACAACAAAATAGAGAATTTGGAAAGTAATAGATCCACTAAAGTATCATTTTTACTTTCTTGTACGAAATAAAGGAGGTATTTTAACTTCCTAAACTTTTGGTCTTCACATGTCACAGGGAAAAAATGTGATTTGACAATTTAGATCTTTTTAAAATTAATTAAAATTTCAAATAATCACAAAAACGAAACTTTTTAGATCTAAGTCTGACCTTATTATATTACTATAAACTTAGGATGACCTTATATAGGAACAGAAAATCAAAAAAAAGGAGAACAAATTTCGAAAAGCATGGTGGTAATTTTGGGTTCAATCACAAATTTTCGGATCACATTTCACAACAAAATAGAGAATTTGGAAAGTAATAGATCCACTAAAGTATCATTTTTACTTTCTTGTACGAAATAAAGGAGGTATTCTAATCACGAAACCTTTTAGTCCTCAGATTTCAAAGGGAACACCTGTGATTTGACAATTTAGATCTTTTTAAAATTAATTAAAATTTCAAATAATCACAAAAACGAAATAGATTTATTGAAGTAAATTACAGTTTGAGATATTATCTGAGACTGATAAGAATGCAACCGAATTTGAAGTTGAGGAAGAAATAGTCTCGATTGTCATTTATGGGTACCTCAGGCCGAATTTTGATGTTACTTAATGATAACATCATCCTAGAGGAACACACAATATTTTTTAAATCACAAATTTTCTGATCACATTTCACAACAGACTGGAGAATTTAGGAATTGATAGATTCAATAAAGTATCATTTTTACTTTCTTGTACGAAGTAAAAAATGTATTGTAACCGCACAAGACTTTTGGTCTTCAGATTTCGAATGGAACACCTGTCTTTTGACAATTTCGTTCTTTTCAAAATTAATTAAAATTTCATTTCAATTACGAAAACGAAATAGATTTATTGAGGTAAATTACAGTTTGAGATGTTACCCGATACTGATAAGAATTTCGCCGTATTTGAAGTTGAGGATGAAAGAGTCTCTGTATTATCATTTATGGGCACTAAAGGCCCAATCTTGAGGTGACTCAATGATAACATCAATATAGAAGGGCACAAAAAATTTTTTCAAATCACAAATTTTATGATCACATTTCACAACAAACTGGAGAATTTGGAAAGTAATAGATCCACTAAAGTATCATTTTTACTTTCTTGTACGAAATAAAGGAGGTATTCTAATCACGAAACCTTTTAGTCCTCAGATTTCAAAGGGAACACCTGTGATTTGACAATTTAGATCTTTTTAAAATTAATTAAAATTTCAAATAATCACAAAAACGAAACTTTTTAGATCTAAGTCTGACCTTATTATATTACTATAAACTTAGGATGACCTTATATAGGATCAGAAAATCAAAATATGGAAAACTTGTTTTTAAACTGTTCTTTCCCCTATAACTTTTAACTGATCTCCAAAAAAACTTAAATCGCAAGTTTTCCATAATAAGTCCCAGAATATCCACCTATTGCATTTCTAGATCATGATCTTCCCTATATAATAAAGTAATCCATAATACCTTAATCATCCAAGCACCGTATAAATCTTTTATTAAGAGTCAAGATCAAATTTCGTACCAAAAATGGTGGAACCTTTAAGTCAAGTCATCTCACTTTTTAACAAAGAGTTTTTTCTTCTGTAACTTTTAACTGACCTCCAAAAAAGTTAAATCACAAGTTTTCCATAAGTCCCAGAATATCCACCTATTGCATTTCTAGATCATGATCTTCTTTATATAATAAAGTAATCCATAATACCTTAATCATATAAGCACCGTCTAAAAGTTTTATTAAGAGTCAAGATAAAATTTCGTACCAAAAATGGTGGAACCTTTAAGTCAGTTCATCTCACTTCTTCCTAAATTGTTCTTTTCCCTATAACTTTTAACTGATCTCCAAAAAAACTTAAATCACAAGTTTTCCATAATAAGTCCCAGAATATCCACCTATTGCATTTCTAGATCATGATCTTCTCTGTATAATAAAGTAATCCATAATACCTTAATCATCCGAGCATAGTCTAAAATATTTAAAAAGTGTCAAACCAAATTTTGAACCGAAAATAATGGAACTTTTAGATCAGGTCATCTGACTTCTTCTTCACCAAATGTGTTTTTCTATAAATTTTAACTGGTATACAACAAAACTTAAAGCACAAGTTTTCCATAATATCTTAATTATCCACGCACCATTTAAAGTTTTTATTAAGAGTCAAGATCAAATTTTGTACCAAAAATTGGTGGAATTGTTAAGTCAGGTCACTTCTTCACAAATTGTTCTTTCCCTATAACTTTTAACTGATTTACAGCAAAATTTAAATCGCATGTTTTTCGTAATATCTTAATTATCCAAGCACCATCTAAATCTTTTATTAAAAGTCAAGATCAATTTTTGTACCAAAAATGGTGGAACCTTTAAATCAGGTCATCTCACTTCTTCACGATTTCTTCTTTTCCTTATAACTTTTAAGTGGTTTCTAGAAAAACTTGAATCGCAAGTATACCAAGTAATCGAAAATACCTTAATCACCTACGTATAGTCTAAAATATTTAAAAAGAGTCAAATCAAATTTTGAACCAAAAATAATGGAACTTGTAGATCACGTCATCTCACTTCCTTCACCAATTTTTCTCCTATAAATTTTAAATGTTTTACAACAAAAATTAAATTGCAAATTTTCCATAGTACCTTAATCATCCAAGCACCGTCTAAATCTTTTATTAAGAGACAAGATAAATTTTGTACCAAAAATGTTGGAACCTTAAATCAGGTCATCTCACTTCTTCACAATTTCTTCTTTTCCTTATAACTTTTAAGTCAGTGTTTCTCAACCTTTTAGTATTCACGGCCCAATTTTCAATCATAATTTTCATCGCGCCCCCCTCCCCACCGCGTACAATAAAATGTATACAATAATAATGTATTTTGAGCATTATGGCGCTAAACCTGCACTACAACCTTAATTTTAAACTTTGCAAATTACCAAGAATACGGAAATTTATTGACATTTTGCAACACTGATACTCAGCATTGAAAAAACAATAATCCTATGCCTTTTTATTGCTCTTGCGTCCCGCCATGTCGGGCATTCTCACGGTTTCGCGAGAAGTTTCGATTTGTCTGGAATTTGTCTGGTCAGCTTAAAAGTTAAGTTAGGAGCGTGCGCAGATGTGAACAAATGTTTTCTCATAGGGAGAAGGAGAAAGTTCTATGACGCCAATTTCAATTCCAGACAATCTCATTCGAGTCGATCCTTCTTATCGCTATTGAATCTATTCTTAATGTGTATGTTATATATATTTTCGTGTAATTGCAATTCACGGTATTAAATATTCACGGCAGCAGACTTATGCAGAATCATGGATAAATTTTTAAGCGGGCGTAAGCGAGCATTAGACGATAGACAAGCATCAACAAGTACACAGACGAGCGTGGTTCCGAAAATAAAATCAAGAAAATATTCTCAAGAATACTTAAATTTTGGGTTCACTAGTACTGAAGTAAATGAAGAAGAAAGGCCCCTGTGTATCATTTGCTCAAAAATGTTGGCGGCAGACAGCATGAAACCTAATAAACTTAAACGACATTTGGAAACGCTTCATAGTGAGTACGTAAACAAACCCAGAGAATTCTTCGAATTAAAATTAAAATCATATGAAAAGCAAAAATCATTGTTTAAAAAAACTTTGTCTGTGAATGAAAAAGCTTTAATTGCCTCTTACAAACTTTCATATAAAATAGCCAGATGTAAAAAGCCTCACACCATTGGTGAAGAGCTTATTTTGCCAGCCGCAATTGAGATTGTAGAAATTATGTTTGGAGATAATTTTGCAAAACAATTGCAGTCTATACCTGTTTCAAATGATACTGTTGCCCGTCGAATTGCTGATATAGCTGAAGATGTAGAGTGTCAGCTTTTGTCGAAGTTGCGTGACAAATTGTTTTCAATACAACTCGATGAGGCAACAGATAGTAATAAAGATGCTCATTTCATTGCCTATGTTAGATTTTGTGATGATTTGTCAGTAGTAGAAGAATTACTTTTCTGCAAACCAATAGAACTCAAAGCAACAGCACTCGCATTATTTGCTATCTTAAATGATTTTATGAACGAGGCAAACATAGAATGGAAAAATTGCGTCGGAATATGCACCGATGGTGCTCGTTCTATGTCCGGAAGATTCCAAAGTATTCAAGCACTTGTGAAACAAAAATCGCCACAGTGCGTCTGGACACATTGCATGATCCACAGAGAAGCTTTGGCTTCCAAAGAAATGAGTCCTGGTTTGAATATTGTGTTAACTACGGTTGTAACCGTAGTAAATTATATAAAAATGAGACCCCTGAAATCAAGAATCTTTTCCGCACTTTGTAAAGACATGGGTGCAGTACATTCAGCGTTACTATTTTATTGCGAGGCAAGATGGTTATCACGAGGGAAATTTTTGCAACGTGTTTATGAATTAAAAGAAGAAATCGCCGTTTTCCTAGAAGAGGAAAACAGACCGGAAGCTGAGAATTTTCGCGATAGTTTATTTGTGATGAAATTGAGCTACATGGTCGACATATTCGAGAAATTAAATAACTTGAATCTTCATCTGCAAGGAGCAAATACACATATATTGGATACGAGTGATAAAGTTAATGCTTTTTGTAGGAAATTGGAATTGTGGAGCAGAAATTTAAAGCAAGAAAACTTAACAATGTTTGCAAATTTGAATGATTGTATTAAAACTTACAAGGCTGAAGAACAACATGTAAAAGTTGTTTTTGCAACCATTGAAAATCATTTAGCAATGCTAGCAAAGAATTTTAAAAAGTACTTTCTTGCTGACGACAAACTGATATCAAGTTACAAGTGGGTGAGGGATCCATTTCAAAATACTCCCGAAGGACTCTCAATTGAAGAGGAAGAAACCTTCATAGACTTCACGGCAAGCGGCGAAACCAAAAGACAATTTAGTAATAAATCACTCTTTGAATTTTGGGCAGGAGTGGATGATGAGTTTTCTGCACTAAAAACAAGGGCATTTCGCATTCTACTACCATTTTCAACATCTTACCTTTGTGAAACTGGATTTTCTGCGGTGGCTTCTTTGAAGACAAAATATAGATCTCAGCTAAATATAGAAAAAGAACTGAGAGTGTCTATTTCTAATATTAAACCCTCCTTCGAAAAACTTTGCTCTGAAAGACAGGCCCAAGGAAGTCACTAATAATTATTAAATTTGTTTTTAATTTAGTAAGTTGTTTTAATTTAATAAGTTAATTATTAAATATGTCGAAATGTATTTTGTTTTGTATGTGTGTGTGTGTTCTTTCCTTTCAGTCACTTAATCAATTTTTTTAAATAACATTTTCTCTTGGATATGCTCGCGCCCCCCCATTAGTGTGCTCGCGCCCCCCTAGGGGGCGCGCCCCACAGGTTGAGAATCACTGGTTTAAGTGGTTTCTAGAAAACTTAAATCCCATAATACCAATAATTATATTAAAATCAAAGCACAGTCTAAAATATAACAAGAGCCAAACCAAATTTTGAACCAAAAATAATAACTTTAATCAGATCATTATTCTTACCAATATTCTTTTCCTATAACTTTAACTGATTTACACAAAATAAATCTCAAGTTTTTTAATATCTTAATCATCCAAGAACCGTATAAAACTTTTGAATAATCTAATTTTGTACCAAAAATGTGGAACCTTAAGTCATTCATCTACTTTAAATAATTTTTTTTTCTATAACTTTTAACTGATCTCCAAAAAAACTTAAATCACAAGTTTTCCATAATAAGTCCCAGAATATCCACCTATTGTATTTCTAGATCATGATCTTCTCTGTATAATAAAGTAATCCATAATACCTTTATCATCCAAGCAATTAAACTTTATTAAATAAGATCAAATTTCGTACCAAAATAGTGGAACCTTTATTGTTTATCTCACTTCTTCCGAAATTGTTCTTTGCCCTATAACTTTTAACTGATCTCTCCAAAAACACTTAAATCGCAAGTTTTCTATAATAAGTCCCAGAATATCTGCCTATTGCATTTCTAGATCATGATCTTCTTTATATAATAAAGTAATCCATAATACCTTAATTATCCGAGCGCCGTCTAAAACTTTTATTAAGAGTCAAGATGAAATTTCGTACCAAAAATGGTGGAACCTTTAAGTAGGTTTATCTCACTTCTTCCGAAATTGTTCTTTGCCCTATAACTTTTAACTGATCTCTCCAAAAACACTTAAATCGCAAGTTTTCTATAATAAGTCCCAGAATATCTGCCTATTGCATTTCTAGATCATGA
>CM063507.1:68796827-68799327 GCA_032207245.1 Pardosa pseudoannulata | reverse complement strand
GAATGGGTGGTCTTTGAACTCTGAGATGCCATTCCATGACATCCGAAATGCGTTCTATCGGGTTAGATCTGGTGAGTTTGGCTGCCAGTACATAAACTGGAATTCAGCATCATGTTCCTGGAGTCACTCCAACACAATTTTAGCCTTGAGATACGGGGCGTTGTCCTGTTGGAACATTCCATTTCCAGCTGGAAAAACAGAGGCCATGTAAGGGAGCAACTGGTCCGCAATGATGTTTGGACACCTTGTAGCATTCAAGGTCTGCTCTACCACAAAGGCTGGACACAAGATCGACTAAAGTATAACACAGGCATGTGTATGACCTACTGTACATTGGGGAAGCAGCTGTTCGCCTGGAAGACATCGTATCCTGGCAAGGCCATTGGCGAGATGAATGACAAACTTTGATTCATCTGACCAGGCAAATCAAACTGATCCATGGAAGTCGCGTTATTATTCAGTTGATGACTTCGGTCAGCAAAGGCACACGAGTGGAAGTTTGTTGCGCAGCCCCATATCCAACAGTTTTCGCTGAACAGTGTGCTCCGATATTATTCTACTTGGCCCTGCATTGTATTGGGTTGTCAGCTGAGCCACTCTCTGACTCCGGTTTTGCTTCACCATGCGAGAAAGTCTTCGACGGCCTTTTTTCATTGATAGCCTGTGGACGTCCAACACAATGTCATCCACTGCTGGTTTCACCGTCATTCACCCACTTTGAATAAGTACTAACAACTGTAGATTGCGAGCAACCCACGAGTCGTAAATACGTAAATACTTTTCCGAGTCTTCGATCCATTACAATCTGCCCTCTATCAAAATCGCTTAGATCCACAGCCTTTCCCATCACACACAGACGTAAGTGAAAGAATGATTCTTAAGACTCTCCAGCAGCAGTTATATACCACTTCCATCTGATCACGTGCCTTCCACGCTATCCAGGCGAGTTCATTATAAAATGTAGGGATGGTCATAATATTTTGGGTCTTCAGAGTATATATTCAAATATACATATTACCAAACGTCTAGAGAGAACTAGTGGAAACTAGTTAAGGAATGGTCAATAAGAATTTAAGTTTCGATATAAATACGTAACACTTAACACTTAAAATTTTCAAAATTCAGTCAGCCATGGTCAATATATATGACACGGTCCAGTGTTAAGGCGAATGGAAAAGTGTCTTTCTTGATAATTATAAGTTTATTAAATCATCGTTTCATTTAAAAGCAAAACTAGCGTCATTTTCATTTATTTGGAAGACACCGTTGTTACAGCTATTGATAACTGGTCTATGGTTCGCTTAATTATAAATACTTTAAATATCTTTGATGATCGGTGATAAAACTTACGCATTTTTTTCATTTATTTTTTTTTAAGAGTTACCTTATTAAAATAGCTTATAAAACTAATATTTCATTTTATAGACTTGACTATAATTATTTATATATACATTTTATATACAAAAAAAATTTTAGATTTTTTTTTTTTTTTTTAATATATTATAAATATTAATGTATGCTTTTTAAATATAAAAATTTTAAAAAATATATATATTATATGTTACATAAAATATTTTTTTTATATAATTATATAAATTTATATCTTTTTTTTATTTTTTTATAAATTATATTTTTTTTTGTTTATTAAAAAAATTTTTTTATATTTTATATATTTTATATAAATAATATCATATATTATTTCATATTTAAATATATACAATATATCTTATATATCATATATATTTATATATATTTTTTTATATCCTATATATAATATATAAAAATTTTCTAATATATATCTCTTATCTTATATTTATAATATTTTTTTATTTATATATATATATATATATATATATTATATATATATAATATATATATATATATATATACTATATATATATATATATAATTATATATATAATATACATATATATATAGATATATACATATATATATATGTTATATCTATAAGAATACATTTATACATATATTTATTATACATATTCAAATTTTCTTTATATATTATATATATATAAATATTTATTATTTTTTTTATTAAATTTATAACAATATATATTTATATATATATACATTATATATTTTGATATATATATATTTATTATTTACATATACAATATATTATATATAAATCCTTCTTTCAATCTAATATCTTTATAATGTGAAACTTATATATATATCGTATATATACATCATCAATAATCATAAATAATCATATATATATATATTTATTGTCCAAATATAATGTTTTTATTATCTGTTTATGTATATATAACTAAATTATAAAATATATATATATATATATATATATATTATATATTATATATATATAAGTATAAAATCTATATATAAAAAATATAACTCTAGAATATATAAATTTATATATATTTATCTTATATATTTAATCTTATTCATTTATATATTATAAAATATATATATAAATATAAATATGACAAAATATTTATTATATATTTCGAATCCT